>JAOXJK010000005.1:31506075-31520332 GCA_025774025.1 Xenus cinereus | reverse complement strand
GGGTTCAAGGGCAGGTTGGAGGGGGCTTGGAGCAACCTGGTGTGGTGGGAGGTGTCCCTGCCCAGGGCAGAGGGTGGGACTGGGTGGTCTTTAAGGTCCTTTCCAACCCAAACCATTCTATCAAATGGGGGGTTCCTTGGGGCTGCCTCCTCCCTGCCAGGGCTGGTTGGCAGCAGGGGTTGCACCATCTGAGCAGAGCCCTGAGTCGTTAAATAACACTGTAATAGGCAGAAAACGCAAAGAAAACTTAGTAATGGCCTGTTAATTTTTTTTAATGCCCGTATTGAGTAAGAGACAAAGTAACTAATTCCCTTCCCTGTGCTGAACAGTTCAATAAATTGGCTTTACAAAGTTCAGGGCTGGTCAGGGTACCAGCGCTGTGATTCCTCTGCTTCACGTTGGGGTACAGACACCTTCTGCAGCGCTTCCCTCCCGCCGGCGGCATTTCTAGCGATGGAGTTAAAGGAATATTGTTGCCTGTCTTCTCTTCAGTGCTGGTTGTCATCTGCTCTCGTGAGGCTGCGTCACAGCCCAGCTGGGGACTGCTGCTCAGAAAGCAGGCTTCTTGCTTGTGGGTCGGTCGGTCTGTCCGTCCGTCTGCTGGCTCTCCGTCTGTCCTTGTGGTGTCTGTCGCTGGCAGTTGCCAAGAGTGTGATTTAGGAAGCTCAGTTCTGCTTCCACAGACCTGAGGTGCTCCAGTGAACGGAGATGGTGCTGGTGGTGGGAGAGGGGTAGGTGTGTTGTCTCCTGCATGGCATGGAGTAAATTTGACTTATGGAGACAGAGACACTCAGAGTAGATCAATACCTTGAGAGTGGGCGTATATATGGTCTGTACCGTGTGTGTGCCAGTGGTGACATCTCACAGGGCTCGGTTTCCACGTGTGGGTGAGTTGATGGGAGGCTGAGAGCAGCCAGGCACCCAGGGTGGGATTTTGGTGGATGAGAGCTGAGCTGCATCGCCAGGTCAAGACATGACCAGATCTGACTGGTCCAGCCTGTGGGCCCCTGTCCGTGGGATGAGAACCCCTATGAAACCTAGGAATAGATGAGGGTCATGGGTCTCTCCTGCCCCTCATGGAACTCAGCATCTGAGCTGGGCCTGTGGCCCTGGGAGGGGAAGACATTCCAAGAGAGATGAGGAGTCCTCCTCCCTCTCGGGTGCGCTTTGGGAGAGCGCGTTAAACCGTGGTGATGAGATGAGGGATGTAGCGTCTCCTCCCACGCTTGTCAGCTCTAACGTTTAATTCTAAGAATCCACATTATCCATAAAACCACCCAGTCCTTTGTCAGGCTTTTCAAGTTCAGATCTCAACACCTTCCTGCAGCGGTGAGGTCCAGAGCTGAATTATGCGTTTACGGGAAAAATCCTCCTTAACAGTCTTGAATTTCTCACTTTGGTCTCACTCATCATCTCTTCCATCTGGGGCTTCAGGACAGAGGCAGCGGTTCCCCCCTCCCTCCCCTCTCCAGGCCACCCCTGGATTTATATCATCATTATCAACCCCCTGCTCGTAACCTCCTACCCGCGGTGAGCAGCATCCGGGGGGCAAGGAGGCGCCTTCACCGGGGTCCAGCGGGGGACCCCTTCCCAGCGCTGGGCTTTTGTCTGGCTGTGTTCAAGGCAGCGTGTGCGTCTCCCTTCCTCTCACAGCCTGCTTGAAAATGTATCGGGGATAGTCAGAATTTTTTTTTTCCCCATTTTTGTGGTGCTTCCCTCCATTAATTTTCTGGTTGTAGTACATTACTCATGGATAATTAAGAGTGAGCTATTAATACAACATTTAATATTCAAGTGCAGTGAAGAGGAGAGAACAATAAGTCAAGGAATCATATACTACAAGACGTTTTGGTTTAGTGATGAAATTTTTTATTTTTTTTTGCTGGCTTTGGCTATCAGAGCATAGTGCTGCTTCCATTTAAGTATAGTCCTGAGAACTTCATTTATTGATAGAATACAAATAGGACATTAAATCAAGGGAAGTGAATTTGAATTGCTGGCCATATATACAATTATGAACGGGATTGGCTACTTCTATCTAGTGTATCTTAAGTTAGGAGAATTATGTTAGAGACCACTAAAGAGAGCTTAGAGTGTCTTAAAATTAATGAGATTGAAGCCTGTCTGGGAAAAAAAAAAAAAATAAAATTAATGCTAAAATGCAGCGCTCGCATTAGGGATGAAAAAATTGCTTTGGAGAAGTGGTCTGGCTTTGTCCGGGTGGAGGAACGTGGGGTGGGCAGGCTGTGTACCGGCATCAAATAAACGTGTCTCAGCCCTAAGTGCTCCTCCTTGCCCCGCCGTCCTCACGTACGGGGGGTGAATTAATTGCTGGCAGCAGAGAGAGAGGAGAGGGGGGGACTTTCACCCATGCCTGGCTGGGAGGGGTGGCCGTGACATGGCCCATCACCGGGTTTTCCAACCTTCTTCCTTCCCAGTTCCTGCTGGCAGCTCCCAACACCGCGCATCCACTCCGAGCGACCGACCCACGTGTCGGCAGAGCTCCCCCGGTTATGGCATTTTGGAAGGTCACCAGGGAGCATTCTTCTGTCTCCCAAAGGCTGTAGGTTTGTGTCCTGCGTCTGCGATGCTTTCTGGGGCAGGATTTCAAGTGACCACTTCTTTGTAAGGATGCACTGAGGCATTTCGGACCAGCCACAGACAGAGAGCACGTTGCTTTCTCCTTGTGCCATGGGTCTGCCCATACTTTGACCATGAGGAGGGAGGTTTAGGTCCATGACTATGAAACATGTGGTGGGTGATGGCAGTGGCCAGAGACCACCACCCTCGGGGCTCACCTGGGCTCCATGGGAGCAAGGGGCACGAGGGGTGAGCACAGACCCACGGCCCCACGGTGGAGCAGGGAGGTGGGACCCCCGAGTGCCACACGTGGTGGCCAAGGTGGCCGTGGTAGGGCAGGAGGAGCAGCGGCACCGCGGTGGGAGGCAGCTCCGCCGAGCTGAGCTCTCCGGAGATGGAGCGCGTAAAGATGTCACGAGCCAAGCACATGTAAAGGTTGCCATTTACAAGCAAGTAATTGCAAGAGTTACCGCACAGCTGTCTCCGAGACAGCGCAGGAGATTGTTATTTATGTCCCCGCCGTCCCCACGTTGCTCCACCGCGTATCCCAGCCAGCACCACCTCGGCACGGTGCCTGGCCACCCCTGGGTGACAGGGGCTCTGCCACCCGGGGTGGGGGGGTCTCCTGCCCCTCCTGTGCTGGGTCACGCTGCCCAGATTTTGTATTTTTGTTTCCCACCACGGGGCTTCCTCCGGTGACGCCAGATGCACCTGATCACACGCACGTGTGTGTGTGCACCACCACCACCCGTATGTAAATACTTGTGCATTATTTTGTTTGATGAGCTGAATAATTGGGTTGTTTACAGATGGGAAAGGGTAAGTGCGCTTCTGACCTTTTCTTCCTGTGGGTTGTTTATAGTTAATAATGATCCTGCTAACTACGTCCCTCTCGTTCAGGGGGCTGTTCTCTCCTCTGTGCTCTCTGAATCCAAAATACAAAGTCCCTAATCTCTGTAGGGAGAGAAAAAACAAAAAAAAAGAACTGACTGATCCCAACCATTCTGAAATAGGGAATGTAATTAAACATAGGCACTGTATTGATTCCCAATTAAGCAGCAAGAAAACAAATTATTTGCTAGTATAATAAAAATGTTGTCAGAGTGTTGACAGTATTCGGGCACAAAGCTTTCCTGAGTCCATTGTGTGCGCACATTTATAAGTGTCATATAAATAGCTGCATTTTTCAGGGAGGAACCTTCAGTAGGAGCCGGCTGTTGTAAAATTGCATCCTTGTTTGCATCCTTGGCCATCAGCAATTAGGAAGATGCTTCTTCCCGCAGTGATTGCTCACTGGTGTCCCCCTTCCAGAGGACAAGCCCTGGCTGAGGGTCAGCTCCGAGCAGGAGTTGTCCTTCACCACTGGTTTTGCACTGGGCTTGCTTAGCTGGTCACTGGGAGAGGGAATTGATGTTTTTGGTGGGAGAGAGACTGAAAAAACACTGCGAACCCTAATGTCACCATCTGCTCCGTGCCCTGGGAACACTGCTCTGCTGCTGCCTGGGTGACTTTGGGACACGCGTGTGTTTTCTGGGAAGAGCAGGGTCCCGGTGAAGGTTCTCCATTGCCGTGGGATGGGGCAGAGCGTGAATGTGGAGCCCAGGAGCAGGGATCTGGGGGAGGGGAAGGTCTCAGCAAACATTTCCTTACCAAAACAGCCCTGACCTTTGCGGGGCTGAGCTGTCTGATGCAACAGGCTGAACCTTTCCAGACTCCAGCTCCGACCTGAAATGCTTCAGAGAAAAATTGATGGCCGCTGCATCGGCCCCGATGTTTACATCGGAGGATGGGGAGAGGGGTTCTAAAAGCCCCAAGCTGGGAGCTGAGCTCTGTTTTTCTCACGCGTAGCCCGGCTCGGTGTGGACTGACGCTGGTGGGCAGCCACGAGGGCTGGGTGCTGCGCCGAGGGAAGTGTGTTCTCTGTCACCCTTCCTTTGGGGAGCAGTGGGTACCAGCGTGGGGGAAAGACCTTGTAGAGCCCAGTTGTGTGCTCCGGAGCAGCCCGTGTTGATTTGGAGGGATGGGTAGAGGTGTTAATATTGGCTGTCGGTGAGAAAGTCTGCTTTTCCATGCCAGGGACTCAAACCCAGTTCATGGAAACCAAGCGGGAGTTTATTTGTTGGGAGGCGCCGTGCTGCGGGGACGGGTGCCGGGAGGGGTCGTCGCTGCCTGGCTCTCCGGCAAACGGGCTGTTAGTTCCAGAGATGCTGTTGTTTCTGTGTCCTGCGGTGAATAAAATTAAACAACTCTTTATTTCTGAATGACAGCCCAGGGACTGCGCTTCTGCTCTGGCTCGGTGTGAAGTGGCTTCATCCCCGCGCGGGTCCTCTGGGGCTTGAAGCCCTCGATTCATTAGTTGTCAGGCTTGTAGGTGGATTCTGCATTAGGCCTTTAATTTAGTGTATTGCCATGGGCTACTGACCACATGACACTGCTCAAATGTGAGCAAATCTAACGAGGATCCGGGACTGCTCTTTAATTTGGTGAGAATAACAGAGTGAGCAGGAGCCCGGAGAGTGTTAATCATGGAGGAAAACTCGCTGAAACCAGGTCAGTGGTGCCGGTTCTTGTGATGGAGAGGGAGCACCAGGGATGAGGAGGGAGAACGGGGAGCCCCAGCACCCCATGGTACCCCTAATCCTGCTCTGCCTCCGTCGGGAAGCACCATGGCCCCAGATGGCCGGCAACAACAGGGCACCATCTTTACCATACCCTGCTGCTACCTTTTCCTCTCCCTCCTGCTTGGCACTGTGGCTCACAGACCCCACGGGGTGGCCACCATCCCGGCAGGGACCTGGCCGTCCCCTCATGTCCTCCGTTCCCATGGGAAGGGGAAGGTGATGCTCCCTGGCTGCGGAAGATCTCAGAGTGCCAGGAGTCTGTGGTCCCAGTGGGGAGCTAGTGGCAAAGGGCAGTCCCAGCTGCCACCCACCCACACCTCGGTCCTGCGACAAGACCAGGTCCTGCCCCAGAGCCCCTCGCTCCTGGCACTGAGCATCGTCCAGTCCCCAGGGCTGGATTTGTTTCATACAATAAACAAATTCACACTGCTCTCCTGCCGGCTGTTCCTGGATGGGGCCAGCTCCCCTCGGCGAGCATCACGCAGATTTATTGCGTTATATTGGAACGGTGCCTGAGCTTGGCTGGTTTCTTTAAATCTTCTTTTTTTTTTTTTTTGGAGAGGGGTGGGCTTTGGGAGAGGGGGGCACAGAAATCCTCTGTAGTAATTCCTGTTGACTGCAGTGACCAGCGAGGCAGAACTGATCAACTGCAGGCTTCCCCGCTGCCGAACTCTGCCAGCAAAGTGCTTACATCTGCTTTTACGCTAATGGGAACTTTATGGACTGGCGTATCCCGCCCCCCATCCCTCCCAAGAGCAAATTCCAACAAGGTCAGAATCCAGAAAGTTGCCACTTGACACCGTCCGTGAAGCCCTGAGCCAGCCAGAGGAGGCCAGGTTGCACTGAGGTCCTTCTGGGGCAGGAGATCTAACGCTGGAGTGTGCAACTGATAGCCTGGAGACCTCCCAAACGCCACTGCTGCCACCCCGCTCCATCCCCAGGGCATGCTGCCGCAGGAACCATGCAGGTAGAGGCCGTGTAGAGTGAGGTACTGAGTCGTGGGATGAGAGTCCAGCCTCAGGCATCTTGGGAAGCTTCAGCTTCCATTTGCTGCTATGGTGGAATCCTCCAGGTTGTGGATGGCTCATCCTCGGGCAGAACTCTCTAGAGCAACCCTCGCTGTGCACCCATGGTGGTGGGGACTCTGCTCAATACGGAGCAGAGATGGGCACCGTGTGTGTGCCTTGCACCATGAGGTGCACAGGGGGTTTGCCCCAAGTCAGTGGGTGGTTGGTGACGTGAGGAATGGGAGTTGGTGATGTGCTCATGGAGGGCATTTGGTGGACACCCATTGGCAGCCCTGGCTTTCAGAGGTGTGGGGGCCTTATGGCACTAAAAATCATAAAATCATAGAATTGTCTGGGTTGGAAGGGATGTTTCAGATCATTGAGTCCAGCCATCAACCCAACACTGACAAAAACCATCACTAACCCATGTCTCTAAGCACTATATCTACCTGTCTTTTAAATACCTCCAGGGATGGCGACTCAACCACTTCCCTGGGCTTAATAACCCTCGGCACAAGTGTCGAGTTGTGAGTGTGCTGGGTACTGAAATCATGACACGACTGCTTTGAGGGTGTGTATTTTCCTGAATTTAATGAATGACCATTCCACGTTAATGTTTATTAAGGTGATTAATACTTTAATTCGGGTGGAGGAGAGTTTGCAGAAACATAACTTGCTTCTACACAAGAGTTACTGTTCATTTTTCAGGAAATATAATCAGTCCAGACAAGGCCCGCTGAATTGTGGCCTGCTCTGGCAGCCCGGGTGTGAAAGATTGTGGACGGTCTCCCTTTTGCTGTCTCTTTTTTAATCTAACATTGCAGGGCCCTAATTGCTTTGACTTTGACTAAAGAGAAGATGGCTTCCCTAAGGGTGCCCCATGGACCTGTGCTCTGTGTGGCCACTGGCCCCAGGCACAGCAGTCGGGGCTCGATCCCCAGCCTTCCACCATGCCAGTGCGGTTGCCCGGTGTCGCACATCCCATATGGCTCGCCCAGGATGTTGGTTGAGTTTTGTGCTACGTAGGGTGCTGGTGGACCCGACTTCTCATGGCTCCTTGCCTCAACAGGGACTAGATGGTATTGAAGGGGCTTCTGTATCCTGCCCTGTGGGGTTGATGTTCACCGTGTACCGTCCACCCAGTGCAAGGCAAGGAGCCTGGGCCATCTTTGCTGTTGAGTGCAAGAGCACCCGTGCAGTAGTGTCTCCATATCCCTGCATCCAGGCAGATCTTTAGCCTACGGTGTTGATTTTGTTGTGCTTGGACTCCTCCTGGTTAAACATGTCCCTGCTTACTGCAGGGGGGTTGGACTAGGTGACCTTTAAAGGTATCTTCCAACCCAACACATTTTATGATTCTACAAGGGGTTAACGAGGAATCCCTCTGCCTGCACGCACAGCACAGTGTTGCGCACATGGGCACCTCTGTTAGACCAGCCCTGTGCTGGAGAGGCCTGGGGAGAAGGGCAGTGTGACTCTGCTGTGAGGGACATGGGGTGTGATGGGTCTTGGCACCCAGGTGGCTCCTGATGTGGGGCCCCATAGGGACATCTTGCTCTGGAACAGCTGTGCCAATGCCATGGCCGCTCGAGAGTCAACCTGGCCCACACCCCTTAGGAACAGGCTGCCGAGAGAGGTCGTGGAGTCCCCTTCTCTGGAGATTTTCAAGACCTACCTTGATGCGGTCCTGAGTGATGTGCTCTGGGCAATCCTGCTTAGCAGGGGAGTTGGACTAGATGATCTCCAGAGATCCCTTCCAACTCTGTCAAATCCCTGAATCTTTGCTGTGTTTCTACTGCAGTGGTAGGTGAAGACCATAATAAACTTGAGCCACCTCCATGTCCAGGGCAACAGGTCCCTTCTGAAGTGGGAGGATTTTGAAGTTTGGAGGAGGAACATCCTTGCAGAGCCTTGTGCAGGTGTGCCGTCCTCCGGTTCCTCGGTGACTCCATCCTGTGCCGCCTCTGCAGACCTTTTCCCCGACATCGTGCCGGAGCGTGGGGCCATCTGGCTGCTCCGGTTGCTGTGAGGTGGAAGCATCCCTCCCAAGTATGGTGCCTCTCCTTCTTCTTTCACCTTGCTCCAAGCTCTGTCTGCTTTTAGCTCTTCGAAGCAAAGCCTGCACCGTCCTCTGAGACCCTTTGTGGCACAGGGATGGCCAGGAAGAATGCGCCCGTGCGCGATGATGGGGGAGGACAGGAGGGTGATGATCAGGAATGAAAGAGGCTGTGGAAGGGGCTGGCAGCAGGAAGGTGGGGGTCTGTTGTTCCTGGTACCCCTGGAGTGATCCCTGGGGAGGTGACCCCAGGGTATCGCTCCAGCTCCCACCACCTGGGCACAGCTCCGGTACAGACACTCTGGACCCCCGTTCGCAGAAGGGGTGGGCATCTCCCCACTCCTTGTCACCGGAGACGTGACCACCATGTCACAGCCGTCGGCAAGGGTCTCTGGTCTCTGCCCGGTGGTGAGGGAGCCCGGTGCTTTCAGTGGCAATGACCCGGAGAGGCCAAACGCTGGCTGTGCCAGCCCCGCTCCTCCCCGCTGCGACCGCTGCCTCTTCAACAAGCTGAAAGGCCATTTCAGAGCAGGCAGCAATGAATGAATTCTGTTTTTCTTAAGCATTTAGTGTTGCTTTCAGTTTGCTTTGATGATGTCTTCTCACAACTAGTGTAAACAGACTGCGCTACAGGGAGCACTCACATGTGTACAAGAAGCTGCACATGAAAGACAGAGGCATCTTGAAAGCCATAATAACGCTCTGAGTGCCAGTTAAAGGATTTGTCACTAAGAGCACTTTACAGATAGAAAGAACTTATTAACTAGTGTGACTAACAGCTTGCAAGGTTTAATTGATGTGTGTTTGTTGTCCTTTTATATCTCTCCTCCTCGTCTTCCTCTTGGCACCGATTCCAGCAGTTGCTGGTGCAAGAGCAGCAGCGGCTGCGCTGCCTGAGGAGGTACCAGGATTAAAAGCGAGGCCAAGCCCTGCCCTGAGTGCCCCCGGTCCCGGGCTGCCATCGGGGCTGCAGCGGCCCCAGGAGCTCGTCCCCGCCGTCCCATTACCCCCCGCCTTTAGGAACCGAGACCGGGCTTATTTTCTCGCTCTGGGTTCTGTTATTCCTCCCTAAGTGATGCTGAGTTTTTGAAGATAAAGCTTTTCAATGCATGAATAGTATGGATAATTAATGTTTCTGCCAGACAGACTACTCATTGCAAGATTGATTGACTATTAAGGTCATAACGCAGAAGCCACCCACACGAAACAAACAGGCTAATGTTAGACTTCAGCTTAAGCCGAGAGTTGGTCAGCTGTCCACGGTCACAGTGGGGGCTTCCAGTCATCTGTCAACAAGTGATTGATTGATGTGGACACCTTCCAATCTTATTCTGATTATTCTCAGCAGCTTGCCTGGTGGCCATTTTTCAGGAGTTGGCAGCGCTCAGACCTCCAAGACTCAATGCGATGACTGCATGGGGGGGTTAACCCTTTCCTTTGATCCCAAACGTCTTTGTTAGGGGCAGCAATCACCGTGCAGGAGGGAAGGATGGTGTTTGTGAGCCCCGATCACGAAATACGCTGGGAGACTTCCAGAGATCACATGCGGGAACGATGCTTTGACTTTCAGACGTTTCTAATTGACTTGGCCTGAGTAACGCTGCGAGCCGGGATCTGCGGAGAATCCATCTGGAGCAGAGCAGATACAGCTTTGTAACCCGGCTGCTTTATCTTTTGTGGGCAGTTTAATGTACCACAGATTAAACCGGGTGCATCGAGGCCTCAGCAGCAGAAAGGCAAATGTGAACAACTCGGGTAGGAGAGAGTTTGGTATTTAGAGCGGAGAAGAATAAACATTCAGATGTTCTTGTTCTCGTGTGAGCGACAATGAGTTAAAGAGGGCTCTGCTGTTTTCAAGGGTGGCTCCCGGTTCAGCGCTTTGAATTCGCTCTGAGAAATTTGTTGCCTGGATGCTTTCTGCGTGTGCACACGAAGATGACTTAAATATATCTCTCTGTAGTGTTTTATGTACATGTTATACTTGGTGTGTGCCCACACACGTGTCAGTGGGAAAGTGAAATTATAATTATGGATGCTCTATAGTGTCCATTTACAGTATATAAATGTGTTCTAGAGTTTGGTTGCAGGCATGTACTGCAGATTTCCATTTCCTTGTCTGTTTCTCAGCAGTTGGAGTTTCACTGTTTTGGAGGCCCCTGACGCCTGGCTCGTTCACCTTCCTGTGTGCTTCCCCTCCATGGTTTTAGCATTCATGATAGTACCCTAAAAAGCCTGCTGCGAGAAAATGGCAAGAGCCCTTTCTCCTCCAAGAGTTAGATCTTTATGTGACTCAAGTGCACCATTGCATTTTTATGGTGCAATCCAAGTGCTGTAGTGGAGCAGAGCTGGCACGGAGCTGTTGTGCAGAAGATTGCCACAGGAGAGCTGTGCTGAACTGCTGGTGTGTTGGTGTGGACACCTTGGGATCCCAGCACAGCCTGGAGGTCCTTCACGGCTCCCTAGAAATGATATTTTTCCAATGGAAGGTGCTGCAGCCATCCCTGATCCAGCACCCCATGATGTCAGCCTCTCCTGACCAAGCAGAGACTGGGTCTGAAGCCCAAGGGAGCTGCTGGGAGCTGGATTTCTCTACCCATGGCCGAGTTTTGCTAATCTCATTTGCTTTCCATCCCTTGCAGGTGGTGACTTGTCCCAGAGCCACACGGACGCCCCCTTGGACAGTGCCCCCACGCAGCACCATGCCAGCCTTGTTGCCGACTGTCTCCTGGACCCCAAGGACCACCTTCCAGTGCATGGCTGGGCATCTTCCCACCCCTCGGAGCTGCTGCACTGGGCAGGCTCCCTGGCAGCGGCGCTGACCTGCACCTAAGCCAGCACCGTGCCCGATGCCCGGTAGATCTGGTAGGATCCCAGCGGGAGGCAGGACGGACATGAGTTTCAAACAGCCTTTGCCCACAGGGAGGTGCACCACGGTCACGCTGGTGGAGGGAGCGAGGTGGGGTGTATATAGGTGTGTGGGAATACTTTTCTGGGGGCTGGTACCACTTTCGGAGGGCCAGCTTCAATGCATGAATGTCACCAGCCAGCTGCTTTCACAGAGACCACCTCCCAGAGGTGTTTTCTGGAATGAGGGTGGGAAGGGTAGGACTCTGCTCTGGTTGGAGATGCTGACCAGTCCGACCTTCTCACCCACAGAGGGAATGCAGCTGGGACAGCAGCAGCAGCAAATGTCTCCCTGGGCTCCATTCCCCCTCCTGCTCAGCTTCCAGGGTAATAGTGGGCTGGGGTCTGAGAGACAGAGACCTGCCAAGGTCCAGCATGTAGGTCCTGCAAATCCGTCCCCAAGAAAGGCCGGGCAGAGGCTTCTCCCCAGCCCTGCATCAACCCCTTGGCCAGAGCGAGCGACGAGGGAGGGAACAGAGTGACCTGTGCTTGTGTAAACTGAAACAGGGGACTGAAATGCCACGTGTCCTCCCCAGAGTTTTTTCCAGGGCACATCAGGGCCATGTGCAGGGCTTCAGCCCTCTCCTCCAGGGTTCTGAGGGCTGTTGATCTCAGTACACGAAGGAGCAAGCATTTGTCTCCGGGGGCTTTCACACCAGCACCGTGGCCTTCCCTCTTCTCCTCAGGCATCCCATGCTCATGCTTGTGTGTTTAGTTCCTGCTTGGCTGGGCAGAGGGACCCTCATGGACCAGAGGAAGGTCTCTCATTATAAGGAAATGAGTCTGCAAAAAGCAATTTGGTTAGTTTTGTCCACAGAGTTGTATCATGAATTGCTTATTTTCCCTCAGGAGCCCTTCCCTCTTGGACCTTGGCCAAGGGGCACCACCACTTGGTGCAGCATGAGGTCTTTGGCGTTTTGAGTTAAAGCTCTCTGCTACCTTAACATCTATGGGATGCAAACTGCTCTGGGATTGCCACAAAGTGTAGGGGAAGTGCAGAAGTTGATGCATCGGTTCCCTTGAGTGACTGTAGAGCTGCTCTTTTAGCTTTTGTCAAGCAGAAAGTGGCACGTTTGGGTGTGGAGCAGTGGAGAATCCAGCCTAGGTCCTTCATCCCTAGCAGCCTGTGTCCTCTGGATGTTGAGCATCAGCCAAGAAGGGATGCTGCTGAGTGCTTTTCCGCTGACTGCAGGTGGTGAAGGGTTGAAAGGCACCGGCGCTGCTTGTTGACAGCTCCAGCTCAACAGGGTGTGTGGGATTTCCCTGGAGCAGCCCCGGGTGATGGACCCGGAGCGCTGCTGGTGGTGCTAACCCCAGAACATGTGGAGCAAACCCCCACCGTGCCCTGGGGAGGGTTTACCAGGGTATCTCCTGCAACTTTTTACATAGAAGGGAGAGACACTGTACGGTTATTTCTCCCTCTCTGATCTCTAACATGCCACTGCTGCAATTAGGATGGTTTTGGGTATTAGCGAGTCATTCTGGTAGGGGTGCACTCAAGACTTGAGCCTCTAGGCTTCCCGTTAGGTCACGTAAATCTAACAAAGAGTTTAAATGACTGCGGGGGGGAAAAAAAGTGGTCACCTATCATAACAGAAACCCTGTGGCTGTGCTGGTGTCCTCCTGCCGTGGCTGTCCCCTTGTCCTTCTGCTGTGCCCAGCTCCAGGGTGCTAGTCCTCTGCTGGCCAGGTCCCAGCAGCACATGGCTCTGAGGCCCTTGGCCAAGCTGGTGGGTCCAGCAGCAGTTGGGTGGCCTTGCTGCCCCTCTTGTCATACTCTACTTGCCATTCCTTGGCCTGGTGTCCCCTGCAGGTTGGCCATCTCACTTGGGCCACCTGCACTGAGCGTGGAGCTGCGTTATCTCCTGCAGCCCAGCCCTGGTCCTCCTCCCTGGTGCAATGTGGCATCCAGATGCCCCAGAACCTCCATTGCGCTGAGCAAAGGATGCCATAGCCTGTGAGATGTGGACAAGGGCTGTGAGGGAGCGACCTGGCAGAGCTTGCCTTCTCCACCAGCAAGCCTTGGTGTCCCCATGGCGTGAGCCCAGCCAGCGTGGCCTCAGGGCTTCTCCTGAGGCAGCGTTGGTATAATAACACTGATGAAAAGCTGATTAATCCTTGTAAGCGAGCAGCGATAGCTTCCCTCTAGAACTGAAGAGATTACCACTGATTTGTCATCCTGATTGTTTCAAAGAGAGGTGCAATTAGTTGCTCTAATTTAGCTTCACTTCTCACTGAGTGGCGTGACAACCCAGATGTAATCAGTAGCTCCGAACGCACGCGGTGGCAGCCACCGATGGGTGCAGCTGTGCCCGCCACCATTTCACGGGCAGGGGGTGGCCACCAAGATGGTGGAGCCACCAAGATGGTGGAGCTCCATGAGTTTGGGTTGGAGGGGAGAAGTCCCCTTGGTGCCACCTGGCCATGGAGCCACGGGATGGTGGGGCAGCGAGTGCTAGCCTGAGCCCCCCCATGGGGGTGATGGGTTGCATTGGATGTGGGCAAGACATTACATTTAGTTTTATTTAAAAATAAAAAAAATAAAAGATGGAAGGAGGTCTTGTATTTCTTCCTCTGCCTCCCCCAGCCCTCGTCCCTCTTCTTTGCCAGGTACAATTAAACCTGCCCCAAGTACAGGAGAGGGTGGGTATTTCCCGTGAGGCTCCCCCCTTTCTGAGGACTGTCTTCACTTGGGGAAAGGTCCAAAGCTGCTGTGAAAATGAAGAGCTCGTGGTGTGTCGTCCCCCCCGGCCGGTGCAGCCCTGCAGCTCACTGCACTGGGTCAGCAGCCAGCCCCCCTGCGGGCAGAGAGGAGGGAACACATGGTATTTCAAAATGTGTCTGTTTTTTCAGTGAAACAAATCACATAAAAATTCAATTCAAAACGAACAAAATAAAAATGCTTTAAAAACAAAACCTGCCTGTGGCTATTTCTTGGTTGAAGCTGTCTTCTTTTTTTCCTTTTTTTTTCTTTTTTTTTCCCTTTTTATTTTCCTTTTTTTTTCTTTTATTTCCCTTTTTTTCTTTTTTTCTTTTTTTCCCTTTTTTCTTTTTTTCTTTTTTTTTGCTTCCCCCCCCCCTTTCCCCCC
>JAOXJK010000005.1:31472628-31501052 GCA_025774025.1 Xenus cinereus | reverse complement strand
CATCCACACCATCCCCAGCCCTGTCCCCACCATGCCCTGTCCCCACCATGCCCAGGGGACCCCCGGCACTGGGGCCAGAGGAGACGTGTGACCCAGGGGAGCCAGCCCTTTGCTCCCCAGGTCTGCAGCCGTGCTGGCAGCTTGTCATGCCGTGTGGACAGGGCGAGATGGAGCTGCTGGCCACTTTCTGGCCTTCCAGTAGCCACGGCTGTACGCTGCCATCCCGGGCTGCCTGTGCCCGGCTCTGAGCATACAGGTCCAGGGTGCAAGGAGGCAAGTGGCACTTCCCTCCAGCCCTGCTAGGCCAGATGCAGGGTGTCCTGCTGTCGGCACCCCTCGTGCTGTGCGCCCATGGGTGCCATCGGTGCTGCGTCCCTGCCCCCTTGCCAACCCCGGGGGTTTGGCTGGGCTGAGGCACGCAGGGGTGATGGGCCAGGGGGTCAGCCCCCTCCCTGCATCCAGCTCCTTCCCCTCTGGGCTCCCGCTTGATGATTCCCAGATGGTAATCGCTCTGCTTTTATTTCCCGTAACCTTTGTTGCTCCGGGAAGGCGGAGCGGGGAGTCGGAGATAGAGGCTGGGGGTGAGGGACGTGGCGGGGAGGGTCGGGACCCCGGGGAATAATACTGGTTTCAAAGCAAGGCCTTTCACAGACCTCATTTGCATTTGGAAATAAGGAGCGACTGCTTTGCATTCAGAGCTGGAGGCCACCGGGGAGGAGGGAGGGAGAGGGGGGAAACAAACGGGAGCAAGCGGTCAATTGATCCCCCATCAGAATAAGGAAATTATTTTTGGGGTTACCATTTAGGGGGCTCCGGGGACAAAAGAGCCCCCTCCTGCAGGCTGCCCACGGGAGCCGGGGTTCGGCTGTGACTTTCTTTCTCGCTGCAGAGCTAGGAATAAAACGTCCAGGAGCACCGAAGGGGGGGTGGGTGGGTGCAGAGGAGCCCCCCGAGCCGCCGTGTCACTCCCCATCAGATCAGAGCTGCCTCCTCCCAGGGCCACGCTCTCCGCCGCTTCCCAGGACGCTGCTGGAGATGACATGCTAAAGCTCCAGTGGCTGTCTTAGGGAAAATAATAAATAAAAAGCAAGATGGCTCTGAAACGGGTGAGATGAGTGCGCCCAGGCTCTCCCGCTGCTCCTCACCCGGGCCAGGACCTGGGGCCACGTCCTGCCCACCTCGAAGGACAGACCCGCGCTTTTCCCCGGAGTTCGCACAGAAAAGGGTCTCTCTGTGGGACTGTGTGTCTGTGCCGGCAGCTCGAGGCTCGCACATCGGCTCGGTGCTGGCCATCGGGCCAGTGGGTCTGTGTCCCACGCGGGGACTGGGGCGAGCCGGACGGGCAGTGAGGGGGGCAGAGAGGGGGGCTGCGGCTCACCGGCGATGGGCGATGGCTCCGCTGCTTCCCGAGGCTGGGAAGAGTGAGCAGGGAGGCTTTTGCCACTTCAAGGTTTGATTAAAGCAGGAACTTTTTGAAGGTTTAGCTCACCTTGGTCTCTTCTGCCACCTCCCCGAGCACTGCCACTCTCTGGGTGTTCTCCAGGTGCTCATTGCCTGCAATTCTAAGGGACTGGAGGTACAATAGACAGATGAATATTTTCTTTTGTTATTAAAACTTTGCTTTTTCTGAATCAAGTGCGAGAGTGATTTTTAAAGGAAGAAAACTAATTATTGGAGGTTCTGTTCCCTAATTTGCATGGCCATCTGCGGTGCAGTCTCACACTCTGTGATTTCATGCCAAAATCCTTCCTCCTCGGTGTGAGAGGATGATCTGCAGAGCGGCATCACCCCGGTGCAGGGGCTCTGCCCTGGTACAGGCTCCCTGCCCGTCTCCTGCAGTGGGACTGTGTGGATGGAGAGCGTTTCCCACCTCGTGGGTCACCTCTGTGCTGCTGTGAATTAGAAATAATTCTTCTGTGGACAAAGGGACCAGCATGTGATATGGCTGGAAAAGGTCCTTGGGAAGGCTCCTGAGTGGTGGGAAGGGCTGTGCCACTTGTACTCCCCTCCCTGGGACCCGGCTGCCCAGTAAGACCAGTTTCCCCACTGGCACCAGTCGCTGCAGCCCCGTGACTGCGCTGGAGGTGCTGGCACCAAGGGACTGGCATCCCGCAGCGTGAGCCCAGGCGTGTCTAGGAAAGGGGCTGGATGTTTTCATGGAAATGCAGCTGAGATTTCATGGGTTTGTTGTGAGTTAAAATTCCAGATTTGAAGTTTTTGTCATGGAGCTTTGGCCAGTGAAAGCCGTGGAGAAACCCCAGCGAGCGCACGCTGGGTGCCTCCTCCTGCCCGAGCTGGGCTTGTCTCGTGTGCGAGGGGGGGGAGTTCATCCCACTTTCTTGGGGTTCTCCCATTAGAAACAGGCTCCTAACACTGACTGTGGGGTCCCCAATGCCACTGCCCCACGGGGTGAGCACTGGTGGCCCCATGCAGCCTGAGCAGGTCCCATCCCGTGGTGGCCGTGCCGTGAAGCGCACATGGATAGGACAGTTGTTTAGAAACCTCCTCCTCGGGAGGCAATGAATGGACGGGAAAGGCGGTCCTTCCTCCCCCCCTGGCCCCCAACATTTTTGTGATTTCATGGGAACTTGTAGGAAAAGAGTATGTGTTTCCTGCAGCTCTGGGAAGAGGAGCGCGGTTCACAGGGTTTGACGGGAGGGTGGGATTTCATGGGCCCCCGGGCGTGCGACGAGCCAGGTTCTGCTCCTGCTCCTGCTCCTGCTCCTACAGAGGTACCTGCCTGCACAGGGGGAAAACGTGGCTCGTTACGAAGCTGCTAGAGAAGAGGACGTGCTGCAAGCGTTGGCGTGAGGATGAAGAAGTCCTCTTAGAGCCGTGCTGGAGCGATGGCATCTGGGGGAGCCAGACCCCCAGCTGGCAGCCCGTGCAAGGAGTGAACCAGAGGAAACTCCTGGAGCCCACGGGTGCCCTGGCTCTCTCTACTCAGAGCCAGAGAGGTGTAAGCCCTTAGGGCAAGCTGTGGGGCCAGCAGAGCCAACCTGATACAGGGCTGGGACTCCTGGGGCTGAGGACTCAGGCGCCACCCAGCCCCTTCAGCTCCGTGTGGCTGCAGGACAAAAAAATCAAGTAAAAAAGGGAAATTGAAGCTGTTTTAGTGACCGGCATTGATGGACGTTGAGGCAGTGGGATAGAGCCCCTTTACACATCTCTGTTACACCTTCCATGGGCTTTTTTCACCTGCACCCCGCTCCCAGTTTATTTTTTCCATCCTTGCCTTTATTTTCTTAACATCCCAAGTGATTACTATGCGTTGTGAACCTACAGCCTGGAGTTTTCCCCGTTGCCGGGAGCCGCACAGGAGCCAGGGGCAGGTGATGCTCTGTCTCCGACTCCAGCAGCCCTTTTCTCTCCCAGACTTCGGGGCGGAAAAAAATTCTGTCTCCACTTGGACTCTATTTATTGCAACAGCGTGAGACTGATTAGGGGTGACACAGCTCACACGAGTCCAGGTAATGCCTCATACGGTAGCAAGTGACCCAGAAACATCCTGGAAAAGTGCAGCCGAGGAAATAGCCCCTTGGAGTAAGCCGGGGTGTTTGCAGGCATTAGCTGTCTCTTGAGTCTCGGTGCCCGCTGTGACGGGGGAGAAGGGGATTTCTTCCCCGGCAGTTTGGTCTTCGGCAACATCAGCCACTGCGAAGCCTGGTCAGGGGCAGCCTCGTGGAGCAGATCTGTTGAAAACTCTAAAATTGTGGTGGTTTGGTTTGTTTGGTTTTGTTTTTGGTTTTTTTTTTTTTTTTTTCCTGTCTGCAAGAAGCTGGCATTTTTTGTTTGGTTGTTTCATGGATATCTGAACGATGGGGCCAGGGTTTTCCTTCGCCTGGGCGGCAGCGCTCCTTCCTGCGGTATCATCAGTAACAGTAACTGGCTGGTGCCAGAGGAGATGGGGGGGACACGGCGGTGCACGGGGGGGTGCTGCCAGGCCTTCCCAGCACACTCAGCTCATTAAGGCCCCCCCGATAATGCTGGCTTTAATACACACCCCCAGGTGTGCAGGGGATGGTAGGCGAGGAGCCTGTTCAGGAGCAGGAGGTGTCTGCAAACGGGCGCTGCTGCCCGGAGGTATCCCAGTCCGGTTCCCCCAGCAGAAAGAGGACACTGCAGGAGGAAAAATTTCCTATTTCCATCAGAACGGGGCTTTTCCCCTCCTTTTGGTAAACTTGTAAATTAGTTGTCTGTGGAAAGCGCTCCTTACATTTCACATCCCATCAGTTCCTTTTCCCCACGGTCACCACACTGTTGCATGTGATTTTTTTCAAACAGAACCTGCTCCCCCAATCCAGGGAAACTCGGAGCTTGTTCCCAGGGTGGGGGCTGACACAGGGCTATTTGGGCACTTGCATTTCCCAGTGCAGGATGTTCTCATACAACATAAAGTCACGGTTGGACTTTCTAGAGGCAGCGTGTGCTGGCCACGGTGGCATTTGGCTCAGAAATCAGTGCAGACATAAGCGACAACATATTTTTTAAGAAACGGAGCGAAACTGTGGGGTAGCACCCGTCCACAGCAACCGTACCATATGTCAGATGGGCTGATGTGTTTTGGCCATCACTGAGGAGCACTGCAACACCCTCGGTGGCCGGCGGGCTTCTGCTGGCCCTCCAGAAATGGGACTGCTGGCCATATCCAGCAAGACGAGAGCCAAGACCCAGAGTGGCTCCTTGTCCACAGCCCCCGAGGGCTCTGAGAGAGGAGGGGTCTGCAAAAGATCGCCGTTTAGCTCGGGGGAACTGGTACAAAGCAGCGCTGGCAATCTTTTGAGCTACATTTCTGAATCATCGCTGCACATGTCTCGTTTCTATAAAAAGAAACCAAGGACAGATTTGAAATCGTCAATGTCTTCTTTGCCCGGCTAAAAATCAAAGATTTTTTTTTCCAGTCCTAGCTGTCTATGCTGAAGAGAAGGAATGTGTGGGGTTTCTAAAGACTGGACCTGGATTTTTTTTTTGTCTCCAAACAATACAACGTGAAATTAGAGCACTGTGTGCACCCGATGCCTTAAACAGGAGAGACATTTGTACTCATGAGGGAGAGCATGGCTACGAGAATTGCCCCGGTGTTGCCCATCCAAACTCCTTTGGGTAAACGCTGACCTGATGCAAACAGCAGTGTCTGAAGCGCAGCGTATGCCTTCTTTCCCTGGTATCCCACCTTCTCTTCCCGGCTGAAGCATGTGTGGACCCTCCTAATGAGACCGTGTGTAAGGCAAGGGCTTATTGCAGGATTTCCGAGCCTGTGACCCAGAAGCACACGTCTCATTTATATTCATGAGGCTTGGGCACTGCTGAAAATCCCACCTGAACCCATTCATCTGTGTGTGGGAATAAGACAGTAGCTGACACTAGGAAGGACCTCTCACTTCGGCTGAGGCTTCCAGCCAAGAGAACGCGGGACCCGGGTTGTTCTACAAGGGATGGCCGGGAACCCATTTGATTTCCCACTCGGGTGACAGCGGCGAGGTGACCCGAGGAGGGCAGGGAGGGAGGAGGATGAGGCGGGCAGGCGGTGATGCTCAGCTCCGTCTCCCTCTGAAGGATCCCAGCGAGGAGAGGGCTGGGGTTGCCCCAGACCAGCCCTGCCAGGGGCTGCACGTGCCCACGGGTCTCCAGCACAATGTGAACCTGCTCGGCCACCTCCTCCTTTTCCCCTTGTGTCGAGCTCTTTCAGCATCCTCTGGATGCAGAAACCAGGGCGAGAGACCTGCGCCTGGTGCTGCCTGTTGGACTGGGGATGGTGTCACCCCACCCCGAGCGAGCCCAGGGTGTCCCCGACACCCACCCAGGCTGCACCCCCTGGCACTGCCCAGCTTGGGCGACACATCTCGGACCGCTCGGAGGTGTCTGAAGTCAAAATCAATACCGGCGCTTTGGGAAAAGTACACAAGAGCACTTCCCAGGGTGGTGTGATTTTTAAAAGGGGAAAAAAATTGGAACACTTTGTATGTGGAAGTGTTTATTTCCTTTCTTTCTCTATTTCTCGCTGGCACTCGTGCCGCGGCGGCGGCAGCAGCTCCGGGCCAGGTCTCGGTGCTGGAAGCCAGGCTGCTCCGAGCAGGGCCTTCAGCCTCCCTTCCTGTTACAAATTCTGTGGGACAAATCAACATCTTCCCATTAGGAAGTGATGACAAACCAGTCCATTTGGGGGTGATTAATTGACGTCTTAAATTAATCACGAGCACTCGTCTTAATGCTGTGACTCAAGATATTAACTGTTCCACCAGCCGCATGAGAAAGAGCAGAGACCATTACAAAGCGCATTTGTCAAACAGTCACTTACACAGCCATTGTGGTGGCTGAAAAAAGGTCAAGTGACTTTGTTATTGTTAAGTAGAGAGCAGACCAAAACTCCTAATTCCTTACTATGTGTTTAATGTGCCAGTTAAGTAGTGGTAATTGGCAGCAGCTGTGCCCTGGAACCAATGGGTTCTTACTGGAGTAGGAAGCCCTAATGTGCTAAATGGTGCAGTGTTGCTTTCAGGGGTGTGTTTTTATAAAGCAGGAGGCAGGGAGGGGGGGAAAAAAAAAAAAAAGGCAAATCCCAGGGAGCTGGAGGTGCTGGGGGGCAGCGCTAAGGAGGCAGCAGGTAAGATGGGATTTTGTGCTGATCTGAAAATTTAAAAATCAATAGGCAAATCAAGATGTAATTTTCCTGGAGGTTAATATGTGGTGATGGCAAACTGGTAGGAATTAGTGGGGTTGTTGCTTGGACCACTGATGCTGCTGGGGAAGGAGGGTCCCCCCTGAGAGGGGCTGTGCTGAGAGAGCTCAGGGTGCAGAGACCTGGCTCTGGGAGTGCAGGGGCTCCTGTGGCTCTGGGTGCTATACCCTCCTCCTGTGGTTGGAGTGACTTACATGGGAAAGGAGACCAGGGAAGCAGAAATGTTGTGTCTCCGGGTGAATTCGGTGTGTCTGACTACAAACAGGAATCTTTTCCTGTGCTGGGTACAAACTGGGAGCAGGGAGGAGCGGGCGGCTGCATCTTCCTCCCGGCTGTGCTCTGTGTTTGCAAGAGCTGATGCAGTAAAGCGTGAGATGGTCCAACAGAGGGTTAAACCTGGGTCTCCTGCAGCTTGTTCTCCTTGGGTAGGGGCGATGCAGAGGGCTGCTCTGCGTGGGGAGGTCTCATGCAGCAGGAGACCAGGGCTAGAGGTGCCACTCAGCGTGGGGTTCCCCTTCCCCAGTCTCCGGGGGGTCTCCTGGCTGTGCAGGTGTATGTGCTGGAGCACCGAAGTGCCACCTCAGCATCAATCCGAAGGCTGTGTTTTTCTGGAGGCAGAGGGATGCTCAGCCTGTGGATCAGCTCCTGTCCTTGTCCCAGCTCATACACCCTGCTCGCTCTGGTTCGAACCGCGGCAGCGTTGAACCGCTGGGAGCGGTGGTGTTAGACCGTTTCTGGCTCAGAGGGGTGGTTGCATCAGGGTTTCAGCCCTGTTTCTTACAAAGTTTACACGGCTTGGGATGAACAACTGATCTTTCAGATGTAAATGCAGCCTGAGCAAGACCTGCTCCTGGGGCTGGGGCTGCAGAAGGAGCCTGGGAGCAAGGCGCAGAGTGGAGATAAGGGCTGCTGGAGGCAGGTCAGGAATTCGGGGCAAACTCTGAACATCAGCCTGGAAAGGCACAGACCAGAGATGTTCTTGCCCATCCGAGTTGCTTGAACAACCTGCCTGCAGCCTGGGCCACCTCTGGCACCCTCGTGGGGGTATCCCAGCACGGTGCCATGGCTGGGGGCTGCAGATGGAACCTCTTCCCTTGGAGGGCACCTCTCCGTGCCCAGCCCCATCCCAGGAAGGAGCAGAGTGCTCCATCCACTGGTGCTTGTGCCCTGATAAGACTGTGGTGTCTGTGCAGGTGGTGGGTGGCCGGAGGGGGCCATGGGATCTTGGGTCAGAGCCGTGCTGGGAACCCTCCCCTGCGAGGAGCAGCTCTGCAGAGGTGGGTACAACACCTGTGCTGAGGAAAAATGAGTTGAAGCTGCTACAGCAGCACGAAGTGAGTGGCTGTGAAGCAGAATTAGTGAACAGTCCCCTCCTGCAGCTGGCTGGAAACCTCTGCCTCGTAACCTGGAGTCGCCATTTCCCTCTGTGAATCTGGAGTCTTAATATTTGAGTGCTTGGAATATTTATTTTTCATGTTGCTTACTGACACTAGGAAGGGGAAATGAGTAAATCTTTATGCACTTTTAATCACCTGTTAGTGGAGGAGCTGCAGGGCACTGCTGCTTTACGTCGGGAGATAAAAAATTGCGGATGGGTTTGCCAGGGAGAGGTGGCTGGCACCGGCGCTGCGCGGATGCCTGTGGATGAGGTGTGGAGCAGCACCCTGGGTGAGAGGGAGCCATCAGCCGGGAGCCCTTTGGTGGCATTATGACAAGGAGAGGATGATAAAGCAACTTTCTCCCTGGTCTGGAAGGGGTGATGATGCCCCCGGCCTCCCTGGCAGCAAGGATGGAGGCGGCTTTGGTCTGACCCTGCTGGAAGGGCTCCTTGGGCATCTGTGGATGATGCTGCTGCTCTGCTTGGGCACCCCAAGGGCTGGCCCTGCTCTTCAGGATCGTGGCAAGGAGCTCCTGTCAGGACCAGTCCGATGAGGAACTCTCTGGGGTAAGGTCCTTGTCCCTGTGGTGGGGTGGGAGGGATGTGCCACCCTGTCCCACAGGCTGGGGAACGTGTGGCCAGTGCTGCAAAGCCCTGGCTGGCCCCACGCTGCCCCTGAACCCCCTCACAGCTCAGGGGCAATTACCTGGTGTGGGTCACAGCCCTGCTGGTTCCCTCTCAGGGGCTGCCCTGCTGTAACCCACACCGAGAGCTCCTGTCCCATCCTTGCCCAGGGTGATGTGTGTGGGGAGCTGGGCCAGTGTGGCCATCGGGTGTCACCAGCGTTGGGGACACCCAGCAGTGGTCTGGCAGGAGGAGATGGTGAGGGCTGAGGGTTCTGGGGCTGTTGTGCTCCCACCCTGCTCTGGCAGTGACCTTGAACAGCACAGACAGCACCCTTGTGCCTCCATTGCCTCCGCTTTAAAATGGGTGAACTTAAGGAAAAGGAAGGATCTTCCAGGGGAAGCTGTGTTTAATCAACGTCCTTGAAGGCCTTAGCTGAGGGTCTTAAAGTGTTATGGTGTTATCATTAATAAGGACAGCATTTCAAGTGAAACAGCTGACAGGCACAATAGAATAGCAGCCACTTTAATATTCTCCATTTCATCCTGTACTTAAAATCCCTGTCAGTCTCTGGTGAGGAACAAGGAGAATTTATGATGAAAAATCAAAGATGTCCATGAAAATCAAGGATGAGATCAGTGGGCTGATGGATGACTGGCACGCGAGCGCCCATCGCCGCCAAGGCGCTCTTGGCAGGGGATGGGAATTATGGTTTCCCGTGCAGAAATGCAAAGCCGCCCCCTTCCCTCACCGCTTTTGTTTCAATACGGGTCTGTACTGGGGGACTTTGCTCCTTGGGTGGCTTTACTCCCCCACACAGATGTCTCCCTGCGTTTTGGGGAAGGTGCAGCCATCTCCACCATCCTGGCCCGTGACTGGGCATGGGATGTGCTGGAGCATCCTTCCACAGCCCCTCACCTTTGAGCCGCTGCCTCTAGGAACTGGGTACCACTTGTCCCAGGAGGGGAAGCGGAGCTGTGCTGGCTCCTCAGCTTCTCCCTCCACCGGCTGCTGGCCCCAGGGATGCTCCCGTGGTCACCGGAGGTGTCTCAGCCTCATCCACCAGCACTGGGTGGATGTGGATCCAGGTGACCTGTTGAGCGGTCATCAGCCCTTGGCTCCATTCCCTGGCCCTGTGGTCCCCACACCCTCCGGGGGCTGGTGTGGTCCCTGAGCGTGGAGCAGCCCCTGTGTCCCCTGGCCCCGGGAGCAACCGGAACCAGCAGTAATTAAGGCGTTTGTGGAAACGCTAATGCCGTTCCGCTTAACGGTATAGGAGATAAATGCCCAATGCACAAAGGGAGTTTCTTGCTTCATAGTCCCGTTCAAAAGAAGATTTCTTTTAAGTAATCTAATAATGGCAGTGATAAATACTGCGTACCCGCTGCCTGCGGGAAGCTGAGCCGGCGCTGGCTGTCGTGGCAGCCCCTCGGTGGGGACATCGGGGTGGCACTGGGGTGGGGGGGGCTGGTCACCCCCCTGTGCCACGAGGGTCCCCTGCCCTTGGGGGGCACCGTGGCACCCGCCGCCGCAGCGATGCGCGCGCTCGTGGCTAATTAGCGGCCCCGCAAAGTTCATCAATAATAGATCTCGTGGCGCAGCTGATTGCCGGCTCGCAGCGGGTGGGCACGGGGTGGTAAATCAGCCTGATTGATTGTTGACCACTCCAGTTTTTCCAGCGGTAATTTAAAGCAATTAAAATGCCTCCCTCGGAAATTAACAAGGTAAATAATGCCCCCGCCGAGCCGCAAGCGGCAGAGATCCCCCGGAGAGCCGGGGCTTGGTGGGAGGGGGCCAGGGCTACCGGGGGAGGGATGCCGGCCACCCCGGTGGTCCTGCTGGGCACCGGGTGGGAGCCCGGGGATGTGGGTCCCGGCTGGGCACCGCAGTGTGGTACCCGGAGTCGTGGCGCACGCACACTGCACGGGCTGCACATCTGCATCCTTGTTTGCTAAAAAACTGTCCCTGTGCGGGAAACGAGGAAGAAAGGCTCGGGTTTTCTCGGTGCTGGGAGCAGCCCTGGGGGTTTGCTGGAAACCCCTGGATGCTGATGAGTCGGGGAGCTGTGTGGGCACAGGGCTCTGCTGGATGGCAGGACACCATTTCTAGTGACAAAACCCCAGTAGGGACCGTGCGACCAGTTCTAACCTCCTGCCATGGCCAAACTTTGGGATTAAGTCTTTGACACTTCAACTTTTACCCAAAGGATAAAAATGCCTAAATACCGGATTTTCCCTTTAAAAGGAGTGGTGCCCAGTCCTTCTGCTGCAGCTCCTGTTTTAATTGCACAGTCTATCAATCCTGCTGCTGCTGTGGTATAAATAGAGGCTACTTCACCCATGAAGGGTGATTATCTTTTATGAGTGTGAAAGATCCATAACTCACGAGGTGCAATGGGAAGAAAGTGAGGAGAGAAGGGGAGTCACTGCATGGATCGGCCCGTTTAGTGTATGGGAAGGGCTCTCTTTAATTAAAACCCGAACTCTTCGGAAGTGGAGATAAAGATGCATTTTTCACCTATTGCCAAAGCTTCCCCTGAGACTGGTGCATCCCACAGATGTTCCTGGGTTGTTCTTCTTGGCTGATGGTGTGTGGAGGGGTGAGTCGCAACCACAGGTCAAGATGTTCAGGCAGGGTGGGTGGTTCTGGATGCCCAGATGCCAGAAGGTCTGAGCTCCTCTAGGCACCATACACCTTCCTGCCAGCGCTACCAGGCTGGTTTAAATCCCTCCAGCTCACTTCTACGTGCTGTTAACCAGGTTTAGGTGGTATTTTTGCCCGACAGAGGCACTTCTTGCTGCTCTGCTGGATATCACCCTGGTTGTTTTGCCGTGCCACGTGCCCAGCCCTCGGAGCTGTGCGTGTTCTAGCACCCCCGGAGCAGGGCATGTAAAGTCAAGTGGGGCCTTGCAGCCTTGTTTGTGCCAGCCCCGTGTCCCTGGCACCCATCAGCAATTAAATTAGCTCGTGCTGCAAGAGGGCAGCGCCGTGCGGGGAGGGCTCTGGGAACGGGGCAGGAGGCTGCTCAGGGCAGGGGTGGTAGGACCGGGCAGAATTTGCCATCTGAGCCCTTCCCCGTGCCCAGGGTTTGCTCTGCAGCCCCCACCCAGGGAGACTCCACCAGCAGTCAGGAGCTTTTCTCCCCTCCCCTCCCCCAGTAAAATTTTATAGCTTCGAAGAGCTGAGCAGGATGGCGGCCAGCAGATCCTCTGGGAAAATTTAAGGTGGTCTCTTTTCCCGAAACACCTTGCTGATTTTTCTCCTGAAGTTCTCGCTGGTGGGATGCTCACCCTGGGCTGGGTTTACTGGTGGGTCCCACTGCCGTTCGCTGCCTGTCAGGCCTTTAGGACCTGGGTGAGAAATGTCTGGTCTATTTTGTGTCAAAAGCTGTGTTTGTTTATCTCCCGGCTCTTTGGCAATATTTATGTGGATGTAAATGATTAGTTTGTGTGCTGGCAAACACCTCCTCAGCCCAAGGCATCCCTGTTTTGAGGGCTGCTGGGAGCTGTGCATGCCAGTGGGGCCTCCAACTGGTTTGTAAATGTGCCCATTCCTTGACAGCAGCTCTCCTTTCCTCTGGACATGGGGACTGGTGCTGTGCTGGGTGAAAAGCTTGCAGAGATTTTTTAAATTTTTTTTTTTTTGGAAGACTGCTTAAGTTACGTGGGGGTTTGTTTTTTCCAATATCTCCACTTATGTCTTGTACAGTGTCCCAATCCCATGCAAAGAATGCCGGAGAACAGCAGGAAACAGTCCCCCACCACGGGTAGAGGTACTGGTTACCTACCCTGGGACGTGCTGGTTGCAAGACTTGGGAGCTGCTCCATCCCTGGAAAATATTGTTAAAAATCTAATATTTATTGAAAGCAGGCAGCCTGCCCTATACTGGTACCAAACTGGAAAGAGGTGGGACAGCTAAACCAGAAACTGGGAGGTTTCAGGTGTTTGAAAAGTGCACGCATCAGTAACACCTCTGCAGCCACACTTAAAATCTGGGAAGTGATTATAAATTCTTAGCGCTGTGATGGGTGGCCCGTCCCCTCCCCTCGCCCACTCTGCCCCATGGGTCCTGGGGAGGGGGGGGGGAATGCCAGCCTGCTGCTTATGGCACAGCAGAGCTTTCTGCCAGCTGCTGGCCTGGACTTGTTTGGGAAAAGACGGGCTTCCAGCCTCATCTCAGCTACAACCTTTATGTAACGCAGGGGAACGTGCTCAGAATGGGCTCCTCGTACTGTAAACCCACTAAAGGTTTGTGCAGTGCAAGCTCAGGTTGATTAGAAACTGCACCGCGGTGTTTTGCCGTGGACAGTCGGGTCCGGCAGATGTTGTTCTTGAACCTGCGTGACTGTGTGTGCTGTGGGGACAACCTGCATGTCACTGCTCTAGCGCTGCTGAGGCTTGATGGTGTCACCTTCTGCTGCTCCGGCCACCCCTGCCCTCCCACGGCCACCAGATGGAGGGATGGACACTCGCTGCAGCGAACCCCCGGCAGCGTAAGGGACAAGGTGACAGGGGACATCCTGGCTGTTCTGGTACATGCAGTTGTGGTCTAGAAAAATGCTTCTAAATAGAGGAGATGGCCTTTCTTTGGGGACGCAGCATGGGCTGCCTCTTCATCCATCCCTGCCAGCTCTTGTGCCATCTGTATTGGGTGATCAATAGGGATGTGGCGATGCTCTAACAGCCAAATCTGACATTTGGGTGTTTTTAAGGAACTGGCTGTTTCTCACCATCTCTTAGTGCTGTGTTTTGGGATGATGTCATTTATCACTCTGCCGTGGTGACACTGGGACTGGAAGTATGCTGAACTCCTTGCGTGCGGATACATTTCAGGTGACAGTGTTTGGTGAAGCCGGGTCATCTCTTACAGCCTTCCTTTTGATTTCGCTCGCCCACACCATGCCCTCTTCACCTGGGCTTTGGAGGAGCTTTGTGACAGCATGTGGCAGGGACACGTACGCGCTGTCCCAGGGCCAGCCAGGGCATCTGGTGGCTCCTCTGACCGTGAGTCTACGCATCAGAAGTCTGGTTCCACAGGAGGACCCCAATGCCCATTAGTAAATGTGTGCTTATCTCACTTTTTATTCAGTGTGCGTTTCTGCTTAGAGAGAGTCTCGAAAGCGAAGCCAATCCTCTGCCCAGTGGAAGAGGGGGTTCATGGGATGCCATTTATTTTGAATAATCTACAGAAAGGCAAGAGGAAGTTGGACGCTAAGAGTAATTTCATGAATTTAAGATGTGGTGTCCCATCTGCTTTAGTTTGGATGCTGAATAGAAAGGAATGAAGCATAATTTGTCAGGCTCTTGTGTAACTGCTGTGTTGCCATTAAAAGAATATGATCTTACAAAAGAGGTAGGATGCTAAATCCAGCAGAGTAATTAAGCTACTCATCTAATTGAAAGTTCTATGATTTATTGAGCCATAAACCCCAATTCTTTCCACTTACTGACCAGGACCTACGATAGATGCTATTGCCTGATGGATTCTCATTTCCAGCTGGGCAATATGCACCTTAAAAACAGTGTTAAAAATGTCACCAAGGAAGGCATCCTTCATACGAGGCAAGTGATTTAGCCCCATCTGAAGGCTCCAGCACATCGAAGTTATTCCTGCAAAGGGCCACAGGATCCTGTGATGGATGGGTGTGCTGGGACCTGTGGGAGCAGAGCTCCTTGGGGTAGGAGGTGGAGGCCAGAGGTGGTGACGGAATTGCTTGGCAGATGGTTTGTAGAGACCATAGAGGAGGTTAAGGCGTACCACTCACACAGCAGTTGGTAAGCTACAGATGCTTCTGCTGGCCATCAAACCTAGCATCATGCTGGTGGTACATGGGAAGCCTGCTCATGGATGGGATGGCTGTCCAGCCCTGGGGCATTGGTGACAGGTGGTCCCGGTCACTCATGGACAGCATTGCCACCCTCTCCCCCAGCACTGAGGATGAGTTGCACCAGGAGCTCATCCAGCACCATGGAGTGATTTTGAAATGTTGCCCCACCAGCATGTGGGACTGCTTTACTTTGCTCTCTTCTCCGCGGTCGTGTTGCTGACCCTGGCTCCAGAGAGGTTTGGGAGACCTAGGGTGCTCCTGGGAGCATCTGTGGGACCCTGGTCCCACCATCACTGGGAGCACCCAGCTCTCCAGCCTTTCCTCGCATCTTGGCTGGGAGTGGTGAGGATGTCTCTCCTCAGCGCTACCTCCACCTCCCTGTCTTTGCTTTTTTTTGACTCTTTGGTCCTCACCCCTTTATTCCCTGGTGCCTCTGCAGCTTCTTGCTCCTCTGATGGGCTCTTGGCCTGCAGGGCATGGGCTGATACTTCCCCAAGGGAAGACCAGTGAAAGCAGTGGCCAGAAGAAGCCCGTGCCAGGCAGAGCAGGACCTAGGTGAGCAGAGGTGTTTGATGTCTGAGTATATTTCCAGCCTCCAAATATTTTTAGCTTGGGGGTTTCCTGAGCTGGGTGTGTCTAGAATTGTAAGGATGGACGTTGTTTGTTTGGATGGGTGGGTGTGAGAGGTTGTGTGCTGTTGTATGTCGCTTGTGCATGAAAACTCGCCTACGAATGTCAGAGTCCAGATAAAGCTGACACAAAGAATGGGAGAAAATGGCAACAGAGGAAAATTAAAGCAGTCGAGAGTCAAGTGATGATATGCGATATCCTTCTTGAGCCATTCATCTGGACAGCAAAAACCTCTGGAGGTCTGTGCTCCTCCTGCTCATAAACGCGATGAACTCCTGAAACCTCACAGCATCCTCGTTCTTTGGTTAATGCAGAGCTTCTGGAAGACTGCGCTGTTTCATCCCCCCCCTCCAACCCACCCCCCGTCAATTAAGAATTTTAGGCCATCTTTTCTTTAACCTGTACCAATTGCCTTAATTGACTTCCGCCTTAATTGGTAACAAATCATTCCCACAGAGCCCTTGTAATTCTTTTAAATCAATCAGTTCAGCCTTCCTGTGGGACTGTGCGTGAGCTGCCGAGCGGGGCGGCAGGAGCCGGGCAAAAGGTGTTGGTGCTGCCCCAGCTGGGTCTGTCCCAGCTCCTGCCGTGTCCCCACAGCCGGGCAGGGTTGATGGTGTGACCGTCACACAAACCTTTGGCTGCCCATGTGGTGTGTGAGCCTAGAAACGCGCTATGTGATGGGCACACAGTCCCGCCTCAATCTTTTGCTGTCTCTCGCTTTGCACTTTGGTTTATGGGTGCTCAGCCACCCTGGTGTGGACCACTGGTGGGACCACTTGGGGGTCTGAGCAGGACGGACCCTCTGCAGAGGAGCAAGCACCCTGGAAGCAGCAGGGCTGAGTATGGGGAGAGCAGGGTGGATGATGGAGACAAGGGAGCAGGAGTGTGCTTTTTCTGATGAGCTTGTCTCCATGTCTCTGGAACGGGCACATTAAGGGTTGTCCACAGGGCCGTTCCTGCTTACGGTGGCATGGGAAAACTCATCCGATGCCCTCACGTTGCTCCTTCCACCCCCAGAGTCTTCTAACGCCTGATGCTGGTCAATGCTGTTATATTACTCACACTTAGTTGATGCTGGTTTCCAAACCCAGGGTGGGAAGGATGGTTCCTGGTGTGGATGGTTTGGAGGCTGAGACTAATGCAGTTTTGGGGGCTCATTTGCCCTCCCTGCCATGAGTGAGATCTTCCTGCTGGCATTGACCCTGGCCTGTTATTTTCTAGGGAACACCTGGAACAGTTCTGGCTGGGAAGATTAAGCCATCTTGTGGTCCAAACAGCATCATGATGAAGCAGTCTGGGGGGAGAAATGCTCCTGGGCTTGGGGACCTGCTGTGGAAAAATGTCTTTCAGTGCAGCCCACAAAGCTCAGGCTGCTCAGTTTATCACGGAGCAGACTAAGAGCTGATTTAAAGGGAGGGTGTAAGTAATCCCACAGTGTGGGGATTAACTGCTGGAAGGAAAGTCCGAGGAAAGTGGCAAATGCTCCGAACTGACATCTTCAAACCAAGATTGATGCTTCTCTGAAAGGTGTCTTGGCCAAAGCAGCTGTTTGGCTCAATGCAGGGCAAACTGGTTAAAACAGAAAAGCCTGTGGTATATTGAAAATGAGACAGTATGATCTACTGATGCCTTCTGGCATAAATTTCTAGGAGCCTGTGAAAGCGCATCTCGCATCAGTGTTCAAAACCATTAGCTGTGGCCTCCGGTTGGTGCCACGTAGGTGGCTGGGTTCACCCTTGTCATTGTTTTTCCCCAGACACTGAAGTCACACCCTGTGCAGAATACCTTTAAATAATGGCAAGGAGAAGATAATGCAGCAAATGATAAAGTCGGGCTTGAAATCCCAATGCAGGCTGTAAATCAGGGAAAAAGGATCTTGGAACACCCCCACTCCCTGTGATGTTCTCGTGGGGTGTGTAATTAGCTGTAACTGGAATATTATTTGATCTTCAATGTTGAAAAATCACAATTTGTTTTCCTATCTGTACATATGAATGTACTTACAGCGTTTCTTTCTGCTAGTCATTTTTTCTGAATGTTACAGCTGACCTCCCAGAACACCCAGTCAAAAAACCTGGGGCTGAAATGGAAAGATCCTTTGTTCCTGGGGAGGTTCTACTTGGGTGTGGTGACGAAGAGCAGGGTTGGGTTTTGCAGGTAATGGTGATGTCTGACCCCAGCCCGCTCTGGGTCTGTGGCAGACCTGTCCCCATGGAGCAGCTCAGCCCTTTGGGGTCCTCCTGAACGTGGCATTGTGTTTTGACGTCAGGCGAGGGCAAACCCTGTGACCAAGCACAAGGGTCTCTCCCCTTGAAGACGTGTGAACCTCACCTGGTGGGTGAGCAAGAAAACTGTGTTTGTGGCGTTGCTTCTCCCAACGGGGGGGGTGAGATCCTTTGTCACTGGCCAAACTGGTGGTCCCTGGGAGAGCTCCCTTGGTGGCCGCAGCAGATGGGATGGTGTGGTTCAGCTGAGAAGAGCCCAGCCCCAGACCGCGCGTCCCCCTTGGCGTGTCTGAACAAGCAGCCGCAGGGCAAATCGTTATGGGTAATGAAGTTAGCTGCTCTGCGAGATGGGGGTTTTACTCATGCCTGGTGTCCTTGGCTTCTCTGCCGCTTCCTTATTTATCCCGTTTCTGAAGCAATTACACCAAATCAGCGTGTTCGCACTGGCTGGGTGCTGGCGGCGCCTTCCCCCGTGTTGGGGTGTTCGTGGGACGGGGCTGGGTTACCAGCGGCTGCGCCGAGTTAGTCACGCTCCTCCAGCGCTGCCAGGCGTGTTGCGGCTGGATGCTCTCCTCCCAGCCCCTTAACTCTTTGCTTGGCAGGGAACCGGGGAGGTGCCGGCAGGTCAGGAACCGCCTGGTCTCCTCCTGCCCCCGCGGGGCCGGGGTGAAGGCAGCAGGACACCCTGCACACCCCGTGTCCTGGGAGGTGGAGGGTAGAGAGCAAAGGTGGGATGTGCTGAGCAGGGTGCCGTGACCTGGATGAGGAGGCTCCCCACACCCCAGGGAGGGGGTCCCGAGCACAAGCACCCCTGAGATGCAGCGGGGTGGCTTGCCCAGGCTGTGTGGCAGTGGGGGCTGAGTGCTCAGTAGCCATCTCCAGCCCTGTGTGGCTCCAGCTCCCCTCTCCATCCTGACCATGCTGAGCAGATCAAGAGCTGCAGCAAAGGCTTGAGCTGGAAACCTGGCATAAATGGGACTCTTTCTTTCCCCGTTTCAAAGTCCTTAAGCTGGGTATCACCCCCTGCATCCCCTCCTCAGCTCCACAGCTGCCCAGGAGAGCACTGACAAGGACAATCCCTGGTGCTGCCTCCTGTTTGCCACCCAATGGGCTGCCTGAGCCCAGGGCTTGTGTGGCAACAGGGTCCTCTGGGCAGCTCTCTGGCTGCTGGGGGTTTGTAGGTGGAATTTCACCTGCAACAGTGACGAAAGACTTGGGGCTTGCAGCTGAAAGCGTCCTCAACTCTTCTGGGCTTGTCTGTACCTTCTGGGCAGAACTGAATCATTGGAAGGGAATTTGCTACGAGGACAAGAAATGTCCGACACCTTCCATCTTGCGGAGCTCAGCCTCCAAAGCCAGCGAAATGTCTCGTGCGAGTCATCCAGACGGCTGCCAACGCATCCAGTTTCCTTGGAAAATGCTTTGAAAAAGAGTCAGGAAGGACCTCCCTGATTAGAGGAGCAGCCCTCGACCTGCTTTCCACGAGGTCTGCTCTGGCGCCCAGCAGCCTCCCAACAAAGCATGGATATCCTTTGAGAGGGAAGGGAGGCCTCTCCCTCCCCATCGCGGGGATGACTCGCGGTATCAAAATAACTGGCAACAGAAAAGATTTTGAGAAAACAACCCCTCCAAAGTATTTTCTCCACCGCAGCTGGAGCCGTCCCCGGCAGGAGCCTCCTCTCTCTCAGGAGTCAAAGGCAGGGGCAGGGGCCAGACTGGAAGCTGCGTTCCTGGCCAGCAATAATAGAGATGGAAATGCCAAGAGCAGCTTTGCAGTCCTGCTGCCATGAGGTGTGACGGAGAGGCCGGAAAGATGAATAATCACCTCTTAAAGGACCACAGAAGCAGACTGGAAGAGATGCAACCCCTGAGAACTGACACCCAGCCCCGTTGGGGTGTCCTGCCCTCCCTGGAGTGACTTCTTGGGGCTCAGGGGACAGTGGGCAGGTACTTCAGGAGACCCCTGAGGGACTCGCAATTAGCAGGGGTGACAGAGGAGTTTTCTAGTGGGTGCCGATCACCGCTCTGTGACCTTTGATGACAGCGGTGTATTGCATCCTGCTCTGTCCCATCCAAAGCCGAGGAGGAAAGCCCAGCACCTTTCTGTTGGCGAGACAATTACTGTGTGTGCTCTTAAAAAGCTTTCCTGCTTCAGCAGCACTTTAAAGCCGAGAGACAATCAGAGTTTGACTTGGCTGAGTTACAAGGGCCATTTCCTTTCTGATTAGCCCCGTTGTCGCTCGGCTTCCCTTCCTTTCCATCCATATCTGTGGTCATGGAAGTCTCCATCTGAGACCGTCGGGGGGGTTTTTGTGCAGCTTGTGGAAATGTGGTAGATGGAACACAGAATGTGAGCAGTAATTAGTGTTTGTTGTCATCATCCTCCTAAATATTTGGCAGGTTTTGAAGACCTGCAACGTTTGTCTTTGTATGGTGGAAAGTGCTTTCCAAGAGACTTGCCCAAAGATCAGGGCTTTCAGACGCAGCTTCTGAGGACCAGGGTGATTGCTGGATGCTACAGTGGATGAAAATTTGGACTCAGCCCTCAGCTGAAGCTCTGAGGCAGTCGGCTCTGTCTGCCAGTGCTGCTTTGCTGTAGTTGGTTTGCATTTGTTGGATTCTAGGACCATTTCCAGTATAAAATCAGACGGGACGCTTGCAGGATGAGATTTGTTCTTACAACTGCTCTGCCATCCCCTAGTCTGGATTGTGTACTCCTGCTCTGTCCTTGAAAAAACGGAGAGGAACCAATGAATCTGTACTTCTTTGTACATTGAGCAGGCTTGGTGGTCCCACAGCCTGGGTACGGCCAGTCGTTGGCTTTGGCCATGGCAATTTGCACCCTGGGCTGGAATGGGACTGGGCTGCAGGCATCTGCCTTGCTCCTGAGAGGACATTCAGGAGTGGACACGACCCTGCTGCCCCACGTGTGGGTGTGTGGCAGGGTCTCCTCTCCTTGGGTGAGGGGTCTCCTCTCCTTGGGCTCTGGCTGTAGGTGGTGAGGACAGATGGACTTCCCCAGGGCAGGGTCCAAACCCAGCCTCTCTCTACACGGATCCATTGGCTCCTCCGTGCCCGCAGGCAGTGAGATGCTCCCTGCCACCCTGGGCACCCCACAGAAAGCTGTGTGATGGACGTGAAACACGGTGTGAGCCAGGGACAAGGGACAGCCTGGGACTAAGGAGGATGCAGGAGCTGGTGGAGGCAGTGGGGCTTGGCTTAGGTTCACGCTTGCTCTTCTCATCTTTGAACCCAGATTTTATGAACCAATGCCCACTGGAGGACAGTGGGGAAGGGGCAGTTTGAGCTCAGGAGGCTTTTCTTTCCCTGCTGCTCCCCCCAGCAAAGTGGTGCAAAGTGTTTGGCAAGCAGAGGCCCAGGAGGAAAGGGGAGTAATTAATGTGGAAAGCTGGAGGGATGCATGAACGGAACGAGCCCTCTGCTTTACTCCTTCCTTTTTTTTTTTTTCCTTTTTTGAGTATTGTCCCAGCCGATGGATAGAAGGGCAGGCCTGGAAACCTCCCCCAGCCCCGGGGAGGAGATTTGCTGCTGAAGTGCGGAACTGTAGAGATTTTTGCAGAACTGTACACTTTTCCAAAGCACTGCAGCCATTCCTGTCTTAGGAAGGTAAATGGTGATTCAGGAGTTGGGATGAGGAGAGTCTTAGAGGGCTCAGGAGCAAGTCCTTGATGAAATGTTGAGTTTTTCCCCTGTTCTCATGCCCTGGAAGGAACGAATTTGTGGATGTCTTCCCCAGCCCCTGCCGCTGACAGCCAGCCACGCAGATTGATGATGCTGGCTCAAGGGGCGAGGAGGGAAAGAGCTCCTGTCCTGGTCCCAGCATGGAAACTGCCCAAAGATCCCCCAGACTTTGATGCAGGGTGGGAACGGGTGCTGTGGCACACGGTGGGGTGGCAGTTAGGGAGAAGCCTTATCTTGAGACCCCTGGCGTGGGGCTGCGGATGCTGCAGGAGCAGGACGGTGGAAGCTGCCGATGGTATCGGGGGCCGGGAAGAAAACAATTCGTGATAAGGCAAGTCCTGACCTGAACTTGTGCCCAACGCTTTCAATGAGCAGGCACCAAACCTGCTCGGCGGTGTGAGAAACCTCGGCGAACTTCCTTGTTTAGTTTTCCCACAGCCCTGTGCTTCCTGCTCGCCCCGGCGCTGGAAGTACCAAGATAGCATCGGGGTGGGGGGTGTGCTGGTGGGATTTGGGTCCGGGCAGGAGCAGGACATGCCAGCCATCCCCCGGGGCGCCCAGGGAGCCGGGGTGGCCCCGTGAGCATGGGAAGGGCTCGGGGAGGCTGCTCTGGAGCCGGGGAGGCGACCCTGCTCCCTGGGGTGATGTCCAGGATCAGATCCCGTCCAGATGATAAACCCGAGGGAGGGGGCACAGGATACCTGGGAGGGGATGGGAGGGGGAGGACTGCTCTGGATATAGGAGTTTATTTTCAGGATGATGCTCCCTGCCCGGTGGGAGGGCGTGCGGTGCCTCCGTGGACTGAGATTACTGGAGGGGAAAAGGGTGGGACGCAAAGTCTGGCTCTTCCTCCCCCTCCCCAGGTCACGGGCTGTAAATTGGCGCAGCCTTTCTGGGCATAAGGAAAAATACCAGTAGCCTGCCAAGCAAAACAATAGGTCTTTCCACTCTTGAGCCACGTCCAGACAGTCTGGGCCTGTGTCCAGCTCCGAGCTGGCGCTCGGCTCAGCCTCCCCTTGCTGGAGCTTTAATAGGAGGGAAAGGAGAAGCAGCAGAGAGTAATGAAACGGAGGAATGTCTGTGACATTTTTCTAAAAAGGAAAAATGTGGAGTTTCCAGTCAAACCGAAAGACTTATTGGGTTCGCTGGGAGGCTAAGTCCAGCTCCTTAGGACAAACTGCTAGATAAGGAAAACAATTTAGTCCCAAGTAATATTCACTTCAGGATGGCGCAGGCTCCGCCAGAATCTGTTTTGACTGTGCCGCGTTCACTGATTTTCTTCCCAGCTCTTCAGCAAATGTGGTCCTGCCGGCCCTCTCGGGGAGAGCCAGGATGGGGCGGGCGACTGCATCCCACACCGTGGCCACGGGACCCCTAGAAGATGCCGCAGACGGGTCCATCTGCAGCCCGGCCCTGCCCTGAGCACAGGGAACCCCCAAAAACCCATCCTGACAGTGGCATAGCCTCTTCTGGGAGAGGGCGAGGAGGGAGGAGGTGGCACAGAGCCTCTGGTGAGAGCACCAGCCGGGCACGGTTCGGTCTCTGCCCCACGGACCCGCAGAAGCCACTGGGGAAAGCGACTGGATGGCACCGGGTGCTGCCTGAGGCAGGGCAGGGGAAACGAGGTGGGTGTCACACTGGAGGCCAGAAGGATGACAGCTTAGACCCTGGCAAATGACAGCAAATGTATTCAAAAATTCTGGGGGGAAAAAAAAAGAAAAAGACCAATTCCTCCTCTTAAAATGCAAGTTGCTTGTACGATGCAAAATCCCACCTTTTCCCCCCTGAAGCGGCGAATGGGGGGGCACCCTCATTCCCAGGACCTGCAGCTGACAGAGTTGGTGTTTGGTGTAATGATAATTAATTTGATGAGTGTGGTGTTTGCTGGCTCCCTGTACTCCAGCACGGAGCGGTGGTTTGATGGTCCTGGACAACCAGCAGCGCCCCGGCACTCAGCCACCTTTACTAGGAAGGAGGGAAAGCTGTGCTAGAGGCATCAGTGTTAATAAACCCAGGAGTTCTGGCAGAGTGAATAACTGCATCTTCAGGACAGAGAAGAGCCTCGAGAATTTGGGGTAAAGAGCTTACTCCCCTTTTTTGCCTCTGCATAACTCCTGGCGTCCCCCCAGGACCGCTGGCAGTGATGCTGCTGGTGGGGAGCTTGGGGCCAGAGGAATGGGGCTTGACCCAGCCCCGTAGTTTCTATAGAGCTTATATTCTTGAAATATTTCTCCATCCGTGCTGTTTAACTTCATTTGTGCCGTCTGAAGAGCAGTACAGCAGGGCTCTGGGAAGGCAGAAAGGCTTGGGCAGCGCTAGACCCATGAGTAAGTAACAAGACCAGATTTAGGGGGTCCTGGCACTGCCCAAGGTGTCTTGCCATCTCTGCCCCAGCAGCCGTGGGAAGCCACTGCCTCGGCTGCCAGAAGCCACTGGTGTCTGGGAAGACTATCGAGCTCCTGTGATCGGCTCATAAGTAGGATTTTATAGCCCCCTCCCCAGGTTAGTGCAAGGCTCGCTGTGGTTCTATATATTTTATTTAGGATCCAGCTGCTGGCAGGTTTTCCCTGCTGTGATCCGCTCTGGGGCTGTTTTACACACTGCTTTCACCGTGGCGTGTGCGAGGGGGACACGTGGAGCGAGCAAGTCCCACACCCTGGGGAGATGCCATCCCCCCGGGAAAGCAGAGGGCAGCCCAGGAGCAGAAGCTCAGAGTTCCTTGCAGGAATAAACAATTAAAACAGAGGCCAAACGTTGCTCATACATTCCCTTGCTGATCTGACAGTGCTGTGTGAAAGCAGGGACAAGCAGCTCTTGATGGGGGGAAAAAAACATATGAATAATCCAGTATGATCAAACTGTGGGCCTGGTGAGGAAGTGTAAGGCGGTTGGTGCTGTGTATTTCAGTTTTTTTGAAGGTGTTTGACATTTTGCCCAGAGAACCTGTAGGTAATAACACATATTATCTGCATTAAAAATTGGCTTAATGACAGATTTCAAAGTATGGTCATTAATGGCAGTGCCGTGTCCCGCAGAGTTCCCGAGGAGCGTTCTGACATGATTTAATGTGCGATTTAACAACAGTGATGGTGAAGACCTTTGCTGGTAGTGTCTGCAGATGACATGGAGATGGGTGTTTTCGTAAGCAGCGAGGGCAGAGCTGCGAATCTCCTGGTTCAATGGTCACAAGTCAATGCGATGCGTCACCAAAGAGCTAAATGAGAGGTAACACCTCCCCCCTCCCCTCCCCAAAAGTGAGATGGGGTCCCCAGCCCCTGGGGATGGGATGTTCCTGCAAAGCTCTGAGTCACCCAAAGGGTGGGTAGGGGCTCAGTGGTGCTGGGCCACTTCCCCAGCTCTGTGCTGGGTCCGGTTGCCGTTGGTGTGACCTCAGACCCTGGTATTGCTGCCGTGGGGGCCAGGAGCTGCCCCCCGGCTCTGCTTTCACTCTCAGGGGACATTGCTGTTTGTTTTGGTGTGCCGGGTGTCCCCAAGGAGCTGAGGGCCAGCATCTGGCCTCGTGGGCATCCCTCTCAAACTGGGGGAGGGGGGGGCTCAGAACGAGCAGTCCTTTCTCCAGCCCAGCTGGGACTGTGGGCTCCCCCGGGGCTCCCCCAGACCCACTTCTGGCTACCAGGTCTGTGGGGAGCACGGCAGGTTCAGGCTGAGGCTGTGTCTGAGGAGAGGCTGTGTCTTCATTTGTTATCGCTTTGGTTCATGACTCCTCCTCGCCGGTGCTCGTATTTGCAAATCATTTTCTGGCTGACAAATGGATGTGTGTCACCAACACCCCGCAAACAAGGCTCGGGTGGAGATAAGAGCCCGTCCCCTGTGCAGAGACACTGATCCCCTGATACCAGCCTCTCCCTGCGTCAGACCCCATCCTTTTCACCGGGCAATCACTCAAGTCAGTGATCGCTCCATCCGCATCGCTCCTTCCCACATCAGCACTGGCTTTGGGAGAAAATCCAGCGTGAGGGATGGTACTTGCAGCAGAGGAGGATGAAGTTGGGGTAGTGGTGGCATCGCAGGCTTCAGTCTCCATAAAGAATGGCGGTGTGGGGGCTGTGCCCTGGGAAAATTCAACTTCTGGTGGTTTACTATCTGCTTTGCCACCTCTCCCAATTGTCCCTCCCTGTCTTGGGCTATTCTATGGATTTGTACAGTGTTTAGATGAAGCTTGCCAACACGTGGTTGAATTTTGGAACTTATTCTCTAAATCTGACCACTCGTGTGACTTGTTTGCCAGTCAGGGAAGGCAAAATTTTCAGTATTTCCAAAGCCTGGACTATGCACATGGGAAAAACATTTGCCCTGTGCGGTGTGAGCTCCCTAGTGCAGGGGGAAGTGCTCTCCGTGTCTTCCACCTCTGGCCCTTGGATGGAGAAGAGGGTCTGAAGCCGGGTCCCTGCCTCCATCCAAGGAGTCCCTTGTTGCTGGCAGCAGAATGGAGCAGGGCTGGCTTCACAGCCTCCATCAGCTGGGAGGCTGGAGAGGAAGATCTAAGCGTGACAATAATCCCTCTGAGGGCAATTAGTCTCAACAGGCAACAGCTCCAGCACAAATTCTGGCACCTCGGACCCCGCTCTTCCTCCCCGAGTCGCTTGGAGGGTTTGTCTGAGGCAGAAACCGAACTCCCTTGCTGGGAGCCCACGTAGCCTTAGTGATAGCTACAGGGATCTCATCAAGCAGGAATTTCTTGGCAGGGGATAGGACCTGTCTGCCATATGGTTTCCATGTTCAGAGCAGAAGGTGATCTGTGGAAGTGGAAGGGGGAAAAATAAATAAATAAATCTGAACTTCTGTGGCTGATTTTTCACTGGAGACTAATTGTTCGGTGCAGCTCCGGGAGGGGACCGGGGACAGGTCTGACCCCCAGCCGGCTGCGACTCCTGGGGTGTTTCGCACGGGAACACCTCGGGACCTCCTCCGTACAGTATTTTTTTTTTTTTTTTATCGTCAGGAGACTTTCTATTTTGACAGCTCCGCTCTCCATTTGAAGGGCCAGACAATAAAAAAGTAAAACTCTCCAGAGCGTAGAATGTACAAATAATTGTCTCGTCCTGCCCGTCTCTCATCCAGCCCCCCGCTGCCCTCCCTGCCCGCGCCGCCTGCGGGAGAACCTCATCCATTGACAGCGCCTCCTTTAAAGGGAGAGCACTGGCTGCTTGTTGGTGGGATGTCATCTTCAGGCCTGCGTCTATCTTTGAAAAACCTGTTTTTTCCTCCCCACTCTGTCTTTCTGGCATCCTGTTCTCCAGCCTGAGGAGGTGGAAAGTGTGCAGGGGTTGTATTAGAGGACTTTTGCGCTCTCCCACCTTTCTCCTAAACCTGGTGATAAGCCACTAGAGCACGTTCCTGGGAGCATAATAATACTTTGGAATACTATAACTATCTAACTAGATAGATGTATGAATCTGATCCTCCTCCCTTAGCTGTTTGTCAGAGTGAAATGCCCATTTACTTAAAAATTTGAGCCAGGAACGAAGCTTAGATTGTGGGCTCAAAATGCCAGAAGGATGGAAATTGCTCGGCCGAAATGCCAGGAGTGCTCTGCTCCATCGTTGGAGCAGAGGAATGGCTTTGGGAAGGGGGAGCAGAGCCTCAGCTTGCAGCTCCCTGGAGAGGACAGGGTGTCCCGGGGGGGCTATGGAGAGCACAGGCTCGGAGTGTGCCCCTACCTTGCCACCACCGTACGCCGGGGGTGAGAGGGGTGAGCATTTATTGCAAAACCAAGTCTGAGGGCTCGGGCTCGGCAACGCTCTCCTCTGCCTGAATTAAAATTCATTCTGCTCTGGGAGGGCCCGTTTTGCAAACTGCAGCTTCCAACTGGCAGCGACAAAGACGTATAAATGGCTGAGCAGACGCAGAAGAAAAGTCTCTCTGTGCCTGACAGACAAAGACACTCACTACTCTTGAACAAATATTTAGGGCATTTCTCTTGCCAAAATCATCACAAGTGTCCAGGACACATGTTTGTGACGGAGCCATGACCCACGCTGTCCTCAGATCTTAAAGCCCTTGGAGGGCGGCTCAAAAGCTGGCTGGGGCCAGGGGACCAGCTGAGCCGTGTGCCCCGCGGGGGGGGGATGACCACAGAGCCCGGGGCGGGAGCCGTGGGGCTGGAATCCACGTGGATAAGATTTTATGGGTGAAAAAAATGCTGGGGGCGGGGGGACGACTGCCATCAGTCTCTGACAAGTCGGTGGTGTGAAAAGCGCACTTGTACCTTTGAACCTCCTTGGGTAAGGAGACAGTGGGGGTTCTGTGTCTCTTTTTCACAGAATTATATGGGGTTGGAAGGAATCTCTGGAGATCATCCAGTCCAACCCCTGGCCAGAGCAGGTCCACCCAGAGCAGGTTGCACAGGAACGTGTCCAGGTGGGTTTTGAATGTCTCCGAAGATGGAGACTCCACCACCTCCCTGGGCAGCCTCTTCCAGGGCTCTGCCACCCTCAAAGTACATTTTTCCCCCCATCCCGTAACCTAGCGACAATTGGTCTGTCTCTTCTATGGAAAACGAGTCACCATTCAGTTGGGAAGTTCATGTTTGTGCTTGTTCTCATGACCAAAACATGTTGGTGCCGTGGTTGGGGGTACCGGCATCCCACCCGGGGTGAAGGCCCAGCTGGAAGGTGAAGAACCTTCCATGGGAGGAGGAGAGCTCGCCTGTCCTTCATGTCACAAGCAAGGTGGCATCACGTGTCTGTCTTTAGACATCTCATCCCCATTCTGATGAAAATGCTGCTAATCAGAAATAACAAAGGAGAGCCAAATAAAGAGCAGTTGGTGTATCTGAATTCTTTCAAAGTCTTTGCAGTGTTTCTGTAAAGGCGGGGAGTGTTTTAAAACATGAAATGTAACATCAAAACAGTAAAAGTAGATCAGAATGTTCTGTCTTGAGTTTCAAACAATGCCCTGGAAATTTCCAAGTCTTTCCTGTTTGTCCCACTGCTCGCCGGACTCCTCTGCCTGCCATCCTTCTGCTGTTTACCATGGCAAAGCTATTTGATTTTTTTCCTACTCGCAGGCATCGATCTGGAGGCACTTAAGCATATTTTGCTAAAATAGCCTCTCTCCAAAAGTTTCCTAGTGCGCTCAGGCAAAGTGGAAACATTCTGGTGGCTTCAATCGGCTGCCTCTGTCCCGGCGGAGGCAGGAACCCCCCCGTTGTCCCCTCCTGGGGGCTGGGGGGGGCAGAGCCCAGCTGGGCTCTTCTCATGAGGAGCTCTGGGCTCCTGCCAGAGCTCAGCTCCAGTAGTTCAAGCCGGGGACCCAGAACCTCTCCTGACTCGAGGTCAAGACGAAAGCAGAGCTCCCTCCCTCCTTCCCTCCCAAACCACCCCCCACCCCAC
>JAOXJK010000005.1:31436884-31454818 GCA_025774025.1 Xenus cinereus | reverse complement strand
CTGTGCAACCTGCTCTGGGTGGACCTGCTTTGGCAGGGGGCTTGGACTAGATGATCTCCAGAGGTCCCTTCCAACCCCGTATCACTCTGTGATTCTGTGATTCATACGTGATTCCCTATCCTGTCTGTGCCCACCTCCATTTGTTCCGCCTGTCCCTCGAGGACTCTGCTTTGGGACTGCAACATCTCTTGGTGTTGAGGACAGGCCTCCATGCCATGTTGATGTTGGAGTCTGCAGGGTTGACAAGGACATGGCAGGGGACGTGGCTTCGGCAGATGCTGGCCCCAGCGCTGTACTTTGCACCACGCAGCCTCTTGCCACGTTTTCAAGGCGCACCCCAGTTTGTGGTGCTGGGGTCTGGAGTTTTGGGTCTTCCCTCATGGCGAGAGGTGCCTCTTTGCATCTCCTTCAGCGGCAGAGTCCTCCTCGTTGACTGTGGTTGGAACTTGCCTCTGACTTGCTTCAGGCAGAGTCTCCTCTGCCTGTCTCCTTCGCAGCCTTTTCTTTTTCCTTTTAATTTTTTTTTTCCCCTGCTGGCTTGTGGTGGGCCAACAACTCGCAGCAGCAAGCAGCTTCTTCTGATTAGGATCTGCTCAGGTATTTTTGTATCATCTTTAGCTCTAATTTGGATGACAAATCCCCAATAGCTGCGATAGCGGGAAGGGAAATGTGTACCGATAGTTAAGGCAGACTGAAGCGGTGCGATGATGCGGTGTTTGTGCTTATTGCAAACATGTGCTGAATGGAGAGAGACTCTTTGCCTCTGAGCAACCCCAGGCTCCTCTCCCCTCCTCTTGCTGCCAGTGTTTCCCAGCAGGCGAGGGGTGAACCCAGCCACAGCCTGAGCTGCAGCTCCGGGTGTCACCCCAGCACAGTGCCCCGTCCCCTCATTGTGTTGTGTGGAAAAGCCTGGGGGTACATTTTCTTTTTTTTTTTTTAAAAAAAAAAGCAGGAAAAACATTCAGGGCTTCACGCTGCATCTCCCCTGCTCCAGCCTGCAGGGGAGCTTGAGGGAACTTGGGGGCCAGCATCTTCCTCACCCCCCCCAGTGCCAGTTTGGGACAACACCGAGGGTCCCCTCTGATCCTGCCGTCGCGGGGTATCGGCAGCACCAGGCACGGGGCAGAACAGGGATGCTGTCAGCTTCAGCCGCTTTCCCTTCCTCTCCTCCGGCTGCTGCCGCTCCAGCTCGTGCAGGAAAATTCCCAGCACATCATCGCCGGTCCTGGAATCAGTGGCTCAACCTAATTTGGCTGCTTATGCGTCGCTCCGGCCCAGGATTAGCATTCCTCCAAGGTGCAGCAAACGTTAAGCAGATGTATCAATAGTAAGAATATTATTTTTTTTTCGTGGATGTTGAAGGTTTGTTTTCATTAAGTATTCTGGAAACGTTGCTCTTTGTGCCTGAGTATTTGGGTTATGGAGCATACTGCAAGCTCTGAAATTTGCTTTTTTTATTTAAGTTTTTTTTTTCTGACTTGAAAGGCTGGTTTTTATAACAGGTCAATTTCAGACCATTTGATATTGATATATGAAGATCCTTAGGGATTATTGTAATGCATTTTTCATCCTGCTGTGATAGTATCATATAAGGAAAATGGGACTGACTGTTAAGTACAAATTGAAAAAGACATGGTCATTTAAGATAACTCCTTATCTGTATACAAGGAAATGGTATCAGGGAAATAGACCACCAGTTGACAGAAATAAATTTTGCCTCAGGCTCCTCCTTCTCTTCCCCAGCTGCTCAGGCTTTCCTTCCCCTTCCCTTCCTTTATTCAATTACATTTATCGCCACGTCTCAGCGGGCTGGAGGTGAACCTGCCTGGCCAAGCCTCTCGGGTGGACAGCCCTGCCCGGAACGGGGGGCAGCCCTGGGGAACCCCTGGTGTGGCTTCAGACCGTGCCACCACCAGCCCGTCCCTGCCCTGGTGGCACCGCCGGAGGTGACGGGCTCCACCAGTGTTCTTGGGACGAGCTCCTAAAAGGGACACCCGGAATTTATTTGCCTGTGTCTGGATGTGCTGGAGCAAGTGGAGGAACTTAATGAATGATTTCTTTAGTCAAGTGAGAGCTGTTTGTTTTTATAGCCCTTATAAAAAGATAGGAAACAAACTCAATAAGCCAAGCCACACTCAATCCAGTCGTATTTTTTTTTATTCCTGGCATTTTATCTCAACTCACTCTATTTTAATAAGCTATAAATCAGGGCTTATTATGATGGTGTGAAGAGTGTCAATGGGCCCTCGCAGCGCTCCCAGGACTGACGCCGCGCTGCCAGTACCTTTCTGCAGACGGGCTGGCCTTTCACTGGCTGCTGGAGTTTGTTGGAGAGTCTTCCTCGCAGAAAGCTGCAAAACCCATTTGAATTTATGATCGTTTTGGAGCCCGAACAGGAAAAGTGTGTTTTTCCAGATCCTGTGAGGTAATCACAACGCGATGACATATGTTGCAATTCTCTATGCGCTGCCACACGCTATGCTGAGCACAATCTCTGAAGTGCACTTTCTCCTCCTCGGTGATTATTATATCCCGTTTGGACTCCGAGCGTTTTGACCATTAGTAGAATGAGGGTGATTACAATTTGGCATAAGGCATTGCAGTCAGAAGCCAATGTTTAGAGACAGTGGTATAAGAGAAGTCCCATAATTGGAGCTGTAGGGCTGAGTTTGCCAGAGTATCTATTGCTGGCACCAAATCCTTCTTGGCGCCGCACCTATTGTAGCTGCACTTTGGCCCACACCTTGTTTCATACTGAGCCTGCAATTAAAATACAATCAGTTGTCCCTCTCCAGCCCCCGGAGAGCAGTCGTGCAGCCCGGATTCCCATATGTGCCCGAACGGCATCCGAGGCGTCGCGGTTTAACACCCCACGCTGGCTGCTGGCGCCGTCGCTCACGTACCAATTCAGACGAGAACTTCTCCAACTTTGATTTAATGTCAAGGGCAGTCTCGAAGCAAAATCCCTGCACTGCAACATGGCATTCCTGCCTAATCTCCCTGGACTTCGGGACTTTGCCTGCAGCTCTCAGGTTGCCTTTACGTTATCCCTGGGCACGTCGTGTCTATTGCGTTGAGCAATCACCATTTATTTTTTTTATTATTTCCTTGTTGAATTTGTATTTCCGTGTTCTATTTCCCAGTAGTGATACCGAGGGACGCAGCAGCCTTTCAGTGCTGCTCAGCTCTTCTTGTCCGAGGTATCAGAGCTCTGCAACCAGAGCAATTGCTGGCGCGTGTGGAAAGGCTATGAGGGAGGCACACATGATAATATTTGGGAAGGAAGGATGGATGGCACAGAGGAGATGAGGCATCGGGGAGGTAGAAGATATCCCAGCAGCTGGAAAAGTCCTCAGAAAATTCCAGCCAAATACAGGTTGGCAGTAGGAACTGCCTCCAGAGAGAATCTGTGGATTTTTCAGCTGCCCTTTGCCCAAGGGACTCTCTCTGCACATCCCCCCCTGCTGTGTGCCATGGGCTGTCTCAGGAGACGTAAGGTGCTCTTTCTGCTGCAGAAAGCTTTATTCCTGGGCAGAAATGGTGGGACTGTGTCTGGAGTGGGCAGGGCAGCGCAGCCAGGAGTGGTGGGGAAGCTCCACATTGGGCTGTGGGGAGGAGACCGATTACTTTTTGGAGAAACGTTATCCCAGGCTCCCATTTAGAGCCCACGCCTGGTGGCACTGGGCCCTTCCCTGAGCCGGTCACTTCACATCACCAGCTCAACAGCATGCTTTATAATTAAAATATTATAGCTGGAAATGTTGACTATCTTCCAATTATGCCAGGAGGCTTCTGTTTGCACGGCTTGAAGCATAAGCTGGCAGTGAAGGCTGGTGTGGAGCAAAGACAAATGGATTTATGTTGGGCTGCATCCTGTCTCCTGCTCTAACATCTCTCTCATTCACACAGTGTTGCTTGTGTAGCCTGTAATTTCCTTCACACCTAATTGAACTTTGTTTTAAAGTCTTTTGTCTGACTAATGTCCACAGAGTGCTCTAACGTGGACTCTTTGGCCTTTCCTGCTGGTTCTCCATCAATATTTACAATGCCAGCCTTTGGGGAAGCCATCACTGACTGGTGGGAGCGGGACGGGCCACGGCTTGAAGAAATGGCTGCTGGTGCCTGGGAGGGCAGAGTGGGACCCTGAGACCCCTTGTTCCACTGGAACAGCTGGGATCAGAGCCTGAATCCTGCAGAAAGCATCCCCCACGGCACTTGGGGAATGCTTCAGCCTGGTGCCATGGAGGTCCCCTGGAAGCCACCAGTGGTTCCCGGCTGGTGCCCGGTGGTGGTCCCACTCCCACCACGCATGTGCTTGGGGTTGCTTGAGGATGGGGGCCCGGTGAAGGGGTGGGTGCTTCAGGTGGGGTCCCCTGTGCTGTCACCCGGTCCCTCTGCTGTGACCCAAACATCAGCTGGGAACACAAGCGTCTGCAAGGGAACAGCCTCTCTCTTGTTCTTCAGGGGCTGCTTAAGACTGTACAAGGAGATAAGCAAATTATATGGCCCTAAATATCTGTGGGATCTGTGATTCTCAAGACAGCCATCAAGGCAGGGCTAACAAGGGCACTTTAAACACCGAGTCAGGCATTTCTATTGCAGCGATCCTTGTCTCAGCCTTTCCCCTGGGAGAAGAGCAGACAGCAGGTTTGTTAAAGAACAGTGCTTTTTTTTTTTTTTTAAGTTTTTCAAAGTGAAATTCTCGTGGTTTTTTTTTCTGCCATTGCTAAGGAAACTGAACATTTTGTCCTTGGTGGCCTCTGAGCTCCAGCTCTTATTGCCGGGGTGGAAAAGGCTCCACACGCACGGCTTGGAGTCGGCGCGGGAGGTCAGGGATGCTGACAAAAGCACTCCGGATCGCAGCTCAAATCACGTAGCGGGGACATCGGAACAGCCCTGCGGACACCTGGAATAACGAGAGCTCCCATGGGGCATGGGAGAAGGTGTCGTGCAAATTGGCAGTGAAAAGAAAAAAGAATAGGCCGGGCGTCCTCCCCGGCACGTGGCAAAAGAGGTGGGATGCCCGAGCGCGGCGCCGGGTGGAGCTTTGCCAGCCTGGCACGTTGGGTTTCAGGAGATGGCTGGGATGAGGAGGACCTGGCCAGGCAAAGCGGTGAGGAAGGCAGGATCTCTGCCCTCCACCCCATGGGCAGCATCCCCCTGAGCACTGCTGCCCACCATCGGGGGGGGACACTGGTCCTGCCTCTCCCCACCGCCCCTGCCCCACACCTCGCTGGGACCCGCAGAGCAGGGAGATGGGGAGGAGTCGCTCCTATGATGGGTCTATTGATTTATCAGCTCTTCCTCGGGGCTGGCAGGAAGGATAATCCTCATTAACACACCCATTATTGCTGCGGCTCCTCGGGAAAGAGCTCTGATTTAATTCTAGCTGTTGAAAAGAAAAGTGCTTTTGAATTAGTAATGTTTATCTAACACAGAAAACTCCGGGTCACCTGGGATAGTTCACAAGTGGTGTCTTGTGTTTTGGAGGAAAGGGGAAAAAAGGTGTTTTAAGAGGCAAAACCCTCCCCTGAGCTGGGTTGGAGGCTACAAGGCCGCGCAGGCTACAGAGCTGTGTGGTGGGCAGGGATCTTCCAAAGAGTGTCCTAAATGGCAAGCAGGGATTTTTCTAAACACGTGGGCTGTTAATGTGGCTGGAGAGGCCCCACGCAGCACCAGAGACGAGAGCAGCCCCGGGGGGACATCCGAGGGGCAGCTCCCTGCCTGCTGCCCACCCGGGCTGGGGTCTGTGATTGAAGCCTGTGTCCCCCTGCTGAGCCGCTCCTGGCAATGGGCAGCCGTGGCCTCCAGCCAGGGCTAGGGGTGGCCACATGGCCAGCTGGGGCTCTGAGCGGCCCCAGCATCTCCAGCCACCGCTGCCGGCCCCGACGGGGTTTCATCCGGGGCTGTCCTGGATCACCTCTCGCGGAGGCTGTCGTGGAAAAGCAAAAGCAGCAGGTGACGTGGTGGGTACCGATCCCAGGGAAGCCATCCGGGATCCACGCGGGAGCTGGGATCCCACCGGGCTCCTTCCTGGAGCTGGTGGTGGTACGTGTTGGTGGGTGATGTGTGGGGCACCGACCTGCACTGGGGGGGCTTGTCCTGCCCCTCTCCAGCACCACAAGCACTGAAACCAGTCTGGCACCCTCTGCTCCCAGCCGTCCCTCTCCTCCTCGCTGTGGCGGCTGTTTCAGGAGGATCCCGGTCTTGCTCTGGGTGATTTTCAGAGGGCTGAAGGATATTATTCTCTCTGGCAGATTCATCAATACTTTTAATTAGCTTTTTTTTTTTTTTTTTTTTTTTTTTTTTTTACCCTGCTTCCATTCCCTTCGTAGATATCGGCCTCTTAACAGATTTGAGTATGTTTTGAACTGCCATACTCAATGCCATTTAAATCACTTCTCAAGGGCACCGGGCCAGGGATGTGCAGTGGCAGTTTAAAAGGATTAGAGCCCTTTGTTTTTTCACAAGTGGTTCAATTTACAAAAGATCAGGGTTCAAGACCTGCACACTATAAAGTGACTTAAAGCCATGAAATCTATTTCTCACTAATTCTAGATTACTCTCTACTTAGGAGCCCAGGGTGCCAAAAAATGGTGGTTTTTGTTAAAATGATATGAAATCCTAATGCAAGTCCCTTTTAACCGCTATTGCATAGTATACAGTGTCATGCAAATTCTGGACCTATGCGAGCAATTATGTAGCAATGAACATGATCATTTCGATTAAACCAACACATGTTTTCAAAGATTTTATTTGAAGCAGATAACCGTAAAACTTTGTCACTTAGCTTCTCCTCTCGGGCATACACACAATGCGTTAAACACCCCACGTATCTCTTTTGTAAAGTCTGAGCCTTAATTGCCCGCTGCTTATTCAGGCAAAGCCCCCATTGAGGTAAATGGGATTTTGTCTGAATAAAGACTGCAAAATTGGACCTCTTGTCTGTAGAGGAGAGATAGGAGCCCTATTTGTATTTTAGGGTCTCCCGCTGCAAAATCGGAGCCTTGAGGAAGATGGGCTTTCTGTTAAAAAAAAAAAAAGTTTTATCTTACTCAGCATCGCACTCGTAATTTGAAATGGAGAGAACCGGTGGCCCACGCCATCATGAATAAAGAACAGTGGGAGAAACTGGGTCAGGCTGGCAAGAAGGTAGGAGCTGCCCCGATTGTTTTTCTCCCAGCCATTAGCTTCACAAGAGAATCCTTTTTCTCACTGGACGACTGTACTTTATTTTTCTAAAGCAGTATCCCTCTGACAACCAAAAAGGAATACTGCATCTGCAAATGAATGGTGCCTGCAAAGAGACAACATGAAATTTTTAAAAAGCATGGTAATAAACGCTATTCAAAAAAACACAATCTCTGAAAAACACGGCCTATTGAAATGACAAGCCGAAAATCATTTGCTAAGCACTGAAATGGCCCCTTTTGTCACCCCAATCCTTCTGTTGACAGTTACCTTTCAATCCTACAATTGTGCAGTAAGTACTGATTTTTATTCAATGTTCTATTCACCCTGCGTATTAATGAAAAGAAAAAAAACTTGTAAGAATAGCCTTTAATAGGCTGATAGACAAGGCTCCCCTATTCTCCTGCTAGAGCTCCTCTTATCAGCTTCTCACAGTATTGCTTGCTTGCTCAATTCTTTCCCTTTTCTAAACTTTGCTCACCCATCTGGGCTTTTTCTCAACTGAGATGGAAACATTTTTATTTCAAAAGTCTCACTGACCTTTTCTTCTCCTCAAGACGGCGCGTTAGGTAAAGCGCTAACCTCAGGCCAGCCTTTTTTTAGGCTCAAAGGCGACAAGGAGTGGATCTGGTCTCAGCTCATCCCAAACCAGCACTGATCTGAAGGCACAGGCCAGAGAGGATGTTCTCCTGACACTTCGGAGGTCTCCAGGGCCAGGGGATGAAGGGCAGCAGCTGGAATAACGCCCGAGACACCGTCCCCGGAGAGCAGGACTGGAGCTCGCCCTTGCTCTCGCTGCCCTTCCCGGTGCTGTGTCCGTGGGAGCCGCTCTCCCAACTTGGGGGTGGCTGTTCCCGGGGCAGGGAAAGGTTCGGCACAGCTGCCCTCATCATGACCGTTCCCATCCCTTGGCCAAAGCGAAGAGTTTTATGTAGCCGTTGCAATCAGAAAGTGTATAATGAAAGCTGGAGGGTGTTATCGTTAAGGACGATAATTCTCCCAAAGTTCCCGAAGCAGTAATGAGTGGCTTTGCCCAAACCTAGCGATTATTTTATTACAATTAAAAATCAACTTTGTAGCCCATGTTGACTGCAGATGTGCCCCGGTGCACAACAGAGCCCGTGGTCGCAGTGGTGGGGCTCCATGCGGAGCTTTGTGGGGAGCTGCACCTCGGTCCGGCTCCGGGGGCACAGCAGCCTTGGGCTGACCCTGGTGAGATGCTCTGGAGTGTGGCTGGAGTGAGGGTCCCAGCTCTGTCCCGGGCAAGGAGCCCACCTCTGCACGTCTGCCAGGGTGGCATCAGCTCCGTGGTGAGCTCCCAGCCCCTTTGGCAGGGCATGGGCAGCCTGAAGTCTTGAGCAGTCCCACTGCCCGGGCTGCTGGGGGGACCACCACGGGCTGCAGACCCCCTTGGCCAAGCAGGGACACCAGGGACACCTCAGCCAGGGGCAGCGAGGGTGCGTGTCTGCTCTGGAGCCCGCTCCCAGATGCGATGCATCCCCCCCCTTGCTCCGGAGGGGAGAAGCCTCCTCCTTCTCCGCATTCCCGGCTCATGCAGTTTTTCTTTCCAGTAGGGAAATTCAGCGCATAACTAGCCAGGATTCCAAAAATGTAAACAGTCTGTGTTACATGTCTTCAAATTACAGCCCCGCTGCTCTACACATGTGCAGCTAATAGAAGCCCTCTGCTAGCCAAGGCCCTGGTCCAGCCACTGCCCAGTGCTCCATGTCCCGGGTGCCCCCATCCCCGGAGCTGCTCCCAGTCCCCCCCCATCACCGACGTGCCCCCCATCAACCCCCCGGCACCTCTGCCACGGCCCAGGGCAGCCCGGAGCTGGCCCAGCCGCCCAGCGAATATTAAATAGGAGAAGTCTACTTAGAGATTGTTTGAATAGAGGAAATTGTTTTACATTGTGATGCAATATTTCCACACCGGGGTCTCATTTATGCAGCATATTAAAGTCAACACACTGCACATCTATCTCCATAAGGAGCCGGGCCCATTATCCCCAGTTACTTTTAAGCAGTCTTTGGCTCAGTTCTGACGTGCCTGCCAGTGCCATATATCACGGGGAATGCAGTTCTTTAAACTGCAGTTCGTGATTGATAGTTTAACCTTTTTCTCTGAGGTTAATTCGATATATGCTGGTGTAAACTATAAACCAAAGCTCCAGCCTGTCGGGAGGAGGTAATCTACATGGCACCCTTTATGAGATCTCAGGTGCTGCAGTAATTACACTATCTTCTCCTCCTCCTCCCTCTACTACTTATCCCTCCTGGTGAGAGGAGGAGGAGGAGAAGGCTACTCGCCACCTGCCAGCACCTGAGGAGTCCATCTCTGGCCCTGCCGCAGCAGAAGAGGCTGGTGCCCAGCTTGAGGGACCACTTGAAGTTCCTTCTCTTGCTGTTGTGCTAAGGTGTTCCTCAGCCAGGGTGGGATTTTGGCCTGGATGGGCCCTTGGGCTGCTCCTGAGCCTGTTCCTTCCTGGAATTCTAGAGTTTTCCCTGGAAATTGAGGTGGAAGTGGTGAGGTGGAGAGCAACTGCCTCAGCACACCGTGGTCCTTTCATGGAGCTGGGAGGGATGTGAGGCCACACTGGGCTCCTTGTTCTGTCACATCTTTGAGAGGTGTTTCTAAGCCTGCATCTCCTCGCCGTTCTCACAAATCACAACCAGGCGTCATGGATGGTGCCGGCTCACTCTAGGGTGGCTTTGATGCCTGCACCCAAGCTTCTCCTCCCATCCCAACCTCCTGCAGGAGGGGACCTAAATAGCATGCGGGAGCTTGATTATCTCTTGGTTTCTTTATGTTCTCCTCTCTCTTTTATTTGTTGCATTGATTTCCTCAGGTGGAAAGGTTTGGAGGGATGTGCTGCCTTCCAATCGCTCTTTTGTGGCATCTTGTCAGTAGAGCCCATGGCAAAGAGAAGGGGAGAGATGGAGGACGTGTGGGAGATGTTGGAAGGTGCTGCCACCTCAACAGGCAGCTGGGACCTGCCCAAGCAGGTCCCAAGGCCAGGGCATGTCCTGAAGCAGCAGAAGGGTGAGGAGTGTCCTCCAGTCTCCTGGGCGGAGGTGCAGGTTGTGGGTATCAGGTGGGGGCTTTGTCTTGGGGGAGAACATTTAGGAGATGGCAGGTTTCCCTTGGAGCTGTGAGAATCCCACTGGATTCACGGGCTGGAGGGGTCAAGGGACAGCTCTGGGGATATGGGAGGGCCCTTATTCTGGGGGGAGCACCAGGATTTATATTTGCAATTTTTCATGCAGCTGGCTGGCCTGCCAGAGTCTTTATAAATGAAAGAGGAGATCCCTCCGGTCCCAGCGCAGCCCGCACCACCGAGCCTCGTGCTGTGGCCTGTTAAGAGCAGAGATTTACAGATGCCAGCTCTTCCCAGGAACACTTTCCTCCAGATTTGGGATCTCTATATGGACGTAGCCCCGCGCTGGGTGGCCACCGGGCTCAGCTGCTCTCGCAGGGACGCTGGACCAAGCGCCTGCACTGCCTTTTCTCCATGAGAGCCTGGTCTCTGCTGATGGGACTCGAAAAACCCTGTCACTCTCTCAAGCTGGTGCGAGGTTTGGTGGCAACGAGGTCTGCAGAGGATTTGCCATCAACCTCAAACCCTCCTTGGTGTGGAGGACCTCGGTGCTGCTCGTTCAGAGGCAGACTGTGTGTGGCACAGCTCTAACCTGATAACACTCTTCAGATTCATGCATCTTTTTGGCCTCTGTCCCCAAAGGGTCATTATTTCCATAGGAAACAACTATTTCTGCTCAAGATCAATAAGATTTTTTTTTTTTTTGTGGAGAAAAAGGAAGAGTTTTAAAGGCTTGGTTTAATTTAATCTATTTCTTTGCAGGACGCTCCCTTTGGTAACAATAGGAATTCGATTCCTGCCAGAGCAGACTCCTTAATTAGACCCCACAAAATGAACAGTAACGTGTCTCTGGGCTGAAATTCTCCCTTTCTGGAGCTTGCAGAAGGGAGGGAGTTTCTAACTCATAATTGCATCTGAATGCAAATGGCTGTGCCAATGTGAATATATTAAAAGCAGCAGCGTCAGCAATCACTGTGAAAAAAATACATACAAATGAGGCACTAGCTTATTGCTCCATTTGGATGCTGTGAAATGGCACCTTATTGTGTTATTATAAGATTTCTTGCTTAGTTAACAGAAAATGCTTACAATTAAGTCTGAACTCATTTAGTGCTCAGACTAATTCACATTAGAAAAAGGATGTGACCTCGGCTCCACATCCCATTTCTATGGCTCTTTGCTGTACGTGGAGGTGGCGCGTCTGGTGGTGGTGGGGTTTGGGAGGCAGCAGGGGTGGCTCTGCTGTGTCCCCTGTCCTGGCAGTGACTTGCAGGAGGTGCCAGCCATTCCCTGTGCCATGCAAGGTACTTGCTTGCCCCCACCAGCCTCTCAGCCACTGTCCTAGGCTGCCCATGGCGGCCCAGCAGGGTGAGTGTCTGGAAAAAAAAGCAGGATTAGGGCAGGAGAGCGTCATTTCTTCCAGAGTCTGGGGCCGGGAAGTGCCCAGCAAACTCAGCTCCTGTCCCTTTGTCCCCTCCTGGTCCCACTCTCTGGGCTGAGTCTGCCCAAGGAGGAGGCTACTGCCCACAGGAGCCTGGCTTTGCTTCCCAGGCAGCACGTAGGGATGAAGCAGAGGATAATGGCAACAGAAAGAGGGGGCGTGATGTTTTGGGGGTGCACCGTGTCTCAGGAGATGTGGCTTCTCCATCTCTGGCCCATCCTGGGAGACGGGCTGGACTGAATGCAGGGCTGCAACTGCCAGGAGCTCAGAGTGAATGGCCAAAGTCACCCCAGACCCACCCTTTGATTGTGAGTAAAAAGGATGCTGAGAATCCTCAGTGGTTGGAAAAACCAGGCGCTACTCACTGGGTATCCAAAATTAGTGGAAACGGCTGAATTTAATCTTCTTGCATCTCTGCCCTTTTTTATGACGTTGTGAAATATCATCCCCGGTACCTTGTAAGAAGGCTCTGAGATAAATGAAGATACGTTTGTGTGTATATCAGACACTGTGATGATGTGCCTTGTAGAAAAGCCTCCGCGGCACATCAAATAAACACTCTGTCTTCCAAGCACGGTTTTAAACTTGGTAACTCTGGCAGGGGCCACGTACAGAAGAATGAGAATAAGACAAATATTGAAGAAGAGTTGCACTCTAGGAAGTTCAGGATGCATCACACAGGTACGGGCTCTGTCTTAGTGAGGCTGAGCAAAATGAACAGAATGAAGATTGCAGTGACCACCTTATTTTTAACATTTTCTAACTGTGACTGCCTGGCTTGGAAACAATGTCATTATTAAACGATTTAGCTCTTATTTTGATTATGCTGCATTTAGTGCATTTCAAAGGGACAGCTTCTCAGCGGCTGTGCTGGCTTTTGCCCAGGTGGGCCAGGGAAAGATGAGCACCTAGTGATTTTGCCGTGGTGCCCCGGGACACTGACCTGGGCTGGAGACATTGGAAGGGAGCCTGGAGCAAACCGGTGGGAAGGGGGTGTCTACGGCAGGCGAAAAATTGCTCAACACAACTCTGTCTGGTCATCAAACCTGGATCCCAACCCTCTTCCCAAGGGATTTGATTGATCCCTGCGCTTCAGCACCAGGGAGATGTGACTCAAACCCAAGGCTGGGTGATGGACCCTGCTCTGGAAAGGTACCGTACACGGCACAGGGAGGGGAACTGCCACATCTGCCTCTTGCAGTGGCTCTTCCTACGAAGAAATACAGCTGTGCAAAGTCCAGCCGTGTCTGTGCACTTCTCCTGAGCAGGGAGAAGTGATGGGCCTCTGGCCAGGCACATCTTGAAGCAAAGAGCCAGAGGACACGGGCAGTTTTAGGTGCCTGTCCATCCTCCGTGGCTGCCGGTGGCTCTCGGGAGCTGAGCCAGAGGTGCCTGTGCCACCCTGACGCCTGTGGCACCTGAGGAGCCACGGGTCCCTGAAGGATGGCAGGTGTGGGAGTTTTGGGACCCTCTCTCTGGCTTCGGCAGGTGATGCTGGTGACACGGGATGAGCCTTGCTGATTTAATGGGCTGCAGAGCATGGTGGCGTTCAGGTTACGGGGAGGTAATTTGCCAGTCCAGTTCTCCCTGGGACGTTATCTCCCATCTAGTCTCTTGTTGACTACGAATTCTCATTATGGCACCGAGGAACATAAGGTGCCCACTTGTGCCAGTGATTAAGTAGTTAATTATAAAGGGATGTCAGACAGACAGGCTCCTAGATAAACAGAGTATGCTGCAGTTCAGGTATCCGACAGCCAAGGCCATGGACAGACACCTCGCCAAACCCCTACAAGAAGAATTTTTCCCCCCCACGTGGTCTACAGAGCCTGTTCCTGGGCTTTGGTGCAGTTTTGCCCCTGCTTGGCAGCTCTGCCACAGCCAGAGACACAGCTCCTAGACCCCACCACCAGCAGGTTTAGCTGTGTGAATCCTGCAGATGACTGCGCTTTCTTCCCAGCAAAGTCCATACGTTGAGATTATTCCAAGGAAACAACCATGGTAGGACGCTGGTGTGGCCGTGCTCCCTCCTTTCCCTCGGCCGTCTAACTCTGCTGCGGGACTCCTCACCCAGTCACCCAAGTATCAACACTTTTCTTGTACAAATAGTAATTGTAGAAAGATGCCTGTGGATAAATTATTATCCTGACCCTCATTCCGGTGTGGAAAACTTTCTCCAGCCGCTGAGCGAAAAGTCAAAATTTGCATTTAAATAGAAAACAGTTCAGCGGCGTGTAACACACCAGGACCCGTGTGCGGCGGGGTCCCTGGGCTGTGGTGAAAACACCAGCGGTGGCCACACCGGGTGCCGGGATGCGGACCTCTGAGGAACAAGATGGACTGCACCGGAGCATCATCTGCTCCACCCAACGCCTCTGCTCAAGGCAGCGGGGCTCCCAGGCCACCTCTGCCCCTTTGCCTTGTATCAGGGACCTCAGTTCCACACCGACTGTTTTAACAGCCCGTCCTGGACCCCCCCCCCCCAGCACTGACCATGCTTTGCTGGATCCCGTGTCTGCCACGTTTTGTGTTTAATCATAGAATCATAGAATGGTTTGGGTTGGAAGGGACCTTAAAGAACATCCAGAGCCACCCCCTGCCCTGGGCAGGGACACCTCCCACCAGACCAGGTTGCTCCAAGCCCGCTCCAACCTGGCCTTGAACCCCTCCAGGGATGGGGTCATATCTAGAAAAATGCACATTTTGTGGGTTTTGTCTCCCTGGAAAAGGCAAGGTGCAGAAGAACTGCCGACCACATCAGTCTAATCTTCATATAGCAGTGCAAAATTATTTCATCATATCTATTCTATCAAAATCTATTTCACCACAGAATTGTCAAGGTTGGAAGGGACTTTTCAGATCAAGTCCAACCATCAACCCAACACCGACAAAAACCATCAGTAAGAATAAAAATAATCCTGGAACTTCAGACTGCTGGGAGCTGAGCGTAACCATTCGATAGTTTCCCGACAGATCTTTATTGATGGCTAGAGACAACGTTGCTTTATGGTTTTTGGCTAGATTCTCTGAGATGCCTACACCGCAGGCTGCACTACAGAACCAATGAGCGGCTACTCCTCGTCTCTGCCACCAGCTGCACCCCGAGACGGGCGAGTGCCCTGCGGTGCCCAGAGGGACCTGCTGCCACCAGGGGATGCAGAAATAAAAGCCTCAATGGAAGGAGAACGCACCAAGTTTAGGCCCCTTCAAGAAATTCTTAGGGCTTTCCCCACCCTATTTTTAAAAGGTTGCACTATTTCCTCTCTCCTCCCAAAATAATGTTGTTTTCTCCTTCATTATAGGTGTATACAGGTGTGAGCACCAAACTGCTGGGGCCATCGCTTCGCAAGACCAAAATTAGCTTGGTTTTGCAATAAGAAAATCTGGTTGTTTTTTTTTTTTTTTCTTCTTCTCTTGATCAAAATTATCCACCTATGTGGCAAATAATTGCCAATCTCCAACACTCCCCCATCGTTTATTTGCTTAATTTTGGTAGGGTTTTTTTCTTGTTGATTTTTTGGGTGGCATTTTCCCCTCTTTTTTCCTTTTGTCTTTTTTTCCTGGGGGGCTTCCCAATGCAGCCGACTGCTGTTTCTAGCCCTCGAAGTCTTGAAACTCCCTGGTCACACCACAAAAAACATCCAGAAGTGCACATCGCTAAAGGGACCCGGCATCGTGGGGGAAGCAGAGCCCTAACGGAGGGACTCGGTATTTCCAAGGACAGTGACTTGTCACAGAATCTTTCATTAAAATTGGCGACATTGCATTGATTTGCCAAAAAAGAAATAAGACGCAGTAATTTTATTTCCTCTTCGCTTAGAATTTGAGATTCATTCACACTTCAGATACAGGCTAATTATAAACCATAGAAAGCTTCATCTCAAAAGACACTGTAGCCCACACTAAAGCCCACTGAAAGGCAAAAATCATATCTTTTTCGCGGCTGAACAGATTGGGATGAGACGACAGAAATCTTGACAAGCCTTAGGAATACCAGAGGGTGATGGTATTTATACCCGGAGGGACTAAGGAGACAAGATCTTTCCTTCCAGAACCCCTGATTCATCCTCGGGGTAAGAAATGTCCCTCCAACATCCCATAGCAGTGGTGTGAAAAACCCCACGGATGCTTTCCCTGTCCTGGGAATCAGGGCAAGCCCCGTCCAATTTATGTCTTGAATGACGGCCACATTGAAAAAATATGAGGAAAAAAGGGAGAAAATAAGGGAATGATCCAAACTGCCTTGCTTTATGAGCAGGAAAGGGAATTTTTAAGACATTTTGAAGTGGCAACATCACCACAATACAGCTGAGATCTTGCAGTCACGTTATTGCCTCTGTATAGCCTAGACCCTATAAATAAGAATACATATGCAAACGTAGCCATTGGCACCTAAGGCAGGGATCCCGTGCTCCCTCAATGAGCCCCACGGAGCATCACAGCTTTTGCAACCAGGGGAACAGATGGAAACACCGAGGACTCACCACAGGGGATGGAGAAAGTGCAATGTTGCCTATGGACGCCTTCAGCTCGTCCACCGTCGCCGCGCTCTTCAGGATGTCTTTAGCCTGCAAAGGCTTGATCTTGATGTTGAACTTCTTGTGCGCCTCCTCTTCCTCTTCTGATTCGCTGGAGGAGTAGAAGTGCTTTCCTTTGGTAGGTAGAGCACAGTTAAAGAAGGTTTCCTTCTGCTGCCAGGGCAGAGCCTCAGCATCCAAAGGCTCAAACCTCCCTGAAAAGTGAGAATTAGGCGTTCCCAAAATGCTGATCCCAAACGCCCAAGGGTGGGAGCAAATCCTCCCGCTGTGCCCATCACTTCTTTATCCCTGTGCCAGCAGAGGACGTGGGAATGGTGCTCACAGCAATAAAGGCAGCCCAGGTTTAGCCCGGCAGTGATTTGCATCGCTGTCTGGGTTTCCAGATGGCCAAGGGCATCCTGGGGGGCATCAGGAAGAATGTGACCAGCAGGTGGAGGGAGGTCATCCCGCCCCTCTGCTCTGCCCTGGGGAGGCCCCATCTGGAGCACTGGGACCAGTTCTGGGCTCCCCAGTTCAAGAAGTACAGGGAACTGCTGGAGAGGGGACAGCAGAGGGCTACAGAGATGATGAGGGGCCTGGAGCATCTCTCTGCTGAGGAAAGGCTGAGGGACTTGGGTCTTTTTTAGATTCTGTACCAGTTGTTTTTTCCAGTCAAACCCAGAAATAGGGACCTTTAGGGAAAAAAATTGTAAATATGTTAGCTCACTTAACGGATGATTTAAATTTCACTTCATCCCTCAAGGAGCGTAATTGGCATAAAACAGCAGGTTCATCTGCGCTGGAAACGCTGCTGCAAACGGTGGTATTTCAACAAACTACTTGTGAAGAGCTTTACAGTAGTAATACCCACTTCTCTCAACGTTCCTCGGCATTTATAACAAGTTGCCAGGTATTCAGTGACTAAAGGACATTTTATTAAATTAGGGATTCTGGTTTTATAGTCTCAAGTACCAGCTTTGAAATTCTGAGAGAGCAGATTGAACACTCCCCAGACACAAGTACCCGAGTACCCACAAGTGATATACGTTGCATAGCACCATTTATCACGTAAATGGGACTTTTGAAACACCTGACGTACTCCTGACACACGCTGCTACCAGTGGCAAAACCACTCAGTTCTTAGTCGTTTCTACATTCAACTTATACGGTGACTTATAGCTCTCACTTTCAATCAGCAAAGAATACTTTATATTATACTCATATAATATGAGTATATTGCGTTGCATCCACTTAAAATCTAATTCTCTGATCTTCACGTGCCCTCATCGGTGGACACAAACCGCTGGGAAAGCTGGAAGGACTCAGTACTGTCCAGTCTTGTTCCCAGGGCAGAGCTGTGGCCACTGAAACTGCTGAAGAAATTAAATGTCCCTACCAAAGCCAGTGCTTTTGCAGCAGGTTTGTGACCTCCACGAACAGCAGCAGGTCGTTTTTACAACACAACTACTGTCACTTCTAACACCAGCCATTGGATTTGTGTCAGTCTTTATGGTGAAAGTCCTCCTGTGGCTTAAAGGGGAGGGTTTCCCAGCACCATCGTTCCTCACTGTGAGGTTCTCGGGTACCAAACGCTGGCAGGAGGTGGGTGTCAAGAATCATAGAATGGTTTGGGTTGGAAGGGACCTTAAAGATCATCCAGTTCCAACCCCCTGCCCTGGGCAGGGACA
>JAOXJK010000005.1:31380618-31401557 GCA_025774025.1 Xenus cinereus | reverse complement strand
GGTTGGAGGGGGCTTGGAGCAACCTGGTGTGGTGGGAGGTGTCCCTGCCCAGGGCAGGGGGGTTGGAACTGGATGATCTTTCTTTAAGGTCCCTTCCAACCCAAACTGTTCTATGATTCTAAAACCTACACCCCTTTCCCAGAGGGTCTCCCACGCTTCTACCCGCTGGGGCTGCCCCATTTGCTGCCCGCACCCGGAGCTGGACCCCAAATCCCAGGAGGGCGCAGGTGCCGTGGGGCCACGTCCAGGGCAGCGCAGTCGCGGTGGGAACCCTCCTGCCCTCACAAAGCCCCCTTTATGCTGCTGCTTCCCACGGCTTCGGGCTTGCGGAGATAAGGATCTGGGCTCTCTGGTTACAGCTGGGGCTCTCGGGGTTGATCCAAATATCACAGCAGGGTGGATTTTTCCTGGAGGTGGAATGATTTGGGGTGAGACGATTTGGGGAAGAGCATTGCTTGTGAGTGGGTTGTCACCTCCTCTGGCTCCATCGCACTCCTGAGGCTGGTCTCCGTATCTGGTGCTGGTGGAAATCCTCGTGCACAGCCTCTTCTGCAGCAGCCACAAACTGTGGGTTGTTATTGTGGTTCAACACGAGTTAATGCTCTTTAAATGGGAATTAGCTCTCAGGGAGAGAGACATGGCTCAGTAAGGACTCATCTCCCTAGATATTATCTGCTATTCCAAGTCTGAGGATGAAGGGAGGTCTCCCTCCTGCCCCTCCGCTGCCATCAGCAACACACAGAATGAGAAAAGAGTTAAAACTAACAGCACTTAAGGAGAATATTGTAAAGTCCTCTTGAAATTCCCATCAAACCCAATTAGCGGGGCAATGATATACCTAAACAACTGGAATGGGTCGACTTTTTATGCTTTGCTGGATGGCTTCCAAGTTGATAATTAAATTGTGCTGGGCTGCAAGACAAGTGGCTACGAGTGTCTCTTGTGCGGAGGCTTTGGAGGCTGCTGGCCAGTGGCACGGACACTGTTTCTGGCCAGGAGCCACTTCTCCATGGGACCAAGCCCTGGGCACTGGCAAATCCTCTCCCTGTGGTCTCTGCCCCAGCACAGCCAGGTCCTCCTGGGGTCTTCTCGGGTGGAAAGTGCTTCCCAAAAGGCTGGATGCTGGGTTCACCATGGCCAGCCTTGGTCTGGAGAAGCAGCTCTGGCAGGTGGGGGCTGCAGGAGCCCTCCTGGAGAGAAAAATCCAGCTGGGAGTCACGGGAGACACCACTGAAATAAATATACACTCACCAATAATGGAGTGGTAAGATAAATAGCAGTGACTTCAGGAGGAGCAAGGGATGCTGAGAGGTGGGAAGGGCAGCAAGAGCTTGCTGGGGCTTTCCCTGCCTGGGAGAGGGGGCTGAGGGGTGCTCTGGGCAAGCAAAGGGCTGGGAAAGGCTCCCGCTCCCTCCCTGTGTGCATGTGGCTGACTGGCAAAAGCAGGGTGATGTTTTTTTAACAAATAGTTTGCTTTCCAAAAAATATAGTTCTGGGATGAGTGACAATATTTGTTAATTTGGATTTGATCTAGTGACTAGTGGGACAAAATAAAAAGTGAAAGGGATATTTCTGGCAAAACAAAGGCTTGGTTTTGAATTTGTCAAAATGAAGCGTTTGAGCCTTCTGTTCTGGAAAGATGCTCTGGTTCGAGATAAAACTCAGCTCGATCAACAAAAGAAAATGGAAGGGGTGGGAAGGAAAATCAGTGTCCTGACCTCACAGAGCAGGTAAATACCTGGAGCGGCTGGTTAGGAGGCCGTGAACGGGGCATTGGCAGCACCTGCCACGCTGCAGAAGTCTAGACACACTTTAAAAATAAAGAACTTAATATCCAAAGAAATGGTTGCCAGGGGACTGCAGCTGCGCTGCCCTACTCTGCCAGCTCCTGCCTGTGTGGTGCTGGGTGATGCTCGGGGACAGAGATCCCCTGCCAGCAGCAAGGGCACTCTGATGCCTCGGAGGGGTCACTTATGTGAGACCTGGCCAGTGTCACCTCCTGACCCTCCCAAGCGTTTTTCTCTGCTGCACAAAGCTCTGCTCTTCTGGTGCTGCAGCCAGGCTCCAGCGTCTTGGTGCCTTCCCACTGGTCTCGTTTGTGCCTTGATGCTCCAAGACCCCATCTATTATTCTCCTGCTCATCCTGCTCCCCCTCCTCACTCCCTCTCCTTTGGCTCTGAGATCCTGAGTTCAGCTCTGCACGGTGAACGTTGTCTGAGTGTGGTGTCTCATCTTGCACATTTGAGTAAGTCAGCCATGGAATTATCCTATAATGTGGAAATCATACAATTTCTCTCTGATCTTCCCTGAGCTTAGCATTTCATCTCGCTTATACTAAATGCAGCATGACTAAGTAGGCAAGAAAGGGATTTGAGCCCTTTTGTTACTTAAAATGTGAATTAGACGTTCCTGAGGGAAGTTTGTGTCACATTTGCAAGTTAAAAATGCATCAATTATCTGTACACAGACTCCTTCCAGAGTGATGGTGAGGGAGGAGCAGAGCTGGTGCTTTCGGAGGACCCACCACCCATAGAGGCTGCTCGCTTGCAGGTGGCATCCTTTATCCCAAGCTGAGATGAAGGGTCCTGCTTCCTGCTCAAAGGAGGATTGGCTTTGAAGTTAGATCCAACTTCACAGCTAGAGCAGGATGTCCCGGTCCTGTTCCAGATGAGTTGTGACTATTTCCAGGGATGGAGATTCCATAGCCCCTGCTCCAGCCCTGGACCACTCATGAGGGGAGATTTAGATGAGATATTAGGAAGAAATTCTTTGGTGTGAGGGTGGTGAGAGCCTGGCCCAGGTTGCCCAAAGAAGCTGTGGCTGCCCCATCCCTTGAGGGGTTCAAGGCCAGGTTGGAGAGGGCTTGGAGCAACCTGGTGTGGTTGGAATTTTACTTCTTAGGCAAAGACTGAACTCATGGAGAAGCAACTCATGTTTTGAGGAGCAGTGTTATCCCATGTGCCACTTGGTGAGAGGGAGCTTCCCTTGCCCTTCTCTCTCTAGCTGGGTTTGACCAGGTTATGTGAGTTTGGTGAGTGCTGGCGTCCTCGGTACACAGCAATCGCCGGGCTGTGCCGTTTCCCTTGTTTCCTGATCCCTGTGGCAGTGGGAGCCCCCACTGGTGACTGGAAGGGCTGACTGGGAGCCTCGGCACCATGTGGAGGACTCTAAACGCCCTTGGGGCAAGGACCTCTTCTGGGAGTCGCTTCTCCAGGGAGCTAGAGCAGTGTCATCCAGCCCTGTTGTTGTTGCTCTTTCTTTCCCGTAGCGCTGTGAGTGCCGATGGCACTTCACCGCTGGGTCTGTGACAAGGACCAACCCCCCCACCACCACCCCCAGCCGCTAATCAGTGGTTAGAAGGATCTGCTGCGGGCTCTTACCCTCCTCATTTTCTCCCCGCTAGGAATTGGATGAGTGCGATGCTTAGCGGCACTCCAACGTGCAGTATAAATTGCAGTGCTGTGCGTCGCGAAAGGTCAAGCTGAATGACTTGATGAAATGGATTGACCTCCTGAACAGCAGCACTTCAGTCTATTTAAGGACAACCAATTGCGGCAAGACGGAAGGGAGAAGCTGAGCTAGAGGAAGCAGACCCTATTTCCCACCCCTGGATTATCCGGCGCGGGGTGGAGTTGCAAACAGAACCAGCGAGCCCCGAGCCCCGTGTCGTCCTGCACCGCGGCGGGGAGGGCTGAGCTCGCTCCTTCCAGGCTTTCCCTTGCTCTGCCTGGGGTCTGTGTTTCCAGAAATCTGCCCAGGGAACCAGCTCTCCTTTCTGCATGTTGTTCTCCTGGTGTCAGCAGAGATGCTTGTACTCTCCGGTACCTGCAGGGCAACATAAACCGGGGAACGCTGTGTGTGTGTGATTTACAGCGCCGCGCCATTAGCAGCCTGCGCCGGCTTCCGAAATGGCAGGAGCTGAGAAAATGGGCTGAGGGGCTGCGGGACTGGGGCCGCGGGACTCAGGTGGTGGCCACCACGGCAGGACCCTGTTTTTTCTAGCTGCAAACTTGTCCCATGTTGTCCCAAAACTACCTTGGTCTGGGTCTCCGGGGGTGGAGGGCGTGCACCCGACCGGCTGGAGGCATTTCGGCAAGAAATGATTTTGTGGAGTTTCTCCATCCTTGCTGCCCACCTCGGCTCCTGACGGAGTGGCCTTGGCACTTGTGGAAGGGGGGGTTGAGGGCTGGCTGTGAAGCAGCATGAAGGGCTTGCCAGCCTGGGGCCACCTCCTGCCCCTCGCAGGGTGAGGGGACCTTTGGGATGCCACAGTGGCTGTTTTGCTCCTTTTTGTGGGTTCCTCCCTGTCAGCAGGGTTTATTGATCGACAACTTGTACCCTCTGAATATTTACAGGGTCCTGCCGGTGGCTGGGTAACGATGTAGAATTATTTTTCCCATTTTCCGGGCTGACCACAGGTGCTGAAAGTCTCTGGATTTGGTTCAGGGCAGGAGCCTTCACACCTGAGGGTTTCCTCTCACAGCTGTGCTCGTGGCTTGAATAAGCATTTCTGAATGTATAGCTGTACATTATTTCTGTAGGATGTGTTCTTGCATCAGATCTTTTTATGGGACGTATTAATGAAGGAGCTAGAAGAAGTATTAGGTAATTTAGGAGGTAGTCTGCATGGTTTGAATAGCAGCTCAAAGCAGTACAGTAAGAACTGATGTGCTGGAATATAATCCTAGGGACTGTTTTCTAAGTAACAAATATAAACTCAAAAATTGAAGCCCTTTTTTCCTTAAGTAGCCACTATTTTTGCTCACAAAAATATGCGAGTTCTTCAGTGGGAATATTTTGGATCCTCTGAGTATAAATGCAAAAGCTATGGTAAAGCAACCCCCACGTTTAAGCCGGTTTAGGTTGATTTCTTATGCATTTTCTCACAGGATTAGGATGGAGCCTCCCGCTGACAGGAGTTCCCGGCTGCTACCCTAAAGAGCAAGGGCGACCCGCGCAGCAGTTTCCAGGGCAGAATTACGGGTGTTTGCTCAGTAATGATCCCTGCCACGACGCGCGGTGCATTATATTCCATTTATGACCCAAAATACGAGCGCTCATAAGCAGCGTTCCCGTGGCATCGAGGTGCGCTGCTGCGGTGGCTTTGCATGTGCTGGGAATTTGCATGCTGAGTGCATAATTACACGGCAGTGATTAACTCACAGGTAACACTGGTCTCTCCTTAAATTGCACAGGACGCAAATATCAACGTGTCATTATTATTATTATTATTATTTTTTTTTCCCCGATTAAACCGCATCTCCATCTTCCCCGAGCTGAGCGCGGTCTGCGGTGCTGCTCGAGCAGCGCAGAAATGTCACCGGCGTCGGGGAGGGCAGCAGCACCCAGCGCTTCCCCGTCGCTGCCTCGCAGATTTCCCGAGGCACAAACCCATTTTTCACACCAGCACCGGAGCCCCTCTCCCCACGTCTCCGCGTGTCAGATCTCATCTGCGCTCCAGCCTCTGGTGACGACATCTCCCCAGATAAATTATTCGATTGCCCGATTGACCTCTTGCTTGTGAATACTCTGCCCCGATGTTTTACTTGAATTTTCCCTTTTCTATTTTAAGGCTCTTCATCTTTGATGCTGAAAATCTCTGTCCCTTCCCATTTCGGGCAGCCCCCTATTACTCTGCTGCCTCTGGGCTATTTCCATGGGAGACCTCCAGGTCACAGAAACCGCTGCCTGGAGACTCCTGGCTGCAAAGGTATTTTGGGGAAGGGGATATGCTTTGAATGCCCTCAGCGGGGAGCAGCCAGATGTCTAGCAGGTCGATGTTTAAAGATACAAGGACCATAAACCAGACTGGCAGTGGCTGAGGGAGCTTTCTCCCTGCAGAGACAGGGAGATCAGATGGGACATCCTCAGCCCGGTGTGAAGGCAGACACGGAGAAGGGGGCTCCTTGGTGAGAGAACCACGAAGCTCAACTCATCTCTCAGCAAAGACAAGTCAATGGCATCAAGCAGAAAAGGCTCACCTGAGCACAGGCACTTAGAAATCTGAAAAAATGCAAAAATAAGTATGTCCATCCCTTTTTTTCCTGTTAACCTGTTCAAGTCCATCAGTGTGTTTGTGCTGCACACTCCCAGTGCGGTGGTGCTGTCTGGGGGGCTCAGAGCTCTCTCCCCGGTAGCCCATCCCGTGGTGCTGACTGTGCTGGGGGAGATGCTGACATTGGACCCCAACCTCCACCCCACAGCGGGGCTTCTCTGGGGCAGGACCTGCTTGGGTGCCTTGGAAGGTGGCTGGACTCACGGAGGTGAGTCTCAGGATGGTGTGTCACTCGGGGTGTCACTTACCCCAGTTGAGGGACTGGGGTCCCAGCCGGTACCAGAGCCTGGGAGCCAGATGCTGGGAGAAACAGGGAGGTTTTTTCATGGAGCTCAGCTGCCGGGGCTGCCGGAGCAGCTGAAGGAAAGGCTGCCTTTTCCCTCCTGCCCAGCTGCGGTGCTCAGCAGCCTTTGGGAAGGATCCCAGCTGCTGGAAGTGACAACTTGACTCAACAAGCTGAATTGGGAGCTCTCTCCAGTTCCAAACACTCTTTCTCGAGACGAAAAAGGTTAAAGAAACCCAGCTGCTTCCCGAGTTCGGCAGCTGAGCTGGAGGGTGGGATAAAGGTTCCCTGGGATGGGAGGGAGATACAAACACTTCATCTGCCCTTCTGGAAAAAGACTCCGGGAGTGTTATCTCTAAACAAACAGAGATGGTGTGGGAACGAGCGGCGTGGTCTCTCTCTGGCTTTCTCCCTCCAGCGGCCCAGGGTCTCGGCACTCGCCAAAGCCAGAGGGCAACGGCCCCGGCAGAATTACCAGCTTCAGTGCCCAAAAGCAATGGCTATGAGAAAGCTGTAGGTTTTCTTTAAAAGGAAACTTCTAATCTTCCTGCTTGTAGAAAAAAAACGTGGCAAACACAACCTCTGAAAATTAAACAAAACCCAACAATGTTATTTTGGAGGGAATAGGGAGAGGGGGACTGGCATGATGGGGAGCCCTGTGGCTGGGAGCATTTGGGGTGCAGGCGGAGGGGAGTGGGTGAATCTGCTCCCAAATTCTTCCAGAAGGAGCTGCTCCTCCTCTCCTGAAGCCCTAACTTCTTTCCAACGTCGAAGCAGAGAACTAGTCGCACGCTGGAAGTTTAAACCAACATTGATTTTCATCGTGTCCCTTTAAACCTGATCTAGATAGAGTTGCACAGGGCACTCTTGGGACAGAATTGCTACCACCTAATTGATTTTGATTTTATTTTCACTGCAGCAGTGTAATTATGAAAGCCAGCCGTAATTATTGAAACACAACTAGAAGTATTTCATTATTAAAATACCCCTATGACTTATTATTAATTCATTAAATAAATTTGGATTATCTTCCTAAATAATTAATGCACTGAAGTTTATTCTGTGAACTCTTCCTTTTACTAGTAATGTGTCAGCTGTTGGTATTAAAGGCAAAAAGAAAATCCCACCGCAGTATCGGGAAAAATAGGCAACTTCTTATAAAGGGAAGCAGCACCAGGGAGGCTTTGCTCTGGTTTGAAACCAGTTCTTACAGACCGCGGTGGCGCCGGGCTGACAGCATTTCGAGCTCAGTTGGTGTTTGGGAAACATTTCTTAAGTGTCCCGAAGCGTCACTCGGTGCTCGTCCCTGCACCCTGAACACGGGCAGAGTTTTGGGTTCCACTGTGGGTGGTGACTCTTGGGGCCTGCTGGGGAGAGAGGACTTTGCTGAGAGAAAGGGAGCAGGAAAAGATGACGTTCGGGCGAGTGCTGCAAGGTCAGGTCCTGTGGGGGTTTGTTTTCCCTTCCGTGTCCCCGGCTCGGGTAATGTGGTCGTGTCCCTGTTGGTGGTTTGACTTTCGGAGAGCTGAGGTCCCCCAGGGAATCCAGGGGGGCCTGGCTGCTGCCCAGCGTGCTGGCTGGTGATGCAGGTGCCAGGGGCTGTCCCCTGGGCAGGACGTGAGGGTGCCCGTCCATCTCAGCGTGGCTGCAGGCTCCACGCACCCTTGTCACCCCGATCCCCCAGGGCTGCCAGTGGCAGTGTGTGTTTTGGCTCTCTATCAGCGCTGGGATGCTCCAGGTGGGATTCCCATCCCAGCCCCACTTCCCGCTCACAGCCCTAGATTCTGGCAGAAGAGGGCTGTGCACCCCTTGCTGGAGCTGGAACAAGGCTTTTGGGGTTTGTTTGGGACCTGGATTTGGAGGGGCTTCCTCCCCGAAAGGTCCTGGAGCCCACGGCTGAGCACATCTGCAGCCGCGCTGCTCCCCAGCTGCCGCTCCCGCAGGAAGTTTTCTCCATTTACGCTAGCACAGGATGAGTCTATAAAACTCAGCTTTCCCACTTAGCACGTCTGAGTTTCGCACATTGTATTTGATGTGTGTTTATAGGAAAAAAAAAAAACAACAGACAAAAACATTGACTGAAAAAAAATATGTGTTGATTCAGAATGTGCACTCTTACTGCAGAGCTTAAGCAGAGAAAGAGGGAGGGGAAAGATTTCAGCTAAATAGTTGTATTGTGTTGCTGTGGTAACCGGAGTTTGGAAAGTAAACAGGTTTCTGGGGAAAGACTGTTCCTCTCTGCAGGATGCTGTCTCCCTGCTCCCGTCCTAGGGCTGCGGTGGACCCAGAGGAGGAGGAGGAGGAGGAGGAGGCAGTGGTGACCATGGACTCTCTGCTGGGAGCTGGGGAGGTGCCAGGCAGGTCTCAAAGCCAGGTAGAAGGCTCAGGGTCCCAAAAACAGAGCCCAGCCCTCATCCCATGTAGGCACCATGCCCGTGCAAGGGGCCCCGCTCCCTCCCCTTGTGCCACGGCTCCTGCTTGCTCCATCCCACTCTTCCCTGCGCCCGGAGCGGGCTGGGAAGCACAGTCCTGTCTGCCCCCTCTTAACCCAGCACCGAATCAAACCTGCCTCTGTCGATGTCCTCCTCTCGAAAATATTGGCATTCCAACAACAAATGAACTCCCCTAAAGAAGAATTTCCCTGATGAAGTATTAAAAATCAAGAAGACTTTGGCTGAGCTGATAAAGCTATCGCTGTGTTCACCACCTGATGGGTGCTCCTGGCTCTCTTCCTCCCCAGGACCCACAGGAGCTCGCCAGGTCCCACCTGGGATGGCCCTGGAACAGGACCTTCTCGGCATCTGCATGGCTGGAGGTGCCCACGTGGCTCACTGCATCCCTCCCTCTCTCCGAAGCAACTGCCAACCCTTATTTCCAAGACCAGGATAGATGCAGACAAGGTTTGTTCTGGAAAGATGCTGAAATGAAGCAGAGGGAAAGCAAGAGCATCTTCCCACCATCCTGGCCATGTTCTCTGCCACGCTGCTGTTTGGGGTCTCTTCTTTGTTTATGGTCCCCTTGCTCCTCTGTCTCTTCAACAGCAGCACTCCCAGGCACCCGCTGTCAAAGATGTGTGACAGCCTTCCCCTTCCTCCACCGTTCCCCAATGGATAAAACTTGGTTATTATTAGTAAAAACACTGGGAAATGAAGCTTTTTGGGCAGATTACTTTCTCACTGGGTGCTGGGAACTCTGTGTGCTATAACCTGCTCGGAATTAAAGATAGAAAGTGTTTTCATGTAGGGAGAGCAGTCCAGCTCCCAGGCCAAGGGAGTCACTTCAGTTGTCACCTGCACTCGCTTTCAGGGGATGCAACAGTTTGAGAAGGACACGCAGCTTTCTTAGCTCTGCCTGGTGTCAGGGGCTCCCTTTCCCTCTGTCTTCTTCTGTCAGCTGAACTTCCATTTTTCCCGGTATCCTGGGCTAAGTGAGCCTTCCCGAAGGGACTGAGGGTGCTGAGCTTCCCCGGGGGCGAAGGAACCTGTGTGCTGGGGTGCAAGTGCTGAACACCAGCAGGAGCAGCAAAAGGGGGGGAAGCCAGCAAGGAGATCCTGGGAAACTCCCAGAACAGTCAGAAAATAAGGAAACGGGATGTCCTGGCCAGTCAAATGACACCAGTCAAAGCTCGGTGTTTCAGAGATAAAACATGAGCAGGTTTGGGATCCTGGTCTTCTAGAGAACACCGCTCACGTGAAAAGGGTAAGAAAGATAAATGTGCATAGGTGTCTGTATGATTTAATCTGAATTATCATACTGCTTATGCGAGTCACAGTAAAAGATGCTTGTGTTTAGGAACTCTTTGAAGTATTTATTGTACTGTTTCCTAAAGAATTAAACTGTTAATTCAGAGAGCTCAGCTGGATTTACTGTTGTCTGGCTGACTTGGCAAGGCAGTTGGGTTTGCCAGATTTCTGCGCTTCTGCCGGCAGATGTACTGCATGTGAACAGAGCAGTTTGCTCACACGCAACTCGCTCACACACATGCTGGACCCGCCAGAACCGGTAGGCACCCACCAGCCACACGCAGGGGGATGGCAAACCCTCTCCAAGGACTGATTTCGTATTTTCACTGGCCACGTTGCAGAGCTCTGCTGCAGCAGGCAGAAGGCCATTCGTCCTTTGGTCCATTTTTTATTGGGAACCGCTTCTAAAATAAGATGAAGCTGATAAAAATGTGTGCCACAGCACACCAGTTTCAAGCTTTTCCCCTGGGAATGGGAACGCCGCCCTGGGTCACGACTAACTCAGTAATGTCTCAGCCCTTGTGTAAATCTCATCTCCAACAGCCCCTTGCCTCCAGGAGAGCTGGGGAGGGACTCTCTGTCAGGAGGTGCAGTGACAGGACAAGGGGTAATGGTTTTAAATTGGAAGAGGGGAGATTTAGATTGGATACCAGAAAGAAATTCCTTCCAGTGAGGGTGGTGAGGCACTGGAACAGGTTGCCCAGAGAAGTTGTGGCTACCCCATCCCTGGAAGTGTTTAAACTGGATGGGGCTTGGAGCAACCTGGTCTGGTGGGAGGTGTCCCTGCCCAGGGCAGGGGGGAACTTGATGATCTTTAAGGTCCCTTCCAACTCTAACGGTTCTATGATTCTATGTTTCTCCACTTCTCTAATTGCTTCTTCTCTGGTGCCTCCCTCAGAGCATCTCCCCTTTAGAAGAAGCGTCTCCCCTTTAGAAGAAGCGTCTCCTCTTTAGAAGCATCATCTCCCCTTGTCCCAGTATCCCTCCAGTCCCTTCTCCCTCCTCATTCCTCCACTCTTGCTTGTGGTGGGGAGGGAATGGACACCAGTTCATTCCCCACCAGCTTGTGCTGCTGGAGATAGAACAGTCAACTCTTGGGGCTGAGACCCTGGGAACTCTCTGCCCTTTGCCTTCTCCTCTCTTCCAGCAAGTGTCTCCCAAGGACGAGCCCTCAGAGCCACAAACTTGCCACAGACACCAGCATCTCCCCGGGCCAGCGTCCATCTGATGACACGGGGCCTGGGTTGGAGGTGGCAGTGGTGACAGAACATCCTTTTCAAACAGTCACCGGTGCTGGAAATTAAACCTGCTTTTTGTTAGCAAGGAAAACCTCACCAGCACCCGATTTTGAGAACAAACAAACCTCCTGAAACTTGTGCTTTTCCAGCCTCCCTTGCACTTACTTCACTGTGTAGTTTAATTATCAAAATACGCTGCACAGCAGCGCTATGATTCCCTCTCCAGAACGCTCCTTTTCTAGCATCCTGCGGTTCTCTACGACCTCAGAGGGTAAAGCACTTAAGTTGCCCTTGAAGACAAAAAGAGAAAGTCTTGTTTGAGGTGAAGTCAGTATCTATCCAATTTTCAGCTGCCGTCACATCGAAATGAGAAATCTGAGGCAGAGCCAGGCACAAATAGCTGATAACAGACTTTCAGGTGCACCTCTTCACTTATCACTTCTAGGGTCACCTCTGTTTCTAAAGACTTGTTTTCCTTAAAAAAAAGATTGCTTAGGACATTTAACAGTGTGGTGTTGTGATAACAAAACCCTGTGAGGCTTTAGTTTTATGCCTGGGCTCCTGCAGAGATGCAGAGTCTCCTAATGCTGGGATTCCTGAATTTCTGAAATGATTTCCTGGATCAGCTGGAGCTGGAAAGGCAGAGCTCTCCCTGCAGGATCCTTCCTGCTCTGCCGCTGCTGCCCTGGGCTGGCCCTTGGCTCTTGCAGGATGGTGGCAACTGGGACACAAGAACCATCGGGTCCTCGCCTGTCCCCAGGTCTGGGGACACGGGTCTCTCCCCTCCCCTCCTCTCTCTCCTGTCCGTAGCCCCCTCGGGATGGGATGTGACCCTCTGAGAGCCCCAGGCAGAGCCCAGCCCGGCGTAGCAGGAGAGTTATGAACGAACTGAGACACAATTTGTTTTGAAACAGGGCGTTTGGCACAGACGGAGAGATGCACACAGACTGGCGCACAGATTTGTTTAGCAAACAATAACCTGTGTTTTGTGCATGAATAAATAATTAACCTTATTTAAAAGAAGAAAAAAACCCCCACTTTTGCTGTCTACAAACCTCCTCTTCCCTGTCTGTTGGGCACAGCAGCGTCCCTGAGCCCCCCCGGAGCGTGTCCGGTGGCTCAGGAGGTGGTACCTCTGATGGTCTCCTTTGCCAGCGCTTGTCACCAAGTGGACACGGCGCCCAGGGGACATCCCCCTCCAAATGCAGACACCGGGTTTGCAGCCAAGGCGAAGGCTGTGGGCTCCTGACGCTGCCTGACTGCTTCCCTGACTGCTGGTGGGGAGCGGGGGGGGAGCAGACCCCCCCCCAACCTTCCCTTGGTCGGCTGCTGGCTCCATTCTCACACTGGAGCACAATAGTTTTCTGTGCTGCATTTTTCTCATGTCTGCTCTAGCCCAGATTTCTGGGGAACGAGCAAAGCCTCTCTCCCATCTGCTCATGAGATCATTTCTCCGTCTGAACGATCCAGCTCTGAGGAAGCTTTTGTGGACGGCCAGCCCCCAAGTCCTCCCTTGTACTCCATCATTCCTGCTCCTGCACTCAATTAGACTCGCGAAACCCTGCGAATGTACGGGATGTGTCAAGGTGCTGCAGTTTTGCTTGGCTGAGCAAGGCATTCTCCTCTGCTCCCCAAGCACACGGCCCAGCAAACACCCCGCTTTCTTGTCCAGGGGCCCATTCCTTTCTCAGTTCAACCCAGCACCAAAAAGGCTCAAACTCCCTCTCCGATTCGTGTCGCCGTTGCCTCTGAGTCTTCTCCTGCTCTGCCTTTTCAGGCTTCTGCCTCCCCGAGGCTTTACATTTGGAATAGTTTTTTTGATGCTGAGGATGCTGTGGGTTGGACGCAATGGGTTTCTCTCCATTTCCCTGCCCTTAACGCCGAGGAGTGAGTTCTGAAGGAGGCGATGGAAGCCCTGGGAGTTCAGCAGGAGAAAGCTGGGGAAATTAGCTCCTCATGCTGGGAAGTCAGCACGGCCCCCAGAACCCATGCGCTGAAACGGCAGGAGCTAAATTCAGGCAGAGACAGTCAAACGTGTGCCTTCCTATGCTGGGGAATGATTGTATGCATTTGTGGAAGCCCTGAGCACTGGATAGCCTCTGTGTATTGTCCATTAAACCAGAAAATATTCCCCTGCTGTCTCTCCAGGGCTGTCCCTATTCTCCCTCGTGCTGATGGGGCAAAAGGAGATAGTGGAGATTAATTCCAAAGGGAGCTCGCTGTCACTGAATCAGCCCCATGGTCGTTTGGGGGAAAGGTAGATGCTTCCTCCTGGGAGCAGCTGCTGTCCCTGTCATGCTGCACCCTCCACTGTCCTTCATTTTTTTCCACTTCAAAAGCATCTCTCTTCAGTGCCAGAGAATAACTGTAAAAAAGCACCCAAGATCCCAACCTCATCAGGGATGAATAGGGTAAGAGAAAAGGGAGGAGCTTAGGTTATGTGTGACTTAAACAAAGAGAGCCAAAAATGTCATCCTTGGAGAAGGAAAGGAGAAATTGCAAGTATTTTCATGGCATTGTTATTTTCTATGTATGTTTTAAGACACATTTGGCTCTTTCACAGACCTCCCCTGTTACCAGCACATGTACATTCAGCCTGGAGCTTGGCTCCAGCTCTTGTCCTGGAGAAAAGACCTCACTGCTGGCAGGGACCTGCTTCGATGAACTCTCCTTATTTCTTCTGCAGAGTTCAAGCTCCTCCTTCCATTGGCATCAAGTTTCCTCATTCCTATAGTATTCTTGTTCTTGCCAGTCAGAGATGTTCTCTCCAGAGGAGCCGTATCAACACCCGACGTCCCCGCGGTGTCTGACCTGGCACCTCCCTCGGTGCTGGTTCAGCAGGAGTCTCTGTGGGCTTGGGACTAGTGGTGGGTACCCAATAGTGGCCAAACCCCAGGCAGAGCTTCTTCTTCGTTCCATCAGCCCCGAGTTTCCAGGGCCAAATATGAGGCGGAGAAAAGGATCCTCCATATGTGTCTTGCCAAACACTCGCAGATGCAAGCCCAGATGGCAGCTCCCACTCTGCAGTACCTTCTCCCTGTTCTTTTCACGGTGTCGGGAGCCTTCTTTGGTATCAGATGCTGAGTGTGTGTTTGCTGTTTATGTGCAGAGAGACTGGAGCTCCTATTTCAGAACAGGGACGGGAAGGGAAGAGCAATCATTTGCACTGATTGCTAATTTGAATACACTTTTTTTTTTTTTTAGCTCCAGCATCAGCAAATCTACCTTTGCATACGAAACAAGGACACGGCACCTCAGCAAAAGACTTTTGACGCCAGTGCTGCACCTTGTTTTGGACCAGCAAGTCTCAGCACGGACCAGTGGATTCAACCCATCTCATCCCGGTCTGCTGCTGCCGGCGGGGATGTGGCGGAGCCTCCCGGGGGAGGATGGAGCAGAGCTCCTGCCCGTCGCCGCACCTCTGGGTGGCCCAGGGCACGCCAAAACCCGGTGCAATTATTTGGCTAATTCCCCTTGTGTTGCAAACTCGGGCGGCTTCGCATCGCCCTGGCGCTTGCCAGAGAAATGCTAGTGATCCCTTGCCAGGGCGATCCCTCCCCGCGAGCCGTGCCCATGCCAGGCTGGCCCTTCCCGCGGGCTGAGGGACGTGCTCCAGCGCCCCAGCGCTGACACCCTGCGCCGGCTGGCGTCAGCCGGGGACATCTGTGACCCCCCCTGCCAGCCCCCGGGGGAAGGGAATACCTGTCAGCGTGCCAGAGCCCTCAGATGTCTCTTTCTTACAGAGAAGATTTCGGGATAAAAGGTTCAGTTTAATTTATTCCATCAGTGTAACAGTTAAGCATTCAATTACAATATTGGAAACAGCTTTGCAGAAGAACAGCGTAGGGAAAGCAGGGAGGACTCGCCGAGCTCAGTGGGGCCATGTCTCTGCCCCACAAGCTCGTCCCTCTGGTGTGGGATCCTGCTGTCACACCCTTTGACATAGGGTTTTTCCGCCCAAAACACAGAGGTGGTTCCCGTTGCCGTCAGAGGGAAACCTCCCTCCTGCCTCTCCTTCCCCTGGGAAGCAGCTCCACGACTTGGTCACTTCAAGTTCTTACAAAACTGCAGAAGTTCCCCACCCTCTCTTTTTTATCTTGGTGCCTCGATGACCTTGAGAACAGAACAACAGTATTTGTTGTTTTTGAGACCGGTGAATCACGGAGCAAACTGAGCAAAGGTGAGGAAGTGACAGAAAGCTGCTGCTGGGAATCTGCTCCTGGGAAGCTCCGGTGTCAGAGGAGGGAGAGAATTTGGGGAGAGAAGCTGGGACTGGATGACTGAGCACGAGAGCAGAGATACGGGAGGGCCTGGGACAAAAGCTGGAGGGACCAGAGGGCTGGGACCCGCCACCTGCATAGGGGTGGCCAGTTCTCCCACTACCTGCATGGCTTGGGCATCCCAGTTCTGGACCAGTGGCTCACATGGAGATGAGGGCACTGGGACTTGGCTGTGCTTGCCGGGCTCTAGCCTGTGGATTATAGGCTCTGACTTTCAGGAGCGCAAAATTCATCCAATTTAAATAAACAAATCCTGAAAATAGGGGTTTGTAATTGAAATGCTGAGAGACTCTTATCGATAGCATCAGAGGGTGCAGTGTTGTAATAAGCAGTCCCTCTCAGATGCTAGGAGTTATTGAGGTTGCTCCATATCTATGACAGTTTAATCAGATCTTGAAAATCAGGGACATTATATTTTGCACCTGCTCATGGAAAAAAAAATGAATGATGCTGCTCCCCGTCATGGATCTTTTATGCACAAGGCAGGCTACTGAGAGTACATAATTCAGAGGGGAAATGGAATTACACCATGAATGAAGACTAAGCCCAAAGTGTGGTTGAATGTCACACCGGGGTGGAAGAGGAGCATCTCTTCTTTCCTCTTATCCAGCCTCGACAGATGAGATGCTGGTGAAATTTATGAAGCTTCTTCCACTTCCAGGGAAGAAAGGGGGCTGTGAGCACCAGATGCACCAGAAGATTTTTAAGACAGTATTTTGGAGATAAATTGTCCTTGTAGGGATGACCAGGGCATGGGGACAAATACATTTGCTTTTCCATTCCTTTTATAATCTGGGTATGTATGAACATACTTGCTTGCTTAGTTTGTGCATTTACTTATCCTATTGTCAGTACTTAAAATGCATGAAAAATACACAGCCGGGAGGTTTAAATACAAATCCCTTAACTTATAAGTGGCCTTAACATCTGTGAAAGGTTCCCGGTCCTTAGACAAGAAGCAAAATAATGGATTTACTTTTGATTTCTAAAACACCACCCAGAGGTGAGGAGTGAATTCAGCAGAAATCAGAATGGATTTGCTTTCATTTTCCCGCGGAAGAGCGAAAGCAGAGGTGTCAAAGGGAGTCCATCATTCAAGCGCATTCATTATCTGTCTCACCTCGGATGTGGGAGACTTCTCCAGAAATCCATTGCCCGCAGAAAAGCCCCTTGGAGCCCGGTGCAGGGTATTTGCATCTCGATGGTTCCTCCTCTACGAGCTACTCACCGCAGGGACATTAAATGTAGAAGCACACGTACGCCCCGCTCACCAGAAGGCAATAAACATTTACCCACAGTTTCCACAGTCAGCCATGAGAAGCTGCCATGGTTTTCTTTGATTAATCAGTGAACTCAACAGCTAATAACGATGCTCTTGGGGGCCACTGCGACGTGTGCTCATCCAAAGCACTGGGATGCGCTCCTTTCCGAAAGCGGTACCAGCAAAGGCGTCGCTCTTTGGTTCAGGTAGATCCATCTGTGCTGTCCTTGTCCCCAACGCCCCCAGCAGCATTTGCCACCCGCAAAGCCTGAGCGGTGACTTCTTGCTGAGCGTTGGTCGCCACCAATCCCTCGCGGTAAAATAAGCTTACAAAATGCTGCATAAATACTGCTGAATAATGAGGAGATCTGAGGAAGCCACAGTCTGGTCATGGAAAGAGAGGATAAAATATTCATGGCAGATGATTTGTTCAGCTCTGCCAATAGAAACGGTCATGTCAAAACAGGCACAAAACTTCTGCGGCTTTTCTGGTGTTTAATATTCAAACTACAGCTCTTCTCTTTCCCCTTTGGTCTGCCTTGAGCGCGGGGAGATCAGACAAAGGCAGAGATGCCTGAAAGGAGGAGGTCGTTCCAGCAGCTGCCATGCCTTGTCTCTTGACCCAGGATTGTCTCCAAACCAGTGACGAGGCCTCCTGAGAGGGTTCCCTGAGCAAGACTTAGTCACCCTGCCTGCCTGTGGAGTCTCATCTCCATGGCTCATCTCTGTTTGCAGGAAAGGAAAGAAATTTTGAGGAGCCCCTTGTATCTGAGAGTGTTTTGGAGACTGTCCTGGAGAGCAGCGTGGTCTCAGGGGTGGATGCAAAAGGGAGGAGACCAGGGATGATGCTGTGCAGTAATAGCAAAATAAGAAACTCTCTTAATTCTCTTGCACTGACAAGGGTCCTGCGAGAAGACTTTGAGCTATTGCTGAGCCAGAGGGAACAGAAGGTCTTTTTCTTTCAGTGAAGCTTTTCTCACCCAGACCAAACACCTGGCTTGCTCAGACACTCACCTACTCTGGATGGCCTCCTAACAACCAAGTGTGGGCGAAGAGGACAAAACCTGCCTGCTCCCCTCCAAGATATGGCATTGTGTGGGACGCTGGAGCAGCAGAGGCCAGCTTAGCAGCCAAAAAAGTGGATTGTGATGTCCCCATCCTTTGTGTGAGCCCCTGAAGCAACAGAATAGTGGGACAGGAACCTTTTCCCACACTCAGTGTCTGCATTTCCTTTCTCTCTTCTGAAGCCCTTTGGCTTTTCTCTCTCAGTTGGAGCCGGGTTGTCATCCTTCCATCCATCCCACATTGACTTTTTAGTCCTCTGAAAGCCTTTTCATTCCTCTTCTGCCTTCCTGAAATAGCACATGCTTCTGCTGGCATTTTCCCCGGCTGCCACGTGGGAAGAAAGCCTGCCCTCTTCAGAGATTTCACACCTCCAGGAGGAGGGTGTGCTTCCCATCAGAGAGCAGCCGCTGTTGGCAGAAATCTCCTCCTCTGCAGAAGTCCGCAAGCCCAGAAGGATTCTCATGGCAAATCTTTTCCCTCGCTGGAGAGATGTGATAACTCTTGGACAGGGTCTCTTCTAAAGAACTTGTCACAGGGGAGAACTCCACTTTGAAGTTCTTAATCCCACTCTTCCTTCTGAATGAGCTCCCCAGGACAGAGAGTGCTCTGTTCTCCACGAAACTGGAGTGCTAAAAAAAGGAAAGCCTTAAATATTAATGGAGATTCTTGCACTATTTTTGAGGAAGCACTGCGAAACTGAAAGCGGTCTAGGAAACCACCACGGGTGTGCGGTTCCCTTGCAGCTGAGAGCAGATGTCCAAACATCTGCAACAAACCCCAAACCGTGGGCTCTGATTTAGGGCTATTCCAACAGAAAGGTTTGGCGAGGAGGCTAGAGCTGGCCTTTTTGGCAACCTCTGAGGTTTTCTTCATGGTTACAGTTAGTGGGACAAGGCAGAGCTCACTCAACCTTTGGTGCTAGAGCTCAGTTGGGTGTTGGGGAGCCTGAGGTAGTTGAAGGATGTCCCTGCCCATGGCAGGGGGGTTGGACTGAATGGTCTTTACTGGTGCCTTCCAACCCAAATCCGTCCGTGATCCTATGATCTGGGGCACAAATCACCCTGTGACTGTAGAAAATGGCACAGTGACTACTGGCCAACACCAGGCTCTTGTAAGAGGGGTTTACGGTGGCCACAGATGACCCGTGGAGCCCTGCAGAAAGGGTCAGGGAAGATGATGGAGCAGAGGCTGGGGAAGGGCTGGCACTGAGTGAGGCGGGAGCATTCCTGCTGGCCTCGGCACAAGTGTCGGTGGGAGTCCCATCAGATCAAGCCTTTCCTTGTCTCCACTTTAATGCCATCCAGCAGAGCCAGGAGCCTTGTTTTGTTATTTAAACGAACCTGTTTGTCACAGGCAGGAAGGCCCACCCGCGAGCACTCCCTGCTTCTGAAAGAAATGCTGAGAGCTGGGTTTGTGCGGCTTTTCTAGGCTGGTGGAAAGCGAATGGCACAACTGAACCTCCACAGTGACACCCAGCCCCCGTGTGCCTGCAGCTACCCCTCTGAATTTTCAATCAAGAAGCACTGATTCTGAAAAAAACCATCCCAAAAGGAACCAAATAGGATCTCTCTGGCTTTATCTCCCCCCACAAGTGAGAGCGGGCAAGGAGGGGAAGAGGAGCCACCATCAGCGATGCTCCGCAGAGGTGTTGGACAGACCCGTGGGTCAAAGCTCAGGAGAAAGGCAGTGGCATCTGATGCCTGCGGTGACCCTTTCTCTTGCATGCGTTAACGCGGGCATGTTCGGTAAGCAGATTCATTCATCTTGTCTGCAAATGTTACTTTAAATCCAGGTGGTTCAGCATAAGAGACAGTTTAGAAATTATGTAGCTTTCTGACTGATGAGCTCCTTTACTGTTGCCATCATTCCCCTAATAATTATGCCCATGCACAGCTCTGCGTTTGATTGTGCTGGAAGATGGATTCACGTTTCCTGCAGGCATGTGGGATAAAATGACTTCCGTTTCAAAGCTCTGTTTGCAAAGTTCCCTTTGTTCCTGCTGTGAAATTCCTGCGTCGAGCAGAGCCCATTCTGCTCCGAGACGCTTTTGAACACCATCTGGGTGGGTTCCCTGGGTTGCCTTCAGATTGTTCTCAGGATGCAGTCGGTGCTTGTCATTCAGCCTGATGCACAGGCCAACAAAATAACACCGAGAATAATGTTTTGGTTTAATCTGTCGGGGAAAGAAAGAAGAAACTCAGTTCGAGAGCTGGGTTTTGGAGCTCGGTCCGCCTTTTACCTTTTCAAATGCTTGCTCCCTGGCTGCCTGAACCAGACCGGGCACTGGGGAAGACAGTGGATGGCAAATAAGAGAACTGGGAGTACTTCCCCCTTCCTTTTTGCTTCTTCGAAAGCCTTCTTTCCTTGTGTTTTTCACAAGGAAAAGTGAAAAGTTTTTTTTACCCAGCACAGACCTCCTGCCCAGCGAGGCTCCCTGGCTTTCCCGCACAAGCCGGTGGCACGTTTCCTTTGCTGGAAGGAAAACCGGAGCTGCCCGTGGGATCCTGGTGGCCCCGAAGAGGCAGAGAAGCCTGGAGAAGGATGGAAATCTGCATACAGCTGCCGGTGCCTGCAGCGTGATGGTCAGGAGTGAGCTGGGCATTCTCTGCCCGGGGTAAGCACCGCTGCCGGGGCGGCTCGGAGAGACACTTGCAGAGCTGGAGGAAAGGCTCTTCCTGCTGCTGAATGCAGCACACAAAGCAGTCAGGCTCTGAAAAAGGTGTTTTACTTCCAGTCCGTGGGTTGTTTTGTGGGTTGGGCGGTGCAGAGCCCTCCTGCCTGCCAGCAGGAGCAGCCCTTCGGCCAGGACACTGGGTGACGAAGCCTCTTGTTGATGCACAAGAGCAAGGCAGGTTCTTTGATTCACCCCATGTTGCTGCCTGGGCTTTTAGGGAATATCATGGAAAGGGAATATCATAGAATCATAGAACGGTTAGAGTTGGAAGGGACCTTAAAGCCCATCCAGTGCCACCCCCTGCCCTGGGCAGGGACACCTCCCACCACACCAGGTTGCT
>JAOXJK010000005.1:31348274-31369149 GCA_025774025.1 Xenus cinereus | reverse complement strand
GGGGTTTGCTGGGGAAGGGGTGGTGGCAGGGGCGCCGTTGCCCTTATTATTATTCCCATTGATGTCGCTTCACAAAGTGTTTCATAACTTCCTGCAGAAACAAAAGCCTAATCCGTCTGCATGAATTTAAAGTGGCGGCTTCAAAGCTTGCGAGGAGCGGAGGAGCTCGCCCAGCAAGGCAGCCGCTTTTTTTGTGATGGAGCCCCGCTGCTGGCAAGCCTCCCGGGGGGGGGGAAAACTCGCTCCAAACCAGCGAGGATGTTCAGAAACAGAAAAGAAAAGGATCAGGAGGAAAACAACAACAACAACAACGGCAGCAGCAAAAGCTTGGAAATATTAGTGCTTTCCGACAGGTTTGAAAACAAACACAAGAAAGAAAAAAAAAAAAAAGGAAAAAAGCAAGGAAAGAAGTATCTCCTTAAAATGAAGCACTTAATGGTGCTCCTTTGGGGCTGAAGAAAATCTCTGTGACTTCTAGTATTTTGAGAAAAGCTGCGACTTAGTGACAAAATAATGCATTTCAATTTCCCTGGCACAAGCAAACTAACAAAGTACCCAGCTCCTCCCCTTTGCTCCCTCTGCTCTGTCCTCATCAGGTCTCTGCCCTGGTCCTGGGGGCAAGGAACACGATGGAGCGTCCCCCCACACTGAGGGGGGCACTTTTGGGAGGTGGAAAACACAGTAACCAGAGGGATGAGGAAGCATTAGACTGGTTCCCATTACAGTGGGGACACTGGGCTGTGGTCACCCGAGAGCTGGAGGACCTCTCTGGAGAAGCCTTTGGGCCCGGCTCCGGCTCCTCCAGTGGACAAATAAATATTGGATATAATGATCTGCAAATTAAAAGGTGGTTTAGAAATGTAAGGCAAGAGTTAGTACCCACTTAAGGCGTCAGAGAAGATGCTTTTAGCAAAGTGTTCGTGACTTCAGTGTGTTTCTTCCATTAATAATCATGAGGAGCTGTGCTGAGTCCACCTCTGTGCCACAGTTCCCCTGGGTGGTTAAACGAGTTAAAAGCCACCATTACATTGTCCCTGGAGGGGAGAACAGGCCAGGTCACCTCTGGTGCCCCACAGAAACCTCGTGAACAAAACAGCAAAGCAAGACACACGGCTGTCAGGGTCAGAAGATGCACCTGGAGCCACCGGAGAAAGAGCAGTGGGTATCGGTGGCTGCCACCAGTGCTGCGTCTGGTTACGCCACAGAGAGTTTGTCCCCTGCCTTCTCCTGGAGTCAGGAGAGCTCAGGCTTCCTTGGAGGTTTATCCCACAGCAGATGTTCCCCACTACACAGAGGCAGAATGAGAAGAGGTGATGCCCATCTCTCCACCTTCAGGTCCAGGAGCTGGACATCTGCACGGGGAATCGCCCTGTCCTCCCTGTGAGGCCACACAAGGCAGCTGTGACTCCGTTTACTTCCAAGCCCCATGCAATTAGCAATGCTACGCCTTGATTTAATTTTTGGTCTACTTTGCCTCCAACAAAGCAGCAAATTGCTTCCTGTAGTTGTTTTACTTTTATTTATGGGGTAATTTGCATCACGGAGACAAGTTGGCCTATCAATAACAGCAGACCAATTAAGGTCACCTGTCCCCTCCTCTCTTTCTGAGGGTCTCATCTCTCACTTGCACGTCTTCATCTTGATCAAGCCCTGTGATTGATTGGCTGGGGGGAGGCCTGCCCCCAGCTCTCCATCTCCCACCCAGCCGATTCACACGCACCTTCCCAAAGCTTGGGTCAAGCTGCTGCTTTGATTTTACCGGGCGATATTTTTTTCAGAAGCAAGGGATTGTTCATAGCACTTGCAGTGAAAGCTATTTTGCTAAGAAGAAGGGGCCCTGAGAAGAGAAACGAAGTAGAAAGGAAAATACCTGGCTAACATATTAATATTTCATGATGAAATATAGTCGTGCTAAATTCATTACTGAGTACAAGTTGCTCTACACTTAAAGAATTAAGCCTGGTTTAGGTAAAACCCCCCACATTTTCTCCTCCCCTCCTCCTACTGGAGCAGCTGGGATGCACTGGGAGCCACTGGGATGCACTGGCCAGAGAAGCAGCTCTGGTGAGGTGTCTATGGAGCTCGGAGCGCAGGGCAGGCAGAGGGAGAGGGATGGAGCTGGGGACGGGGCCTCTCTGATGCTTATTTTTTGGACAGCCTAAAACTATAGAAGGTGTTGGGGGGTGTGTGTGTCAAAAAACCTCCTCTGAGCTGCAGGATAAATGGCTTCTGCTTTTGGAGGTGGCGAAGAAGGGGCCAGACAGGAGGTACCCCAGTCTTCACGAGGATGATGAGCAACAAGGTCTTCTTCTAGCCAAAGGCAGCAGAGGGCTGTGCTTCTCCGAGACCCCAGGCTGTCTGGGGAAGGCATCTCCTACCCAGAAGTCACCTCAGGCAGGTTTGGGTGCCCGGATGGGCTTTCGAGGGGTTCTTGGTGCATGGAGCTGCAATTCTCATCTTCCCTAGGACAGCGCATACTTATACGTTCATGTATTCCACCTCAATAAACATCAGAAGATATCCATAGGAAACTTGTACTTTAAAGTAAAAACATTTCCCAAATACCTCTTGGGGAAGTGTTTCCTTTTCTCTGGAGTAAGAATTTGATCCTGTAAATGGGAGAAATGGAAACAATGCTCACAGTCCTCCTTGGGCAGAACTCCGAGATCTAGAGATCAAACTCCCTGTGTGAGATCTGAATATCCGAATCAGCATGCAATAAATCTTGACATTCTCAACAGCGTAAACAGACAGCACGAAAGGAACCAAGCCATCTGCTGCTGCTGCTTCAGAGGCACCTCAAACCTACCCACGAATGGCTCTAAGTCGGCTCCATCCACCAGCAAATCCCAAGCTCCTGCTCCCACGTGTTATCAGTGGAAGCCCATCACCAACAGGGACCTTCTGGGGTTCTCTCCCATCACTAGCACTGCATTAGAGCCCAGCAGCTGATGGTTGCTTGATAAACGGGAAGCTATCCAAGGAAATCTCTATCTATCCCTTAACAAAGCGCAGGGAGAGGAAGCCAGGGTGATCCTGGAGGATGCACCCCTTGCTGTGCTAGCCAAGATAACTGGTTCCCATTTTTCCACCCCAAAGGTCTAAGGAAATGCCCAGAAACCTCTTGATTTCCAGAACCTTTCTCAGCTCTGGTGCCTGTGGCCACTGTTGGACTCAGATCCCCAAGGAGCTTTCCCCTCCCTCCTCCCATGTCTTTTTTGACACCAGTATGACAGCATCCCAAATTCCCAGCACTAGATATAGCCATTTTACCCCTTTTCACACCATTTACCTGGAGTTACCCTTGGTGGGCAGTGGGCTGCAGGGGGGCACCCGCTCTCCTGGCACCGGAGAGACCTTTTCCCAGGCACGGGGAGGTTTGTAGCCCCAGGTGTAGCAGGTTGCTCTCCCTCTGTTCTCTCACAGAGCATTATCTTCACTTCCCAATCAAAGGATAATTTCACTCAGGTGCCCAAGACCCTCTGCAGGGAGGAGGTGAGCTGTGTGTGATGCCCAGGGGCCATACCTGGCAGATACTCCAACCCTTCCCTCTGCTTTTGGAGACACTCGTCTCAACGCCCGAGACAATGCAGCCCGCCCTTCTGGAGTTATTTGTTTGCACATGTTCACAGGGAAACAGTTTTAAATACGGGAATAATGAACATCCAATCAGTTACCATAGTGTTGGGGGATATAGCCCTGGCAGTCAATCTGCAATTGCAAATCTGCATATTTATGCAGTTTCATTAATTATGTATTATGCAGCATTAATCCCAATAATATGTGTACGCTTGTTCAGTAGAACAGAGAGAAAAGACTAGCCTAGCAGAAGAATTAATCAGAGAGCCATTCACAGATCCCACATCGCTTTAGGTTGCAATTACAAGTATTTTTACTTAAAAGGTTTTGCATTAAAAAAAAATTAATTTTGCAAGATTTTGAGGTCCCCACGTAGCCACAAAAATTTAAGTTGAGCTATGAAAAATGGCTCCTCCATGTCTCCTGGTAGGAATCACAGCTGAGCATAGGAGGGGCTTTTAAGAGGGATTCCTGTCAAACAGTCTGTTAATTATCTCGGCTGTGAGGAGAAACTACATTTCCTGGGGCAGGGACTGGGGATTTTCCTCCCGTGTTCGTACGGCCCTTAGAGAGTGGTGACCGAGTCCACCGCTGGGTGCTACAGGATTGTAAATAATCAATACCGATGCCTTCGGAGTAAGCAAATGAGCTAAGTTGGCCAATTGTGCCACTTTCTGTCCAAGAGGGAAGGCGACGCCAAGCCGAGGGCTGCTGCTACGCTGTCTTACAGAAATCCCACCCTGGCCAAAGCCAGCTCTGTCCCCTCTCTGGGTGCATAAGAGGATTTGCTCTCGTTGCTTTTATGAGTAGAAAAAAAATACCCCCCAAAAATCAGGCAGCATGCAGGAAAGGGAAAAAAGAAGGGATAAACTTGAAATGCCGAACACACGTCTCGGGTGGGAAGGGGGAGATTTAAATTAGGTTGGGGGGACCCTGAGCCTGCCCAGGCAGAGCCCCCACTGCCCTCTCACGTGTATGATTTGTCATTTCTCCCGGTTCACCAGGCTCCTTACCCTGAATCTGCTGAAACCCAACCCGTTTTCCACGGGCAGACACAGAAACTGGCACAAAATGAACATTTGCTGCTTGGCAGAGAGGACACGGCGCTGGTGGCGTGGTGGCAGCCACGGGTGACATTCCTGCGCGTGGGCTGCCGGCCCCTACGGTGCTAAAGGGACCGAATGATATTTACCTTGGTAATAGCCACTGATGTATAATGCATATGCAATGTGTATGACTGATGTAATAAAAAAATATAGTCGGGGCATTTAGATAGGAAAAAATGCAGAAAGGTAATTCCTCACACTGTCGTAATTTGTGACACTGGCTTCAATTTGTTTTCATTAGTGGTTTGCTAATGCATTTATTAGCCATTACATACATACAGCGAAATGATGAGGTTTCCATATCTATATATGCAAATAAAATATGTCTGGCACATATATTGATGGACCGGGTAAATACCGGGCTAGTTCTCATTACCCCCATGAGGTTTTTATGGATTATTTTTTTGGACTGTAATAGAAAGACCACCCACTTTTTCTAGTGTATTTATTTCCTATATGTGGATAGCTGGGAGATTGCGAGAACACAGGACCCTTTAAAATAGGCAGAAATACACCGAGAGCTTCAGGCTCTGACAAACTCTTTAGAAAATAGGGTGATTTGGGTCCAGCTGTGTAAATGTTTTCAGTTTCGCTGCTGAGGCCCTGAGTTTGATTTTGTGCCAAGACAAGCCTTGCTCGAGTTGTTTTTGGCAAAGCCTCCTGGCTGAGGAATGTCAGCATCACTTTCAAAATATGATGGTTTGTAATTTGGACCACAGAATGAAAACTGAGCTTCTGGTACATTTTGCCATCATCTAATTACCAGGTCCCCAATTACAGTCAAGGAACAGTCTCCGTAGCCTGGCGCACGGGAAGGTTGTTCCCATTGTAAGTGATTTCTACATATACGTTTCCCTTAATGCATTCCTGAAACGCTAACGGGTTTTTAAATGAGGCAGCGCTGGTTCGTGCGGGTCCCCCCTCTCCCCAGACGCGTGGGGTGCAGACGGAGCCACCGCCATACTCCCACCACTGCTCCCATCGCTGTGGCTCCATCCGTGCCCGTGGCCGAATAAAGACACAGCACCAGCCGTGGGGTTTCATTGGTGTGGCCGTGACACACCGTGCCGTCCCCGCAGCGGCTCCCCCTCACCATCCCTCGCTGGCCCCCTGCCTCCCCGCATCCCACCCGGTCGCTGGGGTGCAGGGATGCTCGGGGTGGTGGGAAGCTCTGAGGAAGGTGCGACGTTTCACCGTCTTCTCACTGAATCCCAATTGAATTTTGGATTTTCCACGGGCCGCGGGAGCCAGAGCCGACCATGGCGGTTCCCACGGTGGCCTCGGAGGCTGCGGCTGATTTGGAATTTGAGCGCAGAGGACTTCCCACAAAGGCCTCCCGTATCTACAGCGAGCGGGGAGTTAGTTGATGGATATGCTAATTTCATTATTCATGTACATAATTACAATCTAGGGGTTGGGAAGCTTTTTAGGTAATGACAGTTGAGAGGAAGAATTTACCTAACTTTTGTAATATACATGTAACGTTTTTTAACTCTTAAATAAAAATGCTCTGCTGAGCCTCCTTGAAGAGCAGCAGTGATGCTCGGGGGCAGCTCAGCAGGCAGGATGCAGGCTGCGCATCGCGGGCAGCTGGGGAGGGCGGGGGGTGACTTTTTGGGGTGGGCAGAGGGAAAAAAAGGCTTTTGTCACCCCCTTGCACACATTGGAACTATTATCAACCATCGGAGGTGGGTGGGAGGTGGGAATGCTGCTCCTGCACCTCTGCACGCTGACGGCAGAAAGCTTCCTTCCTATTTTCAGTTCAAATATTTGAATATATACTGAATGGACAGCTCGTACCTGTCTGTTCCCACAGCTTTGATTTTTTAAAAGAAACTCAAAACAGCTTGGGATGTCACAGGAGTCAGTCTGGCGACCTCCGGCTCCCTCCTCCCTCTGACCGAGCAGCTCACATCACCGAGAGTTTGTAGAGGTGCCTTTAATTTTGTGTACCTCTGTGTTTAAGGTCAATGAAAGCAGGATCTGCTCAATGCCTTTGAAAATCAGACTGATAGTACCTCAGAGGTCAGACGCTGCAAAATGAAAGCGCCCAGAACTAAAAGGCATTTTTGGTTATCTGGCCCATAACCTCTCCATGGTTCTGCGTCCTTCTCCGCAGACCAGAGTGAATAATATTAACCTCTCTTGCTAGAGGGCAGAATGGCTCAGTCACTGCTTGCAGAGTGCTCCGGAGACGGAGCAGTGGTGCTGAGAATGATTTCTATCATTGAGACCCGTGCTCCGGGCAGAGCTGCTGGCACCCACGCTCCCCTCTCCCCGCGCCCGCTCCCGCCAGCGCTGCCTCCATCCGGGGGATCCCACCCGGCCTTTCTTCTCAGCAAACTTTTCTGGTGCGTCGCTCCCGATCTTGTTCAAACGTGCTCTGGGCACGGCTTTTCTGCCCCTTCTCAGCCGTCGCACCCACCTCCGTTCGCTCTTCCCGAGAGATCCTTCAGCAGATCTCTTGCAGGCACCTCACCTGCCGTGTCCTCCTCTTTCCCCAAGGATGGCTGTGAACACCTGACCCTGCGGAGGGGTGAAAAGCAGGCTCAGTGCTCCCTCCAATACAGGGATGCAGGAAAAAAATTGCTGCCTGATAGATAACGCACCCCGGAGTGAGAGCTACCTTTTGCTTGCCCTGAGTAATCACCAAAGACAAATTTGGGTGCATTATCATTAGAAATGCCTCCTGCTAATGCAGCTTAAGTGCTAATTCTTGTAGCTATTCCATTGTAACAGCAAGAGGTTTATCTTTAATTGGGTTTCATGCTCTAAATGCTTTGATGACAAAGGTTTGAACAGGTGAGGCATGCCTTATAAGAGCTGAATAAATATCTGTGTAGCATTGAGTACAATTACCCACTGCCCCTTCCAGCCATTATGAAAGAAATTGAGAAGCAGTTTGGGTTGCCAGAGCGATGCCTCTGATCTGCAAAAGACAACAGAAAACAACAAACAATGGCTGGATTTTGACTTTTACCCATGGCGATATCGGCTAGGTCTTGGGTTGATGGGGTGAGTCGGTTTAATCAAGAAATCTCAGGCTTTGGTGGTGAGCTGGGTGGTGGCAGTGATCTGCCAGCACCCAGTTTGCTGCCACCACGTCTCAGGAGTCTCATGCTGGGCTCCCAGTCCCACCAGTCGTGTGGGAACGGCTGCCTGCGCCGCCTGAGCTCCCTAGACCTATCTGGATCACCAAAAGTGTCAGTAATGTATCGCCCCTCATTGCTAACACACTTTTAAAATGTTAATAGCGAGTAAATTACTTTTCTTTTTATACTTCTTAAAATAAGATTTCTTGCTACAAGACGGTCTCTCTGGCTGTCGTTACTATGTCTCTCCTTTATTACAGCCCGTATTAGATGGACTGTAGAGATCTCATACAGATTTTATGGGGACTATTTTATTTATAAGAATTTTCCTAGTGTCAGATGGATCTGACACTTCTGGAGTCCCCTTTCCCATTCCCATGCAGAAAGACAGCAGAAAATTTAAAGCACCTGGCTACACCCTGACCTCCATGTGGGGCTCGTGTCCCCGTAGCCAGGTGGGGGCTGAGCATCTCCGGGGGGATGAGAATCTCTCGGGGGCCAAGCACCTCTCGGGGTCAGGAGCCCACGCAGCTGGCCCTGGGCTCACTGAGGTTTGAGCAGCCCATGGTGGCTCTTAAGAGATGCTTCTCCCCATGTGGTTTAAGTCCCAGCCGGGTACCTGAGGAGGGACAACCACGCTGCCATCCTTCTATTTGCCATCCAGCCGTAGTGCAGCTGCAGACCCCTTTTTTTTTGGCTGGTTTGAGCTGTTAAATGGCAACCTCACAGATGAAATTGTAGGACCCAGGGCAAAATACCTTCTTGCGTCAAACTCACATTAACCAAGGAATGTTCAAACACCTTGTGTAAGACAACCCGGCCTGAGAAACACGAGGTGGTGCCACTGCCTGTGTCCCGAGGAGGTACTGTGATGGTTTCCCTTGCCTGGTAGCTTTAATTAGTGGTCTTCTGGGCTGTCGGATGAGGAGGGTGTTCTGAGTCTGGGCAGGATAAATTTATGGAGGAAAGAGCGCTCTGCACTCCCTTGTGCTGGTATTTGCACATCACATTGAGGAAAACAAGAGAAGCAAAGCGCAGATATAAACCACCCAGACCAGAAGGGTGTACTTTGCTCCTATCCCAGGCAGGAGATTTTTATAAGTAAATACAGAAGAATAACCAAGAGCCCCGTGAAGCCTTGTTTGGGTTTTGCTCGAGCTGCTCTGCCGTGGTGTTACGGTGATGGTGAACACTTCAAAGCTCTTCTTGGGTCTGGCTTCTGACTCGTTTTTTCCTTCTTGCCATGTGGCCCTGTAAAGTGGAAGTGGTGATGACTCCGTCCCTCTGCTCTGAAAGATCTGGGACCTCGGCTGTGGGGAAGGCACACTCCTCCTGCCCCACGAAGGTGTTGGATCTGGATGCTGGAGGTGCTGGTTCCCCAAGGGAGAGGGAGCTGCTCAACCATTGCTTTCTGAGCACTCAGCATTTCCATTGCTAGCGATAGTTGGCTGTTTTGTCTCTCCTTCGCTGGCACATCTTCCCCCCAAACACTAGCTGGTTTCTGGCTACAGCACTTCAGAGCAAGTAAGGACACTAACTCACGAGACGTTACAATGAGATAGCAGACGAGACTGAAATTGGAGTGTTTGCAACCAGTAGAGAATATTTAGGAGAATTCAGGCCAGCAGAGCCTTTAATTCAGGCTGAGATTTTCTCTGCTTGAGGTTATTGGATGTGCCTGAGTTCTCAGCAGAGAGCAGCTCATTCATCCTTTAAAATCCCTTTTCCTTCCTCCCTTCTCCTTCCCCACCTCTCCGGCATAGGTGGGAAGCCAAGGGAGATGTGTGCCCGTTGCACCTGTGCTATTAATGTGCTTGGGCTACGGAATGACACCCGGCGTCGCGCAGCGCTGGGGAAAAGCTGCTTGTAACAGGTGATGGTTTATGCAGCGAGGGAGCGATGCATCCCTGGAATGGCACCCCTCCCCGGGGATTAGCGTCTGAATGTGCTCCGATCCATCAGGGCCATGAAAGTGCCCTTGCTCGGTAACCGAGAGGCAAATATGTGAGAAATAGGATTGCTTCTATAAATAGCAGTGGGCTCATGAGAACATTGTTTATCACTGGGGTGGGTGGTGTGAAGGCTGCCCTTCGCTTTCCAGCCATGGAGAAATAATGCTATCCCGCTCCCGGCCCATTTATAGCAAACGGAAAAGATAAATGCGTTTGGTGGGAATTTTGAATTCCATAAAGACTTATTCATTGTTTTTCGTCTTCTCTGGCTTTCCTAGCGAAGACTGCAAATCACCCATCAATCATACCCCATAAGCTTCTTCACGTCTCGCATCCAAACGCTTGCAAAAATGCCCACCACCCCAAAGCCTATCAAATGCAGCTCCTTCCAAGGGAAAGCGTGTATCACTGCTCCCAGGCTCCTCTTTCTGGGAAAAAATAGCTGTTCCTTGTGCTATTTCTGGGTGACTCCGTAGGCACCTCCCATGGACGCACTGTTATGTTTTCTGCTAAAGCACATTAACATCTCCAGAGAACTCTAGTTGTCAGCTAAAGCCCCAAAACAGTTATGTGCATGCTGAATTTTAAGCACCAGAGTCAACAGCGTTAATCATGCGCTTAAAATGAAGCACTTTCGTAAGTCTGCAGGATCAAGGTCTTAAACTGTGAGATCCTTGGAGCAGGGTCTTTCATTGTGTGTGTAGAGATTAGCATTCAAATAAAAAACATTACTAAGAACTGCCCAAACAGTCACGATAATACCCTGGTCTTTGAGGAAAGGCAGTCAATGGGTATTAGAGGGGGGGGCAGCAGGGGCAGGAAGGATTCTACGCCTGTCCAGGGGGCTTCTCCGGGTTCTTCTCCCATTTATTGCTATTCCCGGTGCTTTCCCGGCCCCTCCACCCGCTGTATCGGTTCCTCGACGCTCGCTGTACGGTAGATGAATTAAGTTATCCTTTCCGGTAAGTGCATTTCTCAGTCACATTGTTCGCCAAAGGAGCTGTGAAATCCTAGCAGCATTTCCTCTTGTGCATAATGTCACATTTCCCAGGCTCTTCTCCCTCTTGCCTCCCTTCCATCAGTCTTGTGTGCAGAGCTGAGTATGCCCACGAGCGAAGGCACAAAATATGCATGATATGCTCCATCATGTAGGACCAAATCATTTGCTCCTTCTATAAATCTATAGCCAAATCACTTTGTTTCCACATAAGAATCTCACGCTGTGTAAAACTAAAGGAGGGAATAATCGTGTGTCTGTCGAGATGTTTATCTCAATCATTTGCAGCCCTACCAGCTCCTCGAGCTTTTAATGAGGGGAGGAAAAAATAGTCCTCCCCTCCTGTAGCAAGGGCTGTGCGGAAGGGAATGCAAATGTGTTCCCCTCCCTTAGTTTGCCATGTTGCTGTAAAACAGCAAACTTAATAAATCCTGCACAATTGGGCACAAGTCTTGTTTCCTTAAAAGCGATGTTCTCTATAATTGTCTATGACACAACATGCTACATATTAGTTATTTTTCCCTTAGTAGATCATCAGAGCACAGTGAAGCATTGCAGCTGAGGTAATTGAATGTCTTCTTTAAAACAATATGCTGCAAAAAGTCTCCTGACAAGTTCCAGTGTCTTATTTTAAACAAATAATACCAGGGATTTGGGGGAGGGGGGGTATCTCTGGAAGAGAGGGGGCATTTTAAGCCGGGGACTAAGGGGGGCTTGAGAGTGGAGAGCGCTGGTGGACACGCTCAGGCTGATGTGTTCCAAAAGGCTGGTGTAGATGAGAAAAGCTCGAATTCATGCTAAAACCACAGAGGGGACCTCATTTTTAGCTTTGCTGCTTTAATATACATTCAATTTCAAGCTGCCCTGTCCGTGCTGGTCACTTCAAGGCCACCGGGGGCCAAATCCTGGTCCTTGTGAGACACCTCACCTGGTTCATCACTCCCTGCTGGGGCAACACTCGGGCTGAGGATGGGTTTTGGGGGGAAGATGAGCATCCCTGTGCCCCCCGGGGGCTGCAGAAACCACCGACCGAGAGCCTGGAGAGAAATGAACCCAGAGCCTGCCCCAAGCATCTGGGCACCCACCCCCGCAAGTATTTGTGCATTTGCATGTTAGTACAAATGTAGTTTTATGTTCTTGAAAGGCTATATTCTCTCTGCAAGGTGTGACATTTTCTGGAAGGAATTTCAAAGGGCTTTGTGCAAGGTGTTAAATAAGCTCTTAAATAAAATTGAAACAGAGAGCGCTGAAGTAAAGTGAACATTTAAAAATGTATGTGTACATTTAATTAGTCCAGGAACAGCGATAATACGAACCGCTAAGACACATTTATTAAAACTAATGCAAGACAAAAATATATCTTAAAATTTTGATGTGATAAAAAGACTGTTAATACATAAAAAAGTTTCCCTGTAGGGTTGTCTTTTTTTCTTTTAAGCATGTCACAAATCCCGTGAAAGAATAATTCTTTTTCTTTTTTTCTCCTTTTCTTTTTTTCTTCTTTTTTTTTTTTTTCCTTTTCCCATTTGCTTCAGTCTCTCGCATTCCTGTTTTGCTGCTGAGAAGAAAGGAAGAGGTAAAATCCTTGACAGCCTTTCTGGGTTTCAAAATTTTGGTGTGAGCTGGCTATGAAAAATTAATAACGTCATGAAAAAATATAAACTGAAAAAAAAAAAAAATCATCAAGCACGCTTAATGTTTTTCCACCCACTGAAAAGAGAATCTCAGCACGAGGATCCCAACCCCAGCTCCCCCCCAGTGTCTCTGCGGGGAGCCGAGGGCCCGTCCTGCCGACTCACCGGGATTGAATTCCACCGATCGCTGCCGTAACCACCCGTCCCATGGGGAGACTCAACGCTGGTGCTACTGCAGTGACGAGGCACGGGGAAGAAAATACATTTTCTTGTTTTGCTAAACAGGTAATCAACCCTCACGTAGCCTCACTCATCTTCTTCTCTTAATTACTTTCTGCTGTTGCAGCTGGGTCTGAGCCCACAAACTGGAAATAAATTCTGTATAAGCTGTTGGCACACGGCAACATTTCTGCCCCGTCTCTCTCCGGTTCATGCTGGCCACGGTTTCTGGAAAAACAAGGTGTGTTGAGACTTGTCTTGGGTGAAATGCAAGGTGTGTGGCAGTGAGTCTTATGTCCTAGGGGTCACTCAGCATCTCTGAGAGCTTCCAGGCTCTACCTGGTGTCAGGGGTGGCCCAAGGGGCTGGAGGACAACCAGTCCTGCAGCAAACATCCCTCCCTGCCGAGGAAGGCTACAAAGGTTGGCAAGTGTTTTACAGCTGGTGGCCAGCCGTGAGCTGTGTTGAGGGCTTAGAGGGGAGGAGAAGCTTAGGAGCCCTGGTTGGAGCCAGCCCCAGATGGGTGTGGGGTGCTATGGGGAAGATGAGGGAACCTTGTCCACATCTTTGAGCTGCACAAGCTCCTTTGGGCACCCGATTTGCTTACCTCCGTGATTATTTTTATTTACTGTTTGCTAATCCTGTTAACGGAATGGGAAAAGAAAAGACTAATTCACTTTAACTCCAACGACTTGTTAATAATTGATGTATTGACAAGAGCAGGCTGCCTGATGACCTTAAACAACCACCCAAATCCTGTGTCGAACCGTTTGACCTTTTAAGCCAGTTCAGATTCTTCTTGCAGAAGAAACTAGTGTCCGCTTTGATTTAGTGCAGGAAAATCCCCCTTAACCTTCAGGTGTCGGCGAGGATGTGTTTAATTTACAGTAAAGCCCAGTCATGATCAGCGGGAGAATGAAAAAGTCCTTCTGTGGTGGAAAGTTATTACCACTCCCTCCATGGTGATGATCTCTCCAGCTCAACAAGCCAATATCTCTTTAATTATTGAAAAGAAGCCTTCACCAAGAGGATGTGGAGCTACAGGGCTACGGGAATGGCTCGCCCTTTGCAAAATACCTGTGTGTGGGGCTGAGCAGGGTGGGCTGTGGTCATCGCTCTCCTCCAGGCTTCTGAGGAACATCTCCTCTATGGAGAGGCCATTGCATTCTCATACGTGTCCTGGCCAGGAGATGCTACTCTGGCTTTGGCCCTTATGAGGGACAGAACCACAGAATCACAGCGCAGAATGGAAGGCATCCCACTGCAAATCCCAGCATGTCCATCACTCTCGTGACACAGGAGCAGCAGATGCAGCCCTTAAGCTGGGAAGTCCTCAGGATGCTCCTGGACACCTCACCCTGACCTGCACACATCTGTAGGTGCCCTGACCTCACACATCTGTAGGTGTTCTGCATCCACGGTGCCTGTGAACATCCATGCCTTGTCCCCAGGTATTGGCACCACATTATTTTAGCTACCAACGAATCCGTGGGTTTGTCCATGAAAGCTGGGTGCCCCGGGGGAAGCCCCCAGCTGCTGCCAGCCGTGGGCTGCACTGGGGCACAACCTTCTGTCACCACCAGGAAACTGCTGCAAATAATCAGATTTCCTTTAAATTACTACTGGGCTCAGAAGCTACATTTTTCAGGACGGAGCCCGGGGTGCCCGGGGGACAGAAGCTGAACAGAGTGTGTGCAAATCCCCCTTGCTGGGTGCCTGGTCACGGAGCGAGGGGGAGAAACATGTCCCTAAATGCGTATCTGACACTAGGGGCACGATCAGCCTTTGCTGGAGCGGAGCGGCGCGGTGCTTTACACCATGATGCTCTCTAAGTGCTGCCGGAGGAGCCGGGTGTCCGGCTGCCGACGCCGCGGAGGTGACCCTGCTGTGGCCAAGCCCCTCGCTGTGTTTTCTCAGTTACGCCGGTGGGGAAAGGCAGGCTGTAGAAAGGCTGCTCAGCAATTATCAGCAGGAAAATTTGAGACTTCACCAGGCTGCTTAATTAAGCCCCCATGTGGCCTCTTGGAGATTCATCACACGGCACTGAAAATTGTTCCCACCATCCTCGCTCCCCTCGGAAGGGCAGGGAGCACCAGAAGAGCCTTTGTTTAGGATTTTGGGACCCCCAGTGTCTCAGCAGGAGCCGGGAACTGCAGAGATGCCCCGGCGTCTGGTACCGCTGTGCCGTATGGCGAGGGTGGTGGGATGCAGAGCAGCCCGGTCCAGCAGGAGGGACAGGGATTTATTCTGACGGGAACGGTTTGCGCAACCCCCGTAGAAACAACCACCGTGGCTCCTTTTCCCTGCTCCCCCCTCTTCGGGATGATGCCGGGGAGTGGCTGTGCTCTGCCACTCTCTATTCCGTGCCTCCTCTTTTGTCCAGAGCCCCCACTGGAAATGAGAGCCGGGTCCCGGGGGGGGGAGAGCTGGGGCCTCGCCTGGGAGATCCGAGATCCTTCGCCGGGGTTGGGGGGGAGAACCAGAGGATGGAGTGGGAGAAACCCCCAGGGTGGTTATCACCCTGTGCCTCCCCTCTTCAGCCCCTGCCTCCCCCACATCTGGGGTTGTCTGGGGCCCCCCAAAACCGTGTGATTGCCCGTGGGGCCCCCCGGCTCCATCCCCTGCCCTGGCCGGGGAGGGGGGGGCAGCCTGACAGCAGGGGAGGCTGGAGGAGCTGCTTTGTAGAACTGAAGAAACTCCTCCACCACCGAGCCTGCGAGCTCATTTACATACTCCTAGTTTAATTCTCCTAGGGTATGCAAATATATGCAAACAGCAATCCAGAGAGAGTCAGAAATAGCACAGAACATTAAAATCACCCTACTTGAATATTGTTTTATGCAAACGATGTACGCACGCAGTGTGTAGCTGATTTAAATAGAAGCAATGTCAGCATGGCAGTTATTTACCCTTCCAATGATCTTAGCAATTTTTTTTATTAAACTTATATAAAATATATTGAACAGGCACCAAGAACGTAGAGAGTATTTTAATGTTAGCCTTAACTAACACTAAGAAAAGGGCAAACTTTTCCAGCTGTCTGTGCACAAAGGGCAGTTAAGTGTTATTTTTCATCATTTGCCATTTGCATGACCGATATGCAATTTGTAAACCCCGCCGCTGCTGGTATCGATTATCCCAACGCCGTTTCTGGCACCTCGGAGGGAGACCAGACCCCGGTGCTGCACAGATTTGATGTCCTCCCTGGGGGCTGTGTGCGTGTGGGGGGGGAAGACGACCCCCTCGGTGAGCAGGGACATGGGGGCTGCTTCTGCCTGCCCCCGACCCGCGCTCCCACGCCAGGCTGAGGATGGTGGGATCCCGCTCCACGTTACCGCTTCCCTAAAATCCTCCCGTCTGCGGAAGCCGGGGCCCGGGGGGGGCTGTTACCGACTCGCCGCCGCGGGAGGAGCGAAGTCAAACCTCCCCGGGGATGAGGAGGGGGGGGGCACCGAGATGACGGCATCCCCCGAAAATGTGCTCGCTCCCGGGGGTTTGTGCGCGTCGGGAGCAGTGCCAGCGGCTGCTGAGGGGCCAGTTCCTTCCCCCCACCATCTCCCAGCACCGACTGGGCTTCCCGGGGGCCCAGTTTGCAGTCAAGACGCCTTGTGCCCGGAACGGGCTGGGTTAAGGCCGCTCAGGCGGTCGCACGTTTGAGATGAAGCTCCTTTTTTCACTCTCGTGTTGCACGGGCTTGGATTTTTGTAACTCATGGATAACGGCGGTGGCCACACCGACCTGGCCAGCCCGGCGAGGGGTGCCGAGACCGGCTCTCCACCTGCATGGGAAAATCAGAATCACAGACTCACAGAGGGTGGAAGGGACCTTTGGAGACCATCCAGTCCAACCCCCTGCCAGAGCAGGGTCACCCAGAGCAGGTCGGACAGGACGGCATCCAGGAGGAATTTTAATATCTCCAGGGAAGGAGACCCCACACCCTCTCTGGGCAGCTTCTTCCAGGGCTCTGCCGCCCTCACAGGAAAGAAGTTTTTCCTCACGTTGAGATGGAATTTCCCGTGTTCCAGTTTGTGCCCGTTGCCCCTTGTCCTGTCACTGGGAACCACTGAGAAGAGTCTGGCCCCATCCTCTTGCCACCCACCCTTTAGATACTGATCAGCATCATTGAGATCCCCTCTCAGTCTGCTCTTCTGATGCCTAAAGCCCTCTCTGATGGCTTTGGAGCGCTGCAAAGGCCCTGTGCATGCTGGACACATGATGTGCCCCTTCTCAGGGCATGAGCATGGGCACCCGTGGGCAGGACACAGTCCCTAGGTGAGCCCTGGGGTGGCCCAGGGGTGTGACACCCCCATGGTGGGAAACACAGCTCCTGCCCTGGGGCTTGCCTCCTTCAGACACCCTCATTGAGCATCTGTCCACAGAGATCTCGACGGCTCCCTGTCCCTGTGGGGCCACCCAGCAGGGAAGCGTGGATCCTGGGGAGCCCGGGGAGCGGGACAGCCATGGGTGCACGGCCACGGCCCCCCCATGGCATTGCCCTGTGCATTAAACAGCGCTGACACCTGGACAAATGAGACATCTCCAGGCACACACTCGACACCTGACCACAGAGTAAATGAAGGTAAAAAGAGAAAGAGGAAGGGGAGAGAATGAGAGGGAGGGAGGGAGAGCGGGAGCGGCGCAGATGGCTCTATACATCATGCGACAGACACTATTTGTACTCCATCACGGGCATGTCATAGAGCTTATCTTCCCCGGCCCCGCCGAGGTGGGTGCAGGCCGAGCGGTGAGACAGAGCGGACTTTCCTCCTAATTAAACATCAAGGCCATGACGGATGAGCCCCGCACGGGGCATTGGTTGGGCACCGCTGGCCCTGGAGGACGCCACCAGCCCCCTGTGCCACCCCCAGCAGGGCCACCTTGAAGGGTATCCCTGAGCCGGGGATGGCGTTGGGCAGGGTCCTGCTGGACCCTCTCCCTGTCATCCCCACGGAGCGAGGCGAGAGCCTCAGCCCTGAGCCTGGGGACCAGGGGGATGTCACTTGCATTGTCCTCAGAAGGTGTCCATGTGTCCCCTTCGCCTACAAACATCCCACAGAAGCTTCTGAGGACTGGGACATCCCACCGAGGGTAGATGAGGTGGCTCTGCCACATCCCTGCCCAGCCTCAGCCCCTTGCCCAGCACCGGAGATGCCCACCCTGCTCCGGCTGCAGCAGCCACAGGCTCTTCCCCTGCTGACAAGTCTTGGGGGGGTCACTAAATTAAATTCTAAGGCTTCTGCTCAACATTTTTGCAGTATAATAAATGGTCCTAAACTCCTTTTCTCCAGTAAGGTTTCTGCCAGGTGCCTCCATGTGTGACACTGCGCAGCTGAAGACAGAAGTGGGCATAAAATGCATTTTGTTTGCTTCAATTTATTTTAAATATTATCGCGCCGGTGCCAGGCGATTTGAATGATTACGGCTGCAGAGGAAATTACTGTACAGTATATTTTTTCAATCAAGCTCACAGTTGCGTTTTGTCACTGTTTCTGTTAAAGTCACGTTAGAGGTTTTATTTTTGCCTCTGAAGCCCCATCTCCACGGAGGCACTTAAGCAGCTAATTTTTAAATACATTTAGAACAACAACAACAAAAAAAAATAAAGAAAAAAAAAAAAGACTCCAAAGGCATTGAGTGAAATATCAGGCATCTGTGCCAGGCTGAAGGGGAGCATGTTGCAGCAGGCAGCGCCGAGCTGGAAGTCACATTGCATTATCGCCACGTGTCAAGTGCTTCCAGCGGCCCGGGGAAGACCCGGAGAAGCCGGTTGCACACCCACGCACACGCCTGCACACAAACGCCTGCTCCACCAGCAGCCGGCCCCCCCCACCCCCGGCTCCGTGCTCGCTAAACCCACTTCACCGCAGCGGGAGAAGTCATGTCCAGCCCTGAATTTCACCTTAGGGGATGTGGAGGCTGGAAGAGCCCACAGGAGAAACACAGAAAAGGAGCTTTTCTCTCCGCTGTGGATGTCACTGTCTATAGCCCGGTTGCCTGTCCATTACGTCTGCAAGCGCAGGGAATTACTGTCAGCCGTGTTAGACAAGCGTTGGTACGTCTTGCATGGTGCCTAACTTACAGCTTACGTGCTGCCTTTTTTATCCTTTCCCTTGGCATCTGGTGGCCTTTTTACCCGTGCACACACCGGAGCTGGGTGGCTGGGTGCGTGCTGGAAGGAGCATTGACTCCTCGGCAGCCCCCATCGCACGGCTCCGCTGTGGGCTGTGTTAGAGCAGACCCGAACAAACAGGTCTTTTGGATGCAAAAAGAGATTATTTTTTTATTTTTTTTTTTTATTTTTATTTTTTTGCTGTCACTGGGTGCTGAGCAGCATCCTGGGGGAAAAGAAGTCTGTGGTTAGTACTGGAAAAAAAAAAAAAAAAAAAAAAAAAAGCCTGAACGTGTTAGAGGATTTGTCTGTGAGGGTGGAATTCCTGCTGGCAGGGGGTCCTGCCGGTGTCTGTGCCCCCCCTCACAGCCCTCTTCAGCCTCGGGGGCCCTTTGCTGGTTCCCTGCCCAGAAACAATTTTCTCCTTACCAGCCTGTGGTTCGACAAGAAGAGCTCCTGCAAAGCTGGTGTGGGGGCTGAGGGCTGCCTGCACCCCCAGCCCTGGCCGCAGCCACGGGGCTGCTCTTCTGGGTGGGAAACAGCAGCTCTGGATGCTCCTGTCACACTCCCGGTGCCTTATTTTAAACCGTTTTGGGGGTGGAAGCTTCAATGCCTGTTTCTGATGCTTCTCCCATCATATTCCAGATTACTGGCTTCCTTATTAGCCAGGTGGGAAACATCTCCTGTATGAAGAGCTGCTGTCAGGCCACCGCGGTCCAATATTGTGAGCAGAACTGCAATACGGGGTGATCACCTCACCTCCACGCACGCAAAGGGCACAGGGATTGCAAACCATCGGTGGGATGCGGGCTGGGGAATCCTGCCTGTCCCCCCCTGGGGGCAGGACACCTGCTTCTCCTTGGGGACAGCATCATCCCATGGGGTGGATACGCAGAATCAGCCCGGTCCTGCCCCTTTGCAGAGCTCCCACCTCACTGTGGCCTCAGACCCTCCGTAGAACGGGTTTTCACGGCGAATTTTAGCTTCACCTTCCCCAGGATGCTGAGCTGTCTTTATTCTAGTTGTGTTGTCAGTTGGAAAAGTCATTTTATCAAGCGGAGCTGAAACAGCCTGACTCTCGCAGCGCCCGGCCTGTGCTGTATCCATCTGCGGTTTTTTTTCCCAGGATGAAAGTCACCCTTGATGCTGAGCAGGGGAGGTGAGAGGATTTACACTCCTTTTCAAAAATAGCAGGAGATGACACCCCGCCGGGGGGACGGGCTGGACCGAGCGGGGCCACGAGCGGTCGAGAGGCTGTCGGCATCGGGCACGGCCGCTTTCGGGAAAGGTTTGAATTCACCAGGCGATGCAAGAGTTTTCCTGCTTGGCAGCTTTGTGGGGAAACCCACCCCCCCAAAAATCCTCCTGGGAGGGGAGCGGTCAGGCTGGGATACTGTGGGACATCGGGGAAGGGGAGCCCATAGTGCCCCCAGGGCGATGGGGTGATGGATGCCTGCACCCCCCCCTCCCAGGAGCCCACCACGAGTCTGTGCCCCTACACGTGGACATAAACTCCTCAGGTCCGGGGATGATCAGGGAAAAATAGGAGTCTCTCCAAGAGACCAACAGCAACAACTATCGATGTAGATCTTAGTGCTTTTATCACCCAAAGCCTTTGGAGTGGTTTTCAATCGGGACCCGGTGTTTATTCAGGGAGATCCTTGCTGCCGCGACCTTCCTGAACTGCCACATTCCTTTTAATTATGATTGGCAGCTCATGGAAATTTGGGCCCTTGATTGGCAGCTGAAGTAACTTTCTTCCTTCCCACAATTCTTCAGGTTCCTTCCCATCAATAGACATAATGTTGGCTACTTTTCTGGGATAAATAGCAACCTTTGCCCCCCTCCTTTATTTGGCAAACGCTCAACACTTCATTCTTTTAAGAAAGCCCCTTGGAATGCAGCTGAGAAGGGCCTCAGCAGCGCTGCCCTCCTCCTTCTCCTCCTCCTTCTTCTCCTCCTCCTCCTCCTCCTCCTCCTCCTCCTCCTCCCGCTGCTCCTCAGCGCCCGGCCGGGGGACTTTTGTGCGAGAGCAAACAAAGGCTCATTGGCAACACTTCTGGATTTCATTTCAAAATACATTTGTCACTCTGGAATAAAATAAACTGATTTTTCTGCCTTTTTTTTTTTCCTATTTTTTTTTCTTTTCTTTTTTTTTGGGGGGGGGCGGGGGGCTTAACTCCTCCTT
>JAOXJK010000005.1:31324558-31348115 GCA_025774025.1 Xenus cinereus | reverse complement strand
TGTGGGACCTGCTCTGGGTGGACCTGCTCTGGCAGGGGGTTGGACTAGATGATCTCCAGAGGCCCCTTCCAACCCCGCATCATTCTGTGATTCTGTGTTTCTGTGACTTTTCCCAACCCACCAACGTGATACAAAAGCTCAAATCACAGTCAAAAATGGATTTGCCTCACAGGGGTGTAAATGCAGTTGATTTCCAATGAGAGCAAGGTCATTTTTGAACACGGGACTTGGGCTAGGAGGTCCTGGAGGTGCCGTTGCTGTCCCACTCTCTGGGGTGTCCTCTCTGAGCAGGGGGTGTCCAGCCGGGGGGCTCATGGAGCAGGGCAGCCGGCACGGGCACCGCTCGCTGTCTCTCACTCTGCATTTCGGTAATTAAATGAAACCCAGCCTCAGCTCCTAAGAGCTTCTTGTGCTGAACAATAGACAGTTACAAAAGGATTTTGAAAAATGATGAAGAGAATACTTGAAGGTTGTATTTTAAAAGAAATGAGGAGGCTCCCGAGCTGCAGAAATTGCTTGTGTGCACAATACAGACATTCACCCTTCTCCATCAGCCCCGCGCTGAAGAGCGTTTTAAAGAGAGATGATAGACCTCGACACTTTCTGTGTTTCTCAAGAGCAGGGTGGATGAGGAGACAATTAGCAGAATGCAGTATCATTTGCATTTTCAGGAATCCTTGAAGGATTCTCACTCTCTGCTGGAGGAAGCGGGGAAATGGGATGGAAGGCACCCAGCATGGCTGGATGAGCCCCGAGAGCACAAGCGCTTGAGAAGAAACCCAGCGACCGAGGTCTGTCGCTCTTTCACCCCGGGGCAAAGGCACCCACCTCCTTTCTGTAGCCCAGAGAGTTTGACCGTCTCCCACCGGAGGAGCTTTAGGGACAGAGGGGTCTTCCCTCCACCTCAAATTTCACAATTAAACTTTGGTTATTTTTGTGTTATGTATTATAAAGTAAGAGACATTTTATGAGTTTTCCTCTCTGGAAAAACTCTCCTTTTTGGAGATGCAAAGTGTGCCTTTTATCAAGGAGTGGGTATTTTACAACCAGGTACTACCTCCTTAAATATAGTCACAAAAAGTTTGTGACACTCACAAAGATTTCCTCCTTACAAGGTCTCGAGAGCTGTGAATACGTATTTGTCAGGCTTTTGGTTAACTACTAAGCATGTGGGTTGATTCTCTCTCTTAATTCTACAATTTATGTCATTAAAAAAAGTAAAGCTAATTGTTCATTTCCAGCTAATTCCGTAGTTCACGGTTTGTTGGTGAATATTCAGATTTCCAGTGCCACCTCTGCTGGATATCTGCGCTGCTGAGGCTCGGATGCCCCCGAGAGATGATGGAACGGGGAGGGCTGAGGGGCTGCAGGTGGCTCTGGGGCTGCGGTGGGTGTTTGCTGGGCTCCCCCGGTTGCGAGGGGAGCCCTGGGGGCACCAGGTGCTTACCCTCACCACATCCCCCTTCGCCCCGGGCAGACCCTCCACGCTTAAATAGACAAGAGAGGAAAAACAAGGGAGCAGACGGAGCGCTTGGTACGTTATTAATGGAAATGCATCTTCCCCTGTTGTTATTTGCAGCTTGTGGGAACGGTGCGGAACCGCAGAGAGAGGAGCCAAAAAAGGGTCTCTTGCATAATCCCCTCTGCTTCCCCTCCACCGCGGGGCTGGGTGCTCCCTCCAGACCCCCCTGTTGCAAACAGAAATCCAGCCCCAGCTGCTTCTGGTCGGGGCCTGGGCTCTGGCCATGTACTTGCCCCACGAGGAAGCCCATGGCTTTAGTCCCTGGCCCTGGGGGCTGCTGGCCAGGGGGGCTCGCCCGTGTGTGTTCCCAAGATTTACAATACAATAAATTGCATTACCTGATGGCAAACAAGGAGGAGGCGATCTGGGAATTTAGTTTCCTATGGAAAATAAGCACGTTCTGCATGTTTACAAGGAGCTGCTCTCAGGTGGATGGTCCCCAGCAGAGCCAGCGAGGGCTGGGCTGAGCCACAGCGTCTTTTGCTGTTCCCCGTTTGCACGTGTCAGCGTCCCCCGTGTCCCCCCTATTTCACACGGCCACGTTCACCCAGCTCACGTGGGGCAGCACGGCAACAGTAGGGTCTTTCCCATGCTCGGTGGGGTAGAATTTACCCCAATCCCTGCTACAATCCCCCTGCCCCACTGCTTTCCTTCCCCCTCCAGCCCCTGGTCTGTCTCTCACCATCCTTCGTGAAGCTCTGTCAAAGGTTGTCCACAACTAGGGGGGTTTCTAAGAGCCTTTGCCTGTGCCTGCCCTCCTCTGTGCGGCGATGGGTGAGCCCTGCCAGCCAGCCCTGGGCAGGGACAGGGAGAGGGACAGGGACAGGGCAGCCTTCCCCACGCAGGAGCACTTTATCATGGAACGTGGAGGAATGTCATTGTCCCCACACTTCTGTCAGATTTGGTTGAAATCTGCCAGGAGATTAAAAAGTTATTATAGCAGACATGTAGCCAGATACAGACAGGCACGGACAGCCCCATCACACCAATTGCATTTCATTAGAAAACTGAGCTAAAACCGTGCTGGATCTTGTCTTCCTCTCCCCACAGCCCTGGTGTCGCTCCCCCTGTTCATGTCTGGTCTCACTGGGCAGACTGGCTTCAATAAACTGTAATTGCTTCCAACTCTTTTCTAAACTCTTCTTGGTCCAGCTCATGCCCACACGTGTGTAGGGGCCACCTCTGCTGGGTCCATTAGGGGCTTCCTAAGGAATGAATGTGATAAAAGAGAGGGTGCAAGATGCGGAAACAAGGATGGGCAACAGAGAAGGAATGTGAAACCATTGCTTAGGTCCTTGGGCATGAACCCAAGAAGGTGAAAGCCCAGGTGGAGCTAAGGGCAATGAGGGATGTGAGGGGTAACCACAGCTTTGGGTGGCTCTGCTGGTAGCCAGGGAGAAGCCATGAACCTGTCAGGGCATGGGAGACAGCGTGGTGACGGACAGTGTGGAAAAGGCTGGTGATTTGGGGGTCACTCTACACATACTGCCTGGTTTTGGGGGGGGGAAAGAGCGGCTGGCTCCGTGGCGGGAGGGATTCATTGGGTTGATGGACCATCAAGGCCACTGCCTATCACCAAACACAAGTGCTGGCCAGTCTCCTGCCTCTTGGAGCATCCTTGTGTCACCAGGGAATGCTTTCCCCAACTACTTTCCCTCTTTTACATCCAGGCGATTCCTCTGCTTGTGGGCAAACTCAGCCCCTCTCTATCTCTCTTGCATGGCCACCACAGCCGGCTCCCTTCCTCCCTTCCTGTGGGTGGTGATGGTGCTTTCAGGATGTGGTTTCTCCGGAAACGCTGGAGTGCGGTGGCCACGGGAGCGTCCCAACGGCCGGAGGCAGCTGGTGGGCTCAGCTACCAGCTGCGTGTCCCCAGAGCCAGCCCCGCCGGGGAAGGGCTCATGCCGCAGCAGGCAGGGAGATGTTCTCCCACCACCATCCTGCCCTCGCTCCTTGCCACAGACCCCTGTGTCTCACAGATGCCGGCACTGAGCTTGTTGGTTCTCTGCCTGCTAATGAGTCAAGTGAGCTCTCGTCTGGATCTTTCCTTGGGCTAGTTTTCTGCCACATTAATGAGTGGTGATGGCTCCTGGAGAAGTCCAGGCAGCACCAGGGGTGATGCCAGCAAAGGTGGTAGCCCTGGGAGCAGGGAGGATTGCCCCACCAGCAGCAGGGACCCTTGTCCTTGACTCAGCTGCCTGCACCCCATGGCTCCAATACATGGGGAAGAGCAATTGGGCTGGACTGGTGATGGGGAGCAAGGAGAGGGCAAGAAACAGGGTTGGAGTCCATGAGGAGAATGGGACCGCTGGTGTTTGTGTAATGAAAGGATTTCCTTGCAAAGGGACAGAGACCAAAAAGAGCAGAGATGGGGCTGGCCCGTGACGGTCCCTGGACACCTACAGAACATCTCTCCTGAGCCCTCTTGTTCTGCCTCTTGCAGGGCAAAGCTTGGTCAGAGGCTAAGGAAAGCAGAGGAGGAAGAGGAGGGCTTGTGTTTCTGTGTTGGGCAACGCTTAGAGACGTGGCTGTGCATCCTCTGTGCTGGGGACTATCTAACATGGAGCTAAAACCACTCCTTATCCCAGAAAGCTTGTTAGCAGAGCTGGGTCGCGACAGATGGATACAGATGGATAGGGAGAAGAGGAAACAACAAGGCAATACCAGTAGCATGATGTGTGCTCACTAAAGCACAGCAGCAGCCTAGCTTCGGAGGCAATGGAGAATTTCGAGGAGCATTTTGGTTCCTTTGGGATGCTCACAGGTGGTTCGTCTGAAGCATGACAGCCTGCATGAGATGACACACTTGTTTGGAAGCCCCACAAATGGTTGATGAGAAAAGGAGCACTTGTCTATTCCTGATCCTGTGTGAATGATGAGTTCACCTCATCATGAGCCAGGACCGAGCAGGCTCTGGTTGAGAGCTGAGGAGCCCCATCCCATCCTGTCCAATCCCATCCCGACCCTTTCCAACTCATCCTGTCCAATCCCATCCCATTCTGTCCCATCCCATCCCATCCCATCCCATCCCATCCCATCCCATCCCATCCCATTCTGTCCTGTCTCATTCCATCCCATCCCATCTCGTTCTATCCTGTGCCGTCCTGTCCCATCCCATCCCATCCTGCCCCACCCTGTTCCTATTGCATCCCCTCCAGTCCCCATCCCATCCCCTCCTGTCCCTGTCCCATCCCATCCCATCCCATCCCATCTTGTCCCATCCCATCCCCTCCCCTCCTTGATGCTCGGCTGCTTTTCCCAGAGCTGTTGGCTTTCCGGGTGGGAGGTGCAGTCCCAGAGCTCAGGTCTTGGGCAAGACTTTCCCAAACCTCCTGGAGCGTGACCGCCCATCACCGTGCTGCAAGGAGCCCCTCTCTCAGCCACCAACGCCGGCAGAGGCAGCACGCCTTGATGTGCTGTATATTAAGTGGAGTGGCAGCTGCGATATTGCCATCTAAAACTAAGTACAAAATTTACAGCAGTAAATTCTTCTCTCTTCAGGGTGGTTAATTATCTTAATTACTTTTATTATCTTTTATCTTTTAAGATCCTAAATTGCTTATTTCTGCTTGTGTTGCCAAAGGGGGTTGCATATTTTTTACTGGCACACGCTGTGCAGAGGCACCGATATGCGTGTCTGCGTGGTACACTTTAAAAGAACTTTGATTTATACAAGGCTTCTCCTTGGGATTTTAATTGTACTAAATAGGGAAAACAAAGTTCAGTGAAATATTGACTGACTGAAGAGTTGACAAGTGGCTCTTTCCTTTTTGCTCAACATGGGGACAGAGCTGTTCCTGCTGGGCTAGAGGGAGGGAATTTTGTTTTTTGGGGCCATGACCGCTGCAGCCTGGGGGATGCGGCCAGATGACCGCTGTGTCTGAAAGACACCGGGGAGCGCGTGGCCCCGGGGGTGGTGCAGTGACGGCGGTCCCCCTGGCATCAGTGATGGGTCTCAGGATACCACCTCTCCCTTCTCCTGCTGCTTCGGTGAAGCTCCTCCGCAGGGTGTGAAATCCTGGCCCCAGGGAAGTGCCTGAGCTGTGATTTCACCCCGTGATTTCATCCCAGGGGACCACAAACGAGCCACAGCCGACACCTCGCTGGCAGCCCCCTCTGGCACCGCGCCGGGGGCTACCCCAGAACCTCTCACCGTGTCCCCTCGGCCATGCAGCCAGCACCTGCAGCACCTTCTCTCTGCAAATACCCATCCCCAGGGAACTGCTTCCCTCTCCTCCTCCTGCTTCCCGTGCGTAAACACCTCTCCTCTTGGGTTTGTTTTTTTTTTGAGGGGCAGGGGAAGAAATCTTTGGGAAAGCTGCTTCAGCCCCTGGGGAAGAAACATGGTGGAGCTGAGCAGACAACAAGCCTGAACCAAAGAGAAAGGGAGGAGGGAGGAAGGAGGGGAGGCTTTCTCCATCCCCGCAGAGGAGCCTCCCTAAACGCTCCCAGGTGCTTTTCCAATGGAACCGGAGATTTCCTCCGCTTTTATTTCCAACGCCGTCCTGCCCAGGGAGCCCGGGGGGAGCCAGCCGTGGCAAGGATCGCCCAAGCCCTGCCTGGGCTGAAGGACCTTGTCTTCTGGCATTCAGTTGACAGAGAGGGAAAGGGAGCTTTTCATGTGCAAAACAAAGGGGGAGAGTGGGCTTTTCTTTTCTGTGGTGCTAGGAAGCCTGCACTGAATGCTGCGCACCCCCGGCGAAGAGGGGCAGCTCTCTGCTCTGAACAATCACGGCATGAAAGGCAGAGAGGGAGGGAGGAAAAAAAAAAAAACCAGTCTTCCCTTCTCATTAGAGCACATTAGTCTGTAGCCTCTTTGGCGGAGATTATGGGGAGCTCCCTGTCACCCCAGTAGAGTTGTGGATGTAATTACTCCAAGAAATGTGTAATCCCGCACCTTACAGATATTTTTTTTCTGTCTTCCTTGCCCCTATCTTTTAATAGCAAACAACAACAGAAGTGTTGCAGCCCGCTCAGCTTCCTGCCCGTTTACTTCACGAGCTGGCTGCTGTCAGCTGAAATTTATGCTGTGGTTTAGGAGTAATTTTTAGTTTGGAAGGATTGTCCTCCTGCCACCCGCTATAAATAACCCACCCATCCGTTTCGGCCCCGCGTGGTCCCCAGCCCTGCCTTCCCCATCCCCACCTGCCGGCTGGGTTGGGTGACAGTGACACTGGGACACCCGGGCTGTGCCACCGCATGGTTCTCACCAGCAACCAAACACCCAAGCTCAGGCTGGCCGCGGTCACTGGTGTCTGGCACCTGGGTGTCCAGACAGGGAGGAGGCAGAGCCCCCTGTCCATCTGTCTGTGGAGATGCCATGGCATGGCCAGCGAAGGTGACAAGTCCACGGCACAGTTTGCTGTGGGTGAGGACCAGCCACCTTCACCTGAGCCTTGCCCATGGCCAACACGGGCTCCTGAGGCCACCAGGACCCCCGGAGTGGTAGCCCCCTGTGCTCAGGGAGCAGCCAGATTTTGGCCGCCATCTCTTCTCCCTCCTGGAAGCACGAGGACAGGAGCTTCAGAGATCTGAATCTGCAGCTCCCCTTCATTTTCATGGTAATCTCTGGCGCGATCATTTGTGCTCGTACAGAGTGTTTTTAATGAAGGGAAACGCAGCCCCTGCCATCGCCTGGAGCCAGCCTGTGATCCTCGCAACCCGCAGCGAGCTGAGGAAACAGCTTGTTTATTCAAAGGGGTATTTCTAGAAGCCAAAGGCAGTAGCGGAGTCACCCAGACAGGTTTTCTGGGAGCAGATACGGATGTGCTGCACAAACAGAACCTACCCGCCCTATGGGGTCGGGATATTGTCCGTCAAACACCACGTGAAAAGCTGCTTCTTGGCACTGATGGTGCTTCGAGAGGGAGGGAAGGACCTGGGGAGGTTTTGTGTCTGATCTGCAAGTATGAGCCACCATCAAGAGAGAAAAGGAAAAGTACCATTTGATAGGAAGAGCCCTTCTCCAGTGCAAAAATAACAATGGGGCCAAGCTTGTGCTGGAATATTTACGTTCACTTGCTTCCACATAGTGTCGCTTTACCTGAGGACAAGCAAAAGGCCTAAAAATATCAAATCAGAGCTAAAAGTTTCATTGGGAGCTTCCATTTGTTCTTCATACCAAGGATGCTCAAACCAAAAGCACACAAATACAGCACAGAGTTTCTCTGTGAAACTGGCTGCTGTGTATCATAGCAGAAAGCAAAACATTAGCAAGCAGATTAACCTAATTAGCAATATTGAGGAAGAGTCCTCCTCTCATCTCAGTGGATAACGAGGAGAGCTGCAATACACCCCTGCAAACTTGTCATCTTTTTTGGAGGGCGGATGAGCTGCCTTGCGGAGGGGACTGCTGTCACCGTGGGGGCCAGCATTTTATATGCATGAATATCCAGACACTTTGCCACTGTTTTATTTTGTAAAAAGGAGGCTTCTTGATTTCTTTAGCTTTCTGCTTACTTTGGGCTGAACCATAAAATCGTGGGAGGTACAAGAAAAGGAGACTATTTCTCTTTGCCCCCAGCAGAAGGTAGTGCAGGGGGGTCTCGGGCTGCAGAGGTGACAGATTTCCACTGCGGCACTTGCTCCCATGGCCACGTGTTGGCACTTTGGATGCAGGAGAGACCTCGCTGCCGCTTCAACCCCGGGTCCTACCCAGCCTCCCGGCATCGCCAGCTCTTCTGCAGAGGGGCTGTGACACTGTGTGGCTGTTTGACAGGCTGCCAGCAGCCTGGACGCCGTGTTCACCCAACTGCTTCGTTCTGGTTTCAGGCTTTAATTGGGTCCACAGCCGTGGTGCGGGTTGTATGGGGGCTGTGATGTTTTTCCCAGATGTTCCAGTCCTGGTGACTGTCGTTCCAAAGCGAGCAGCGAGGGCAGCTCTGTTGCAAACCGAGTCCCCATCCCCATGGCCAATGTGGCAAGACAAGCTTGAGTTAAAGTGGCAAGTGGCCGATGGCAGAGCCAGTGCCAATCTCGGGTGTGTCTTAGCATGGCTTTGCCTGTAGCATCCCTACAATCGTCAGCATGGCATCGCCGATGCCATGCACTCCCACGGCTGATGTTTCTTAGATAAGGCCACCTCTCCTTGTAGAGCGTGTCCTTTACCCAGGGTAGCAGCTTCACCTCCCACAGACGCTCTTTACAACACAGACTGAATACATTTTATGATAAAACAGCAATTCTGACGTTCATTTAAGGGAATACATTGGGCACAAAAGTAGCTTTACAGGCAGCACCTCGAGATGACAGAAGCCCAGCCCCACTCCTGGCTACCAGGTGTGTGAATTCTGGCTCTGGAGCTTGGGAAGTGCTCGGTGCTCTTGGCTCCATCTCCTGCTGGCAGGAATGTGGGGTCCCCACAGCAGCAGGGTGCCCGACACCTCAAATTGCATCCAGCATTATGGTCACCCTCCCGGCGGTGAGCCCACCGCTGCAGCAGATTCAGCATCTCTCCATCTTTGGAGCTCAGTGTTTTGCACGATGCGAAGGAGGAGCAGTGCCTGCAAGCACAGCCTGGATTTCGCCTGCCAAGGGGAAGGGGATTGACTGATACTGAAAACCCAAGTCCTCATCCTGAATTTTTCAGGGCTTGAGAAATGGAAGTGTTTCAGTATTATCATCTCTGCATTTTGACATCTTAAGTGCCTTCCTTCTGTTTCCGAACACCGACCATCTGAAAGAGTTTCCTTTTAAAAACAAACACATCTTGGGAGAAAGGCTGGAGCCACCACGCCATTATCTCCTGGTGCTTCAGCTGCTGCTGCAGAGCTGGTGCGTGCGCAGGAGGTCTTTGGCCAGGGGTGCCACGTCCCATGTCCCATGTCCCAGGCCACCACGTGGCAACGCTCGCAGGGGACACATGGCCACCCCGCAGCCAGAGCCCAATGTTCCCCAACACCTGCGTGTCCGGGCACAGCGGTTGCTTTTGCCTCCATTTCACCGTGTGAAGGAACATGGCAACATCAGGATTTGCTATTTATTTTAAATTGCAAACTTTTCAACTGGAAAGGAACAATGGAGAAAAATAAATGTGCCCGGGTCGACTTCCATGTTTAAAAGTATCCCATGTCTTTAAGGCAGTGAATTTTAAAAAGGCACATAATTAGCAGGCTGCTTCCTCGTCTGTATTCTTCTCGTCTGCCTGCCCACATAAACATTCGGCACACAGCACTTCCAGACACTTTTTAATAGAATCGCTTAAAACAATTAATTACCAGAGTTTTCATTCAAGCTGCAGTGGAAAAGATACGCCGGCAATAAAAGGCATTTATTCGTTGGTTTCTGGAGGCCTGTTTGTTATTAACATGTAAATTAAATCATCACAGATGTTCCATTTTTAATCTGGGGATGTGAAGTGCAGGGCTAACCACGGCCCAAACAGCCTGATTTTATTACACACACATTCATTAGGAACCAGCAGTATTATTGGATATCATTTTTCTTTGATGCATTTTTTAAACCAATTATCGGTATAATTTGTTCATTTCCCTCCCTATTTGTTTTTCTCTTGCCATTTGTGTCAGGATTCTCCAATCAAGGATGATGGCTTTGGCTCCTCGTGGCCTCCCCACTTGCCACCAGCCGGTGCCACCACAGAGCCCGTGCCCATCCTGGGCTCCAGGCACTGATTTTTTTTTTGCCCAGAGAAACTGTGTCTGCCCCATCCCTGGAGGGGTTCAAGGCCAGGTTGGAGGGGGCTTTGAGCAACCTGGTCTGGTGAGAGGTATCCCTGCCCAGGGCAGGGGATTGGAACTGGATGATCTTTAAGGTCCCTTCCAACCCAAACCATTCTGTGATTCTATGATTCTGCAACCGGGCTCAGGTAGCAACTGGTCTGGTCCTGGGGAGGGGACACGGAGCAGAAGGAGGAAGGGAACAGAGGTGTTTGAAGGACTGGAGAAGCTTGCTGTGGAGGTGCAACCCAATGCACTTCTGGAGAATCATGGTCCAGCGGATCCACCACAAACCCAGGGTCCCTGGAGCGGGGTGCCCGGGAGACCCATGGGTAGGATGACAGTGGCCCCTGGCTTGGGCTGCTCAAGGATGTCACTGCTTCTGTTTCAGAAGTGGCTTTGCGTGGCTGTAGGAGGAAGGCTTGGTCTTCCTCACCCCAAGCAGAGCTCTCCTGACCTCGCCAGGAACCAAAATGCTGCCATCTGCCCAGCGCCAGCCTCCTGCTATTGAGTGCCGCCTCGGGATGCTCACCTTGGCTTGTGAGGAAGATGCCACACTGCGGAGGATGGTCACCCCCAGCCCCGAGAGGGGAGTGGTGGGATTTTAGCAGCTTTCAGTCCAGGCTGTCCTGATCCACCTCCAGGCTCTGCACCCCCCCCCCGCCCCCGGCAGCCTCAGAGGAGCCTTGGGAGCCCCAGGAGAAATTCTTGAAATGCAGAGGGTTTCAAGTTGCACACAGCCCTGCATCACTGCAGTGAACCTGGCCCAGGGACACTGCTTTAAGGAAAAAAACTTTAATGAAAAAAAAAAAATACCTCTGCCTCCCGCACTGCTGGCACCTTGCACCGGGGGCATGGATCTGAAGGGGCATCACCCTCCTGCTTGGGGTGAGGGACATCCTCTGCCATCAGGAAACCTTTTTAGCAAAGCCAGAATTGCACAATCTCAGTCTAATTAGCAATTGCACTTTCATTTTTCGGTTAGTTTGTCCTGGGTTCCGCAAAGAAAACTCCCATCAAATCCACGTGTGGAACAAACGTCATCTCACTCTGAGAGATCTTCCACAGAAGGCAGCAAACAGCTCCTGCAGGAGAAGGAGTGGGAAAAGAGTTTGGTCAGCAGCAAAATGTGTTAATTCCTGTGGGAACTGCCCTGTGTCCACAGACCTCACACCCTGGGCAGACCCCTGCCGTGCCCACCGGTGGCTACCGAAAGCATTTCCCGCTGGCCACAAAGGAGACCTGGAGGTTAGATCGAGACAGAAATGATGGATGTGTCAAAGAACTGCTCCTTGACCAATCCAGCTCCCAGGCAGGTCGCGACAATTTAAATGCAGTTAAAACCGCTAATGACAACAATCTCACAAGCCAATCGGGTAGAGATTCAGGAAATGAGTAGTCATTTACACATAAATGTGAGACGGTCTGAGAGGGGGCTTATTAAAAAGTTCACACAAATCAGATCGCCTGACTTCGCATGGAGTGGGCGTTCAAGAAATAGCGAAGAATAATTCATTCAGAGGCCATAACGGAAAGCCAACCCTTTACAAGGAAATCAGATATTATTCAAAATGTCTGCAGCCTCCGTTCCAACCTGGCGGAGGTTTGAACCGGAGGTTTTGAGCCGAGTGCTAAAAGAAACGGCAGCAGCAGAGATCCAGCAAGCGAGACAAAGGGCAACCGAGCCCGTGATGATGCAAATGGGATAATAGCGGAGAGTTGTCTTCATCTGAGAAAAAACCAAGCTTTGTGAGACTGCAAAATACATAAATGTTTAATTTTTACCTGGAGTAATTTTCTAAAGTCGAAAGACAGTTTTTGTACCCAAAGAAACCAACATTTCATCCTGGAATGCAGCTCTTGTGAACACAGGCATTTTTCTGAAAAACAGGTAAATTGCTGCTGGGATCTAACTCACAAGGGTTCTTCGAAAAACAACAGCAGACAGGTAAAACCAGAACAACAGCCCAGCAGCTGAGGGAAACCACAGTATCTCCACTGATGAAAATAACTGGTTTTCAGCCCAAATCAGTCTTGTGAATACCCCGTCAGCCTCATCTCCCACGTGCATCTGTCCCAACTCCAGCTCTGCTCTGCTCTGCCCCATCCCATCCCAGTGCTTCCCCCCATGGTGACTGGCTGCCCCAGGGCAAAGGGGGGCCCGGGTGTGACCGGAGCCCCCGGTGAAGGACACAGCCCGTGATGCCTTTCTCCTTGGGCATCATCTGGAGGACCCTCCCACTGGTGCCTCAGGCTGCTTTGTTCCGCTGCCGCCCCGTGTCCTTGCCGTGATAACTGTCGGAGAGGGAGGGCGATGACCAAAAAAGTCTTGGAAATGCTAAAAATCCCATATTTGACAGAAGTGTGAGATACCTTGAGGCCTTGTATTGATTACCTGGGAGCAGGAGTACACGGGCGCTTTGAGCTGTCACAGTTCCAGGCATTTCTGAAAACGATAGAAGACTGGAACAAAAACACAACTAAGGCTCCTGACACAGTGTGTTAAGCAATAAAACATGTTTAATTGTGTTGTCTTAAGGCTATAACCATTCACTGGCTGAAGGTCATTCAGTACCCATACCGCCAGTGGGAAAGAGGTGCTCTGACAGGTGGGAATCCAAATAGGAAACAGATATCTGCGAGATTACGGCGTGAATGACACTGAAATGCCAATGATAGTGTAGTTAAAGGGAACAGGACAAGCAGGAGGCAGGACATCTCTGGCCTGGTGGATCTATAAAGAGGATGTTATAGACACAGCTTGCAAGCAGGGGTAAGATGGGATTCAATTGAGCATCCTCTGGGGCCGCCTCATCACCATGCGGCACTATCAGTACGCGTTTGCCTTCTGCACCACAGGCTGAGGACCCGCATGGATGAAGTACAGAGCAGCCCCCATTGCCCCTGTGGCCATGGGGGACCAGGCAAGCTCCTGGTGGGAGCTCATCTCCACTCAGAGACCCTCCTCTCTTGCTCCAGGGATCATTGCCTAGATGTTCACCAAGACTCTGCAAGCCTACTCTGCAGGAAGGGAGGCAGTGTTGGACCAGGAGGGCACCTGAGGGGCTCTGTGTCTGCAGCCTTCAGCCGTTCTCCTCTGTGTCTCTTGGTCTCCTCTTGGTCTCATGGCCAAGCCCTCACTTGGCCCAGCTGAGGACCTCTGCCGGACACCCCACCAGTCCCCAAAGCTGCTCTGCAAGTCACATTGCACAGGTCTGCCTGGCTCCCTGGGGAGCCACCAGCTGGTCATGTTGGGTAGGGTGGAAAGCCATGTCCAGGACCAAGTACCTGCCTTGTGTGGTGTCTAGGATGGAGAGGCTGGAGCCTTGCAGGCACTTGGCTCCTGGGCAGAGGCGCAGCCGCCTCCCCTGGGCAGACATCCAAGAACGAGTGTCTGGGAGCAATCCACTTTAACAGTTCATTAACCTCCTTAATAAAATGGCCCAAAGTAATGTTTCCTTCCACACCACTCTGGACTCTGACCTCTTGGACCACATCACAGCTGTCTAGAAGGCGGCAGATCTTCTGTACGAGGAAGCTACTGAAACAGAGAGGAAAAAAGGTGAAAAAGAGGAAAAAGGCTGGAACTTGATTTCTAGATGATTTCTTGCCCTCATGGCAGAGAAGAGTCTGGAATGATGTTGTGGAACTGACAGGAGAGACATTGGGTTTATGCTGGCTCAGGGATGCTCCCTGGTTTTAACGTGGAGGATCCAGTCTTCTGAGATTTTGAGTCTTGGATAGCAAAATGATGGACTAGGGCGAAACACTGAAGGAATGACTTTTTTTGTTTAATGCCATCGTTTTTCTGCCACTTCTGGCTTTTTTTATAGACATCAAGTGGTGGGGACTGGAAAGTTCCTGGAGGGAGCAAGGAGCCTTTAGCCTTTGCAATGGTCAAACCCAGAGTATGAACTCAAACCCTCTTTGGCTGTGTCGGGAAGCACAACCCAGGAACACATGGAATTGCCTGGAGAGGTAACAGAGCGGGATCAGTATCCGCTAAGGACAACACAGAGCACGCTGTAGGCGAGGGACTGTTCTGATCTGGAGGCATTTCAGCGTGGAGTGATTTCATTTTCCATGGTTAGAGGCATCAGGACCATAAAGTGTGAATTTGGGAATAAATTCCAGGCATTCCTGACCCTAGATGCCGCATGGCCTCCTGGATGGTGTGCTCAAATCTACCGTTCCTCGTTAGCCCCGCTAACTTCTGTGTTACAGGGGGCTCCGCACGTGGAAAAGGTTTGAGGTGTCTTGTGTTTAATGAGAAACAGAAAAGATTAGATTGTAGCAAGGTATTTAATTATTAGGATATTTCTGCTCTGGCTGCATCCTTTGCCTCTCCATGCGGGAAGTGCCAAATTACATGTCACCTCAGAGGGCATATTTTCTGTAGTTTTCAGAGCTCCTACAATGGCAGCCTCATGAATATTTACTGAACTGCTCAGATATGCAGCGGTGGGAACAAATAAAAAAAAAGCTGGTATTTGCATCTCCCACAGACACTAACAAACCATGTGGGCTCTGGTAGGGAGAAGATGGGAGATTGCTGTTGCCTTTCCAGAGGGATAGAGAAAACAGCTTCTTGTATAATGAGATTGACTTTTAAATTGAAAGTGTTACTGGTTGTGCCGCAGTTCATACTTCCATGCTGTGCATTTACTCCCTAGGCTCTAACATTAAGACATCTTATGTACAAGCTGGGAGGATTCAATTAGAGTTTCTGTTATTAATCAATCAATTAAGCCACAATCTTCGGTATATACATTTTCACTCTTAAAGAGGTGAGATGCTGGCGTTGCAAACTTTAGGGATGCCGTTTCATTCGGAGGCACAAGCAGGAGTCTGCTGCAGAGCTCTGGGTGCCGGTGGGGTGCCAGGGCCACCCTGAGCTGGTTGGAGACACTGGCCTGTGCAGGGGACAACAGCAGAGCCCAGGGAGGGACGGCTGAGACCCTGCTCCCAGGTGCAGGACGCTAACCTAGTGCCGGGAAATGCCAATTTATAGCTGGCACCAAGTCCTTCAAGAAACACTCAACTGCTTTTTGCTTCCTTGCCCAGCTGAAGATGCCCTACCTGGACAACCACACAGGAAGGGGAGGAGAAAGGCAGCTTGGCTGGTGCTGGAGAAGAGCCTGAACCCTTCCCTGCCTGGGAAAATCTCTGTGTGAGTTGAGCGACTCAGAAGATAAAGGCATGAGAAGTGTTGCTAAAGAAATGCTTGGGATATTCACAGGTTAACCCATCCTGAAGCTGCCTCCAGTCTTCAGTCAGGACACGGCTGGGATAAATGTGAGAAATGGAGGAGATGCTGTGCCCAGCTCCAGATCCTTGCTGCCCATGGCTCTGTACACACGTGGCAACAAAGCTCTAATGAAAGCAGAGCGGGAGAGCACCCCTCAAATGAATTCTCTGGACATCCTGATGTCCCACTTGTTTTGCTCCTTAAAAAAACTTTAAAGTGGAGATGTGTGATTTTTTTTCCAAAGGCTCCTGGGGTTGCTGGGACATTTTCAATCTGGAGGAGGTGGCATTGCCCAAGAGCAGCAGAAGGCTCCTGCTGTGCTGGGTGCTGGTGGGGGAGTCAGGACCTGCTGCAGCCCTTGGGGGTAGCACAGAGCTTTCAGCCTCCTCCTCCTCCTCGCTGCTCTCTGCTCTGGATTGGGAGGAGATGGATGAAATGTAAACCCTACGCTCACTGATGTTCTCCTGAATCTCTGGCATTTTCCTGCTGTGAACAAGGGTCGAGGGCAACACCTCTGGGTGCTGCACCTGGACAAAGCGAGAGGTGGCAAAAAACGTGCCCTTTAATTTTTTTAAGGGTATTTCACAGGCTGCAGCCTTCTGAGGGCGAGACGTGAGACCGGCGTGGGTCAGAACATCACTTGTACACTGGTATTTCTTCCTCAGTGACGCCTGCCCAGCACTTGCTGGACACGCCAGCCTTCACAGACAAGCCCTTCGTGTTGCACTTTCCAGTGCCTGGAATATTTAATCCGACCTGTAACCAGAACTTGAAGGGAAGGGCTTAGAGAAAATGAGCTCCGTGGTTTTGAGCTGAAGTTTGAACACTTGAAGAGAAACGTGCGAGTGCTGTCTACGGGTGAGGGAAAAAAAAAAAAAAAAGAAAAAGAGAGGATTAAATGGCAATGTTACCTTTACTCTTGTCAAATACCTAAGTAGAAACATTGGTTAATGCCCTTAAAAAAGGCCCATTACCACAGGGCAGAGAGTCAAAGAGCCCGGCTGCCCTAATACTCAGTTATCTCGTTCCTGGATAATGGAATGACCCCTCGCCTGCCCGAGCTGTACTACGATATAATAGCATGAGCCGTGTGAATAAAGAGGTTATTTTTGGAATCCAATTGAAACAGTGCCGGAGCCGGTGTGACAGGGGAAGGATTGAACAAGATGCAATGTTCTAAGGGAAGGGGAAAAAAAAAAAAATATTGAATTTTGGGGAAGGTGGCCCCGGCAGTGAACTGTGCAAAGAAAGCCAGCGTGGCGTGGCAGGAGCCCCGGGAAGAGCGACCGGCCGTGGCCGGGCTGGGGGAAAGCTGGTGATGGAGATGGAACCGGTCCCTCCGGCACAGACCTGGGGACGGTGGCGGAGTCCCCAGAGGGGCAAGGAGGGCACTGAGGGAAGTGGCAGCCCAAATTCCCCCATCGGCCAGGAGATGGGTGGCTCCGGTAGCCCCAGGCTGGAGTGGTCACTGGCAGCAGCTCAGAGCCAGCGGCTGGGGCCGGGCCATGGCAAACACCCTCATCACAACCAGTGCCCGGCCCTGGCCCTGCCGGCAGCCGCAGCTTCACACTCGGCAGCTCTTTTTTCACGCACACGTATAAAGGTAAAACACAATATAATGCTAGTTCTGGGGCAGAGCCTCCTATGCGTAGGGCTGCAATTCATCAGGCAGGGAGAGACAAGAAGCGCAAGAGATTCAGCACAAACGGAGAGACAAAAATGAATATTAATTTACAAAGCAGCACAAAGACAATGGGATCCAAGGAGATTGATATCACAAACTCCCCTTATTCAATCAGATTAGGGTCCCACCTTCCCCAAGCACCAATTGCTAATCGAGATTTGAAAGACAAATTCCCCCTTAGAAGGGTTTTGCCTTTATCTTGTCCCTCTGATGCCTCTGCTTAAGATGTTACTACAATTTTGGGAGGAGTGGTGGAGGAGGAAACCTTCCTTTAAGGCGTTTAACCGTTTTGCTGCTGAAGTGCCACCAGGAAAGTGGTGGGGGGTGCTGTAACCTTCCCCGCCGTCACCCTGGCCTCCCGCCTGCTGCTTTGGTCTGCAATTTGCAGCAGAAAATGTGAAATTCCCGAGGGCTCCACGAATCCGGGGAAACCTGGTGCGCAGCAGACACCAGCCAGCCCGGTCTGCGTCTCCGAGAAGGGAAGCAGAGGCGTGGGGAGGGGGCTGCACCTCCCCTCCCATAGCTCAGGTGCTCTATAATTGGTGCTGAATGAGAGGAAATGAAACCAGGAATCCTTTCGAAAGAAGTTAGGGGCTGGTATCTGATGCCGCAGACAAGTTAAAACAATGTGTAATTTAGTTGGGGAGCAGGAAGCCAAAAGCCAGTTGAACTGTTTTTCGCTAATCCTCGGCGGGACACGCAGAGATTCAGAAGGGATCTGGCTCCTTCCAGCGAAGGAGGTAACGGGAAGCGACTGGTTCCAGGCTTTGCACCTCCTGGCAGTGCCTGTACCTGTCGGTGGTCGCATCGACCTCACCTGGGCAACTGTATTGATCAATTGATCCATGATTCTATGATTCTATATTTCCCCCCCCCCCCCTTACTGCTTCTTACAACCTCTCGTATAGTCTTGTCCTGAAAAAACGTGTAAGATATCCAGGGTTTTGTCTGTATTTAGGGACCCAAGGCTCCGCAGCAGCGTGAGCGGGCGGCACCGGGACTGTCACCTTGCCGTGGTGGGGCTGTTGGGCACAAGGGCTGGCAATCCCACTCAGGTGGCAACTCATTTTCTCGTGTCACTCTTTCTCCCTCTCCCTGTTAATCATGGAGAAACCACTCTCAACTCAAGCCGGGCGCAGGCAGGATGGGCAACGAGGCCCTTGGTGGGGGGGCAAGGACAGATCTTCCAATGTCCCCCAGCGAAACGCAAGCTCTGGGTCAGAATGGTGGCAATGGAAGAGGCTTTGGGCTCCAGCCGGTGGCAGAAGGAAGCCATTGGGAAGTGGGATTTCCACCTACACGTGCAACGTGTGGGAGTTTGGGGTCCTGGGACGGGCCCTGGAGATGGTCCTTCCCCGGCGGTGCCATCCCCGGAGCATCCCACGGGCAGCCGGCTCCTCGGCTAACGCGGCCGGCGAGAGACGAGCACAACTTGAAAGGAGACTCTAATTACCGGTGGGGTTTCCACGCAGTCGGTGTTTTACTACTTAAAAGCGATTTAATTGAAAAAGCAAAATTGCCTTAATTTGTATTAAGATACATTATTAAAACCACTTTATGGCTAAGCTGGCGAGGCGAGGCTGTGATTTCGGCAAGCACAAAGCACAAAGCAGGCCTGGCTTCGCACACCCCCGAGACCTCCCAGAATCGGGAGGTTTCCTCTGCTTTCCTCAGGCATTTGAAAATACAGGTTGGTGCCACAAAATTTCCAGGTTGCAAATGGTATGTGATAAAAAAGTGAAATTTTTAGGATGCTAATTTACCTGCGCCTGCCTAGTAATTATGTATTTTATTTGTGTAGCACGTGCAGTACAATAAATGTTACAGATTCAAAGCAATGTTATTTCTACTTTATATGTCAAGTGTTTCTGACATATACATGCATTTCAAGTAGAATTAATTTTTTTTTTTTTTTTTCCTATTTGATGCAAATGGCTCTGTATTCCACCGTGGTTGAATAAACTGTGTATTCTCTCCCTGTCAATGATCTCCTTGGAAATAGATGTCAGCCAATCAGTCTGGGGGAAAAAAAAAATAATAGAAAAGCCACAACACGCCCAACAAAAACCCAGCAACCAAACAAACCAGCCTCTCCAATTTACTGCAGATCCGTTCCGTATAGAGACAAAGAAATAAAGGCTGCTGTGTCGCTGCGGTCAGCTCACGTAAACAATTATTTGAGGCCGGTGCAGGAAAATTTGCACTAAAGCCTGAAGAGGTTGGCTGGGGAGGTGGGGGGGTTGGGACAGCCCCCAGGTCCCCTCTGCAGAGGATCAGCCCCAGCGATGCCGTAGGGTTGGCCAAACCCCTTCTCCTCTCTTGGGCTTGCTCCCGCACAAGGTTTTAGCTTTAAGGAGAAAAGAAAAAAGAACTTTTTGCCCCAAAACTTGAGATGCCCAACAATGGGAGAGACGTTCTCTGTGGTGACGGAGACAGCAGGAAAAAATACGAATCTGATTTCATTGAAAACTCAATTTTGTGGGTAAAAAAAAAATAAAGCCCCCAACAGCCCTCTGAACGCAGAACCATGTGCAATAAGCGATCAGTCTCTGTGTGTGGTGCCCATCCGCGGTGCCCATCCCAGTCCGGCTGGGATGTGACAGCGAGGGGGCAAGTGGGAGCACTGGTGGCACCCGGCGAACCCGTCCGGGAGCCCGAGCCGGAGCCGGGAGCAGGCGCTGGACGGGGCGGGAGGGTCTGGGCACCTGCAAACGGGAGCACAAAGAGCTCCCGTACCGGCCCTGGAAACGCCGGAGCTGGCTTTCCCACACTCGCCGCTGGAAACATCCGCCGAGTTCCACACTCGTCCGGGTGCGTTACGGGGTTCAATTAAAATGCACGGCTTATTTTACCGTGAAAACGCACAGAAAGGGCACGGGGAAAAAAAAAAAAAAAAAATTAATACCCAAATGATCTGATTTCACGAAGGTTTAAATAGCTCGCTCACCGTGGTTCCCCTTTGAAGCTGATCAGAATCGTGTCCTTTGCTATTAAGGTGATTTTTATCAGGTTTTGCTGTACTCTCCTTTTAAAGTGCTCATTTGAGCTGGAGCAGGGAAGGCGCGCTCACACGACATGCTTTGCTTTCTATTGTTGTTCTTATTTTACTACACAGGGGAGAAGTAATCTTTTTTTCCTCCCCTTGGCCTAGAGCTATTGTACATATGCAAATGTGGCAATGGCAGCCAGCTATTTATAGCTCGAGTTCCTGCTACACTTATCACAACCACTGCAGACTTTTAAAAGCAGAACCCACACACACAGTATTTTTTCCCCAGGATATAAATTTCCCATCCCAATGCAGCCTGGCCCGTCGCATGCAACATTGATTGTCTGTTATATTACATTTATTAAGGAGTGATAACTTGTAATAATTGGATGTTAAATTAAAGAACTCTTTCCTAGTTATTGCCGTCTCAATTATAATTGTCATTTGCTGGCAGTTATGATGATATATGAGGGTTGTATTTTACTCAGCCGACCATGACCCGGTGAGTAATATTCCCTCAGCTATAGGGGCACTGATGCGCTCGCTGGCTCTTAATGCAGTAGCTCGGTAGCTGATTGGAATATTAAGTTTCTGCGAGAGTAGGAGACGCAGAAATCCACATGGATATACATTACCGCACAGCTGAGAGGCCCCTCCGGCTATTTCTTTTTCTCCTCACTGGTACATGTCCAACTCGTTTCAGCTTTGTTTTATGGTTATAGGAATCGGGTTTATATGGTGAGTTATAAAGTAATAAAACACGGGGAAAAGGGTGTTTGTGGTTTCATTTAAGAATAACCAGTTATAATTAACCTTTGTACCAAAATGTCAATATATGTAAGGGCACTGGAACGGCAGTGATAGGAACTGGCTTCGCATCCAGCCATCAAAAGGAGATTTCTGGCTGGTTTGTGGTTTTAATACCACCGGTAGAAATGGAGCAGGGGACAGGGAGCCCGAGCGGGGCTGGTGGCAGCACCCAGCACCCATCCCCGAGCTGCATCCGAACCTTCCCACCCCGGGGAGAGCTTCTCCTCTGAAGGCAACAGCCTCCTGCTGCTTTCACCCCCAAAAAACCCTTAAGGGGAAGGATTTATCAGCCGTTTCCAGGGTTTTCTCCTGCCAAGGCGACCGCCTGCGAGGAAGCGGGGAGGAGGCATGCGGTGGTCCATCCGTGGGCAGCGCGTGGGGCTGAAAACGTGGTGGGTTTTTTGGTTTTTTTTTGGTTTTTTTGTTAGAATTAGGCTTGTGAAATTCTAACCCAGAGGGAAAGTCCTGGAGCAGCTGCGGGGGCACGGTGCGGTGCCCGCATGGCAGGAGCCGGTCCCCTCGCAGCCGGCAGATCAGTTCCTCTTGTAAGAATTAATTGTCCTTCTTATGGCTCTAGGATATTTGTACTGCGAAGCAATGCATTGCCCTTAATCACAACAACAACAGCAACACTTTATATGAGCAGGAAGAGATTTGAACAGTCATTAGGCATCTGAAATTGTGGTGCATATTAATGGGCAAATAACGTGTCTGAGCAAGGAAAAAATGTCTCTCTTGTAAATTACATTTTTAAAAAGTTGATTCAAACTAAGCGTTGTGCCATAAATCTGTTAATTTTGGCAAGAGTCTGGAATGAGCAGGGGCGACTCAAGACTTTCTTCAAACAGCTTTTCAGAAACTGCCCACCCACTGCCGGGAGAGAAGGAGCGGGAAGGAGCGGGGGGGACCAAAAGCATCCCCTCCTCAGCCCCTTTCCGCTGCCCCTTCATCCCTGCGCTCCCTCCGCCCTGGGTACCAGCCCCTGATTTGGAAAAGGGGTGAGGAAAATCCCAGATGTTTAACACAGAAAAACAGGGGGGGGAAATAAATCTTTGTTTTCAAACAAAACAACTTCGGCAAACTGTAAGGGAGTCATCTATCCCACGTCGGCTGCCCCGGTGAATCCCCCTTCATGAAAGGGTGCTGGGACACCAGTCTGACGTGCTGGGACACCAGTCTGACGTGCTGGGACAAAGCTATGAGACTGCCTTGCCTGCCTTTACCGGGTCTGGTTTAATGGTTGATAACTGGAGAGATGAAAAAAAATTGCCTGGAAGCAGAAAAGCAACCCCCCAAATCTACAAAATATGCGACTTCTGCGACAAACTTGCAAATAGGCCCATATGTGATCAGTAAATGATCTAAGATCCATTTATTTGCATGCATTCATTTGGGGCTGGAGCACCGCCAAACGCCGAGCTGTGAAGCATCCCACTGCTCCTCCCTGGGGAGACGCCGCGCCACAAAGGACCGGCGGCGGGCAGGGAGCCCCCCACTTTACTGACGGAAAGACTCCCACCTTCCCTGTGGAGAGACCCCCCATCTTCCCTACAGAGAGCCCTCTGCCTTCCTGATGGAGAGCCCCTCACCTTCACTAAGGAGTGCTCCCCACCTTCCCTATGGAGAGCCCCCTGCTTCCCCTATGGAGAGCCACCCACCTTCCTTATGGAGAGCCCCCTGCCCTGCCTGTGGAGAACCCCCCCAGCTTCCCTATGGAGAACCCCCCCGGCTTCCCTATGGAGAACTCCCTGCTTTCCCGATGGAGAGCTCCCCACCTTCTCAATGCAGAGCCCCCCACCTTCCCTATGGAGAGCCCCCCGCCTTCCCAAGGGGGCTGGGGCTTGGCTGCCCGGAGCCCCCCCAGCACTGTCTGGGCAGAAGGGGAACGGGCTGGTGGGGGCTTTCCTGGGAGCAGCCGGTAGCTGTGACCCATTGCCCTGGCCACCTCTGGAACCAGAGCTCTCCCTTGGATTGATTATAAACAAACAAAAACTCTCCTAATTTTGGAAGATATTTGATTTCTCTGAACGCTTGGGGTAGGTCACACCAAGAGCCTTTTTTTTTTTTCCTCCTGATCCTCAAAGTCTTTCTCTTTGGTGTGTTTAATTTGTCCGAAAGGTGGAGAGGTAACACCTGAGCACGTGTACCCGTTTTGTGTGAGATGGCTTCCTGAACCCGTGCAAGGCGCTTGGTAACAAGGAACAAATTCATAATAAAATCAACAGCCCCAAGCGGTCTTTCTGTGTCTCACTGGTGAACTCTGTACCCACAGGGCTGCAGTTTGCTGCCCTGCGTCAGAGCAGCCCCGTGTCTTCACAGAGCAGGTATGGGAAAGAACGTCTCATACCTGATCTGATCCCTCTTTAAATCAAAATTTCAAACTCGAGGATGCACGAGGAGGGAAGAGGGGAAGAGGAGACCCCACGGGGGTTTCCCAATCCAACAGACACCTCCGGCACTCGCTCTGCGGCATTTGGAAGCTGCACGTCCTCCCAACGAGACTTTCACGTCATAGAATCATCACAGAATGGGTTGGGTTGGAAGAGAGCTTGAAGACCATCCAGTGCCACCCCCTGCCCTGGGCAGGGACACCTCCCACCACACCAGGTTGCTCCAAGCCCCCTCCAAC
>JAOXJK010000005.1:31306023-31324458 GCA_025774025.1 Xenus cinereus | reverse complement strand
GGATGGGGCAGCCACAGCTTCTCTGGGCAACCTGGGCCAGGCTCTCACCACCCTCACACCAAAGAAGTTCTTCCTAAAGAAGAAGGAATTTCTTCCGTGTCCTCCATGGCTTCTCCGGACAGGGCTCTTCCAAGAGCCAAATGTTAGAGTCCTCTCTGTGTCTCACTAAGGGATGTGCTGCTTTTGTTACAACCCACTAATAGGTTAACTAACTTACTTACAATGATTATGTTCCTATTTATGCTGGGTGGAAGTGGCTGCTTTTGTTAACCGTTTATTACCTGGGGAGCTATTTTCGCCGTGTTCCACATGATTATTTTCCAACACTGCAATTTGGTACTTGCTCAGCGGCTGGAAGGGATTGTTTCTTCCCGAGGTGACCTCCCCTGCGTGTCAGTGTTTGAGGAATCTACTCGAGTTGATGGGTAGGTTGTGCACATCTCCTGACCTCAATCGTTTTCACACTGTGAGAACTGCTGGGAAGTGGTTTGACACAAAGTGTTTATAATCTCCATCAGAAGGAAGTGAAATTACAATGGGGCCATCTTAGCAAAAAGGAGACAGCCACCAGCCTCCCTGCTACAGTGGCCTTAAGCTCTTCTATGATTCGAGCATTATAATTAGTAAAGAAACAAGTTGTAATTAAATTAGGAGACGGAAAGGCAGGAGTACAGCCACGGCAGAGCGCGATCGCCGGAGCGGTCAGAGGCAGCAAGGCTGGGACCACGGCGGAGACTTTGCTGTTCCCTCTCTCCTCCTGCACCCGGCAGAAATGGGGCACTGGAAACCAGTCAGGATCCTCCATCGGAATGGGATGAATTACTGGACTTTTGCTACGACAACGGAACATCTGATTTTCACAGTCCCCAGATGGCAGCAGGGGCTGTCACTGAGGGTGCGGGAGAGGCTGGTCCCCAGGGACCCCTCCAGACTTGGGCACTGCCAGGTCCCCATCACAGGCACTGTGACTGCCCTTGTTTTGGGCCGAAAGAAGGTTCTTTTGGGAAGGAACCACTGCTTGGAGGAAACGGGGCACCCAGGGGTGCAGGCACTTTCCTGGAACGTGTCTTTGACATTCACGTCCATTTGGACCCACTCTCTCTGCTTTCGGGGGGGTTGGTGGCCCCTGTGCCAGCTGGAGAACCTGGGGCACAGCTCTGCTGCCCCACAAGAACCTGGGGCAGGGACCTGCTGCCCCACGGCACGGGATGCTCCGGCTCTGCCTCCGGGCAGGGACAGCCACCTCCGCACCAGCACAGCTTTCTCCCAGGCCAGATGTGCCACAGCTGCCCAGGCTGCCCGTGTTCTCCTGGGTTAAAGTCTCAGCGGAAGGAACAAGGGGGACATGGCCAGAAGCCAGGAGTGGCAAATTCACCCCGTTTTACAGCAGCACCAAAGGACTGAAGGGCCAGGCTCAGCCTCACAAGGCTTCCCCCGCCGTCGAGGGGCTGATGGGTGCAGGCACTCGACCCCTTCCCCTGCGAGGGCACGGGGAACATTACTAATTCCCACGAGGCTTCTCCTGAGCCGCATCTTACAAACCCCAACACCCCCAGGGCGGCCCGGCCCTTTGCAGGAGGTGGCGGAGGGGCAGGTCTGAGCCCCCTCGCCGTGGGGACACGGGGAGAAGGGGTGGGTGGCAGCGCCGAGGGGGCCGCGGGCTCCGGCTCAGCCGCTCAGCCGAGAAGCTCTGGCCCCGCAGATTTATTTCCTGGCTTTTAGCCAGCCTAGGGATGAAAATACTCTAGAGGGTGAAAGGCTCATAGTCAAGAGCTCTTCACCTCTTCCCTGAAAGGACCTCTCATCCTCATTCATTCAGGGGTTTATTACCACTCCACTGCCTGAGAATAACTGTTTGCAAAGATGGGGCTTGGAAAAAAACCACCAGCCGCCCAGGTGCCGCAGCGTTCAGACCCGTCAGCTCTGGCTTCAAAGCAGAGTCAGTTCAGGGCTCCTCTTCCTTCTTCGCGCCCGATTGATGGGCGTTTTAATTCAGCAGTGGCTTTAGCTGGTGGCTGGCCACCAAAGGGCATCTGTATCAGCTCCTGGGTTTGTGAGCAATGTCCTTTTCTTTATTTACTGGGAATTAGCACTTAAAAATAGCGGGAGAAATGGGACCAGACGTGTCCTGGCCACCGCTGCTCCAGGCAGGAGCCCTGAGTGAGTCGGGCAAGTCGCTCCGTGGTAGTTTTTTCTCCTCCGGTGCGGCCAGACAAGCCCTGCTTAAACCTCCAGCTTTCCCAGCAGAAGACAGGGGACACAAGCATGGGCTGGACCCGTGTGGCACCGAGGTGGGTGCTGGCACGGGGACCGCTGCTGCTCTCACCGATGTGCGGGATGCCCTGGCCGAGCCGGTGCTTGGAGGAGCTGCTGGATGCAGCGAGGACCTTGCGGGAGGGATTACCGTGTCCCCTGGGGGTGCTGGCCACGCCGGGGCAGCCCTTGGCAGAGGTTTTCCTTGAGCAGAGATCAAGGAGGACAGCACGCCTCTGGGCTTTGCCTGGCTGTCCCCAGGGTAGTGGGTGACATCACTTTCCCAGGGCCAGGTCCTCGGTGCTGCTCGCCTTGGCCCGTGGAGCTGCTTGAGAAACCCTGCTGAAAGTCATCAGGGAGCGTCCCCGGGGTGAGGGACCCCAACACATCCCTCCCCCCTTTCTAAAAGCACCCCCAGATTTCTCCCTTTAACTCATTTTCGCAGGGCTGAGGCTTCCTCCCACCGCCGCCTCCCCTGGAATCCTCACTCTTTGCTTCCTCAAAGCTGGCCCCTGGAAAATTCTTATTATTTTGCACTGTGAGGTGTTTATGGCACAACGATCTTCTGTCGCTCTCCTCCTGGAAAGCGCAGGGATGGGCTGTGATGGTTGGGAAACTCGGAAAACTGCTGTGGGAGGAGACACTTGGCTGCTTCGAGCTGGTTCGGGCTTTTCGGGCGTCGTGTCTTTAACCTCCGCAAATTAAGAGGCTGAGGAAGCAAAAGACTCCGCCACCACAGACGAGGCTGGGAGGTCTCCTGGGGAGCAGACAGCGCAGTTTTCCAGCGGCGAAGACGTTTCCCAGCCTTAGTGCTATAAAACAGGGCGGAATCACCAGTGTCTGGGTGGGTGCGGGCAGCGCCCAGGGCATCCCCGCCGTACGGCGCCCAGTGCCACCGGTGGGGACACCAGTGCCGCTGATGGAAGAGGAGGAGAAGGCTGTGTGGGAAGCCCTGGGAGGGAGCAGGGATGGCGTTGGAACACCGGCTCTTCCCAGCGGAGCGGGAGCCGCGGCTGCCACCCAGGCAGAGGCTCCCGTACCGACAAACAGCTTTGCCATCCCAGCGCAGCCAGGCTGCGCCGCACCGAAACAGGCAGCTAGAAAGTAAACAGTGTCTGAAACCTATTCTCATTAGGCTAATTTACGAATAAATTACCATATTCAATGGCCTTATTTTTACTGCTCGTTAACAGGCCCATGATAGGATGATAATTATGGGATTTTAAGTGGCTAATGGCAGCTGGGGCGTCAAAAGCAGTTTTTACGAATCTGTTTATGGCAGGGAAGGTGACAGGAGGGTGGGACACTGAGATGTTGGAATCGCATGTCGGGGAAAAAAAAAGCTTTAATTGTTGAGTATTTATTAGAGAGGAGGGAAGACTGTAATTTAAAAATGAAACTCTGAAAAACAAAAAGGAAATTAATTAGTCTCCTAGCGCTCCGGTGGCTAGCGCTTAAGGAGGACCTCGCTGGTTTGCATGTGGCCTTGGAGGGTCCCCGGGGCCACTGCTTGGTGTGGCCGTCCCCGAGCTGCTGGGTCTCGTCCTTCCCACCGTGCCGAGGAGCCAGCGTGGGACCAGCCCAGCGATGCTGGGGGGACCAAAGGGGCTTCAGCAGCAGCACCTGGGTCCGAGGGGTGCGAGGGGACACGGCGTGCTGTCCTGCTGTGCCCCATGCCACCACTCCACAGTGGCTCCCGCCGGCTGGTGGCTGCATCCCGGCTCCGTGTCTCCCTCCAACCATCTCCCACCGGCCCCGTTTCCTGCTAACCAATATTTTTCCTATACGTTTAGCCCGGCTGCTCATCATCTCCCATCTCCACCGATTCATCTTGATCCTTCAGCTTAGTATGCAGTGCTCGGAAAACAAACACGTACCAGACTGACAGTGGGAATAAATATCGTGGAGATGTTGATTAGCATTTGATCCCAGCTGGGCCTCTGGAAGCTGCAGCACTGGAATGCCTTGGCAGTTTTTTAATGCTGAATAATTTGATTAGATCAGTGGCTGAGCCTGCTGCTCGTGGTGAGATAAACCCTCCCAACGCCGCCGCTCCCCCCGCGCCGCGCTCGCTCTGCTCCCTTCCTTGCCGTGCCGGCTTTCCTTTATGGGGCCTTAAATACGTCGTTTAATCAACTCTACCATTTCAATTTAGCACAGTTGTTGACTCGCATGGATGATAAGGTTCTGAGGACCCCACAGATTGCTGGCTGCTTTAACGGTGCCATTTTCCACGGCCTCCTGGCTTCCCCTGCCAAACTGCAGCCGAGCCCGGCCCCGGCTGCCAGCGGCTGCCGAAGGGTCTGTTTGCTCAGCCCAGGCTGTCAGTCAGCCACCCAGAGACTTCCAGCCCTGACATGATAGCAACCAATGGTTCATTTTCAAAAACACAGGAAAGACATTTATTTTATTTTTTTTAAATCTTTTTTTTTTTTGTTCTTTTGAGGCACAGAAAGCGTGCGGACACAGGGAGGGAAAACTGCAATTACCTAAGACCCCAGCGATCCTAATTAAAGATTGATTTTTTAATTTTTTTGTCTCCTTCCCTTAAGAAAAAAGACTGTGGCAGACTCCGGCACTGTTTAAAACACTTTTACTCTTAATCTAATTTAAATAACACTGTAGGCATTCCTTTCCAGCCAAAGAATAAGTGGTCAGCGAGAGTACAGTCAGCAGCTCCGACTCTCCTACTGCAGATTTTTTTCCAAAAGGCTCTGCTGTTGGCTATTTTCAAAGCATATTCCAAATATCTTATCAGAAAAATATCATTTAAAAACAACCAAGCTCTACCTGCATCACTGAGACTCTGCCGTTACATTTCTCCCCCTGCATCAAAAAAAGGGAAAAATCATGAATTACAAACCCAGCGTTTTCTATCTGGAAAGAATTATTTCATCTGAAAAAGCAAAACTCTTGTCTTTTCAGCCGCTGACCGAATCCAAGATAAATAAACAGGCAGAGACTTCTCGTGTTTACTTACACTTATTAACATTCAGCGGAGGGTGTGAGGGTGATACTATCTGACAACCACCATCTCAAACTTTCTCCCTTTCGTTTAGTGGCTTGTGATTCTCACGCACAATAAACAAACGGGCTCCCGGTGGGGCCGGCGCCAGCCCACGGCCTCCCGCACATCTGGAGAGGCTTTCCACACCTGCAGGACATCTCTGCTGTCACCGTCACCCTGACCCTGGGGGGACACCCAGAGAGGTTTTGTCCTTTAGCGGAGGACACCTTTGCAAAGGTAAGTGGCTTTCCTCTGCTCAGGAAGTTTGAATAATACGGAATAATCAGAACAAGATGTTGGGTTTTTTTTTTTCTTTATTTTTATTCTTGTTAAAAAGCAAACAAAAGTCAAGAAACGCAAAGTAAAAAGTCACCCCCTGTTCTGCAGCTCTTAAAAACCAACCCCTCTCAGGGTGAGAAGTGCTGATTCAATTGAAAAAAGCCCCCACGCCTGGTCTTTCATAGGCAGATGTTCTTGTACAAACCTGGTTTCCCTTTGCCCAGGACAGGCTCGGGGTGATGAGCCTGCCCAGCCATGCACCCTGGGGTGCCCATAACCACTGGTGGGGAGCTCTGGGGGGTTTGTGTGCTTCCAGGACCTCCCCAATAACGGAGGCGACCAAATCCAAGAGGGGACACAGCAGGTTGTGGAACTGGACCTGCTCTAGTCCCCGCAGGCATCCACAGCTGGGTCCAACACACCCTCTAATGGACAAGAAACCACTGTTACTCCGCTTCTATGGCAGTGTAAAATCCAGTCTAAACTGGGAGAAGTCCAGTCTCAACTCCTGTCACCCAAATTTATCAAACCAGATCTTATGGCCAGTTTCCCATTAACAGAGCATCAGCGTGAGGATCCCAAAAGACCCTCTTCATCTATCTCTCCGTGCAGAGATGGCACCACCCCACGAGAGCATCGCTGGGGTGGTGGGTGGCTGGTAATTATTTTGAAAAGCTGCAAAAAGGAACCCATTTATGGAAATAGTCCCTAAAGCAGGACAGACAGAGGGATGCTGGAAAGGGCTGCCTTTCCTGTTGGGAGTGGGGACAGCACCAGTGGCACTGGTTATGTGCCTGCATTTGAGAGCAACAGGTACAATCCAGACCCTGTGGGAACAAATGGGAGCGTAGCCACAGGCTTCAAGGAGGCCGGTCACATCAAACATGAGCAGTTGATTTATGCTGAACATTAGATACGTCTCCACCAGGTAAAAGAACATGTTAAGAGCATTAAAATAGCTATTGTGTCTTGTCTCTGGGAGAGAGCAACAGCAAACACCCACTGAAGAGCGCAAGAACAGAGCAAGCGAACAATGATACTTCATCAAATACTCTATTAACCTCCGGTAATTTATGGCTCGAGATCTTTCGGAGCCAGAAATAATGTCTATGTATGGATGTTTGATGGATTTTTCTGCCATTAATTTGTCCGGTAGCTTTTTGAACCCATGTAAATTTTAGCTTTCACAATATCAGTGAAAGATATCTGCGGTTTAATCACGCACATGAGCCCAACCCTTCTCACTGCTTGGCTTCAACCTCCTGCTGGTCCTTCTTCATGCCCCTTCTTCTTGTGTGGGGAGAAAAAATCAGCAGTCAATCCTTGTTCACTCTCCTAATTCACAGATTTCTGTTGTGTCCCTCCTCAGACATCTCTTTTCCAGGCTGAAAAGCCTTAACCCAGGGAATCCTGCCTTTATCCCTGCTCATCCCTGGGGTCCCACTCTCAACTTTTAATTCCAACGCTGTTTTCATGTCATGGAGTAGGGACAGAATAATGCAGGATTCAGGCTATGGCTGCTATATGGATGTCTACAGCAGCGCAGTGCTCTCTTTTTGGTCCTTGATTTTTCCCCTAATAATTACCAATATTTGCTTTGGTTTTGGCCCACTTTTGGATGTTGAGCCAGTGTTTCCATAGAGTTATTTATTGCAGCCCTCAGTTTTGACTCCTGGGAGCTGGCCATCAGTACAGAGTTCTCCATGCACATAAAGATGAGATTTCCAGTTCTGCACCTCCCACGGAGTTCAAGATTTTACATTTATCTACCTTGAATTTCATCTGCCTCTGCCCAGCCCCTCCCTCCAGTGAGATATCTCGGGGACTTTTGCAGCTGTCCCTGCCTTTAGAAAGACAGGTCACGGTGTGCCATCAGCAAACTTTGCCGTCTCACCTCATTTCTGGTTCATTTACTATCCCCTCTTCCAGCACTGGCTCCAGTGCAGGTCCCATGAATCTCCCCTCTAAAAACCAGCAATTTATTCTGATTTCTTGTTGCTGTCCTTCAGCCATGCCACGTGGAACCGCTGCCTCCAGCTGGGCCTGTTGCCTTCTCAAGGACTTTGACGAAGACCTTGCCCAACACCTCCCCATCGCACACTTGTCAGCTTCTCCTAAAGAAACCCAAAGAGCTCCTCTCGCAAAGCACTCCCCCCTCCGATGCCATACTGGCTTTTTCCCCATTTCTCCCAGTTCTCCAGCTAGTGGATAGTCCTGTGTGTTGTGATCATTTCTACCAAGCTGTGTGATGTGGACACAGGGGCCATGGACCACAGTTCACCAGTTCTTCCCCATTACTCGTCAGAAAAAATGTTGTCGCATTATTTGCCTCCTAGACCTTTGGTACCGAGAGGGTTTAAAATGAGAGTAAATATAATATCAATATTAGATTACCTGTATCACATTAGAGCTCTGGGGTAAATTCTACCTGTTCATAGTTCTTCATAACCGTTCAGGTGATTTAGTGGCCTTAAAACCCGTTACACCAATATTTCACTTTGGGACAAGTACAATCACGTCACTGCTCTGCTGGGGCAGCGTTAGCCTGATCCAAGGTACAGCTGGAACCGGGTCAAGACGTAGGGAAACTGGTGGACAGGGCGTGATGGGCACCACCGGGTACAAAATACTGTGGACACGGCTATGGGAGTCAAGACCCCAATGCCAAAACCACGACACCTCCAGCAAAGAGATGTCCAATGGAGCAGGCGCGGAGCGGGACCCCCGGTGGTCTGGTCCCCACAGGCTGAGGGTCCCAGGAGCCCACGGAAGCTCCCGCAGACGGGGGCGGTGGGTCGACGAAGGGCAGGTTTGTGCCAGAGACCGGATTTTTGTTGTTTGCATCTCTCATTACCTTGTACCTTTTTGCAAAAGGTGCTTTGTATGGAATTAAGAACAGGATTTGTTTCTTCAAACTTTTGCAATTTTAACATCTGCTTGTTTTGGTAAATTTGACAGGGACTCTCTTTTGTCTCTTTTATTTTATTTTATTTTTTTTTTAAGAGAAATTCTATGAAAAGTGTTTTAAAAAGTGCTAACTGACAAGCCTACACAGGCTGCCTCCACTCAGGGAGCACTCTGCACAGTTGTTAACTTGTTAGACAGGAGCTAGATTACAATCATAAATAAATGATTTGCTGTCTCCTTACATTCAGACATGTAGCTTTTAAAGTGTAGCTGTCATCCCTGAATCAGATTTAGTCAAATGCTGTGTAACTGCAAAATTATCCTATCCTTACCTTTTTTTATTCTCCATATAATGGACAGTTAAATTGGATTTTCAAATTTGAAGTGCATATGTTTTTCAAATCCCCACAGGGTTGCCATTTTTTCATTTCTAAAGCAACTCACTAATGTTTATCATTACCACACAGAAATATTACAATTCTTAAGGGGCACCTTATAAAATCAGTACAGGAGAAATATGCTTTATCGTCTCAAAATGAAACCAATTTCTCAGCTGATTTGCAATTTATTTACATGTTAGCATTTGATTTTCTGCTGATTTATAGCCCCACATGCCTGTGTCTTAGCTGCTTTCTAAATAAACACAATCAGGTTGGGAAAGCCAATACCAAATTACGGAGCTTTGTTCTAGCTTTACTCTATTAATAAGTTAAATCTTTTACCAATAGTGCCTAGTCTCCCTGAGCACCGAGTGCAAGGAGAAGTCATGCATGGTATTTTATAAGGCTCGAGTTCTGGTATGCTATAAATAATCCGTAGGTGTGGAGAATCTAAGGGGGAAATAGAGATCTCGGGAAAAGCACAAGCGAAAAACGTAGCAGCACAATTATTCTATTTAATACTATTTTTTAAGCTATAAACTTCAAGATTCAGCCACACCTCGTGAAAGCCCTGCTGCTGTGGACATTTTTATTTTGCGCAGCCATTTAAGACCTTCCTCCCAGGGCAGCTTTGCAGGGAAATTTCAGAGGCCGTGCGCATGAAATCCCACTTTTCAGCGCCTTCTCGCCGCCCGCCCGCAGCCGCCCGGGTAACGGGTGGCCAGCGCTGACGATTCTTTCAGAATAAGTTGTTTTTTGGTTGTTTTTTTTTTTTTAATGGCAGGTAAATTATTCATCGGTATGTAAAATAATACTCTCAGCCTTAACTAACGTGGTAGTAAAAATAACCTCTGGCAAAGATCTCCTACTTTCAAGGTTCGGTTCATTAATAAACAATAGGGAAGTGCCTGGGCACAACACGTTCTGGACATCCAAGAGGCTCGATGGGCGATTCGGTGGGGAGGGGGAGGCTGAGGATTCAAATATGCATTAGTCTTGGGGAAGCACACCTTTTTTCACCATGTAAGGTGCATGTGCAAATTCTATGGATAATTAATGCAACAGTTACTTCAGCAGCATCAAAAGACCCACTGTTTAATTCAACATCCTATGAGCGCAGTGTGACAGCAGAGAGGAGCATTATTCCCGGCGATGAGTGACAGAGGGCATCAAGCATTCTTCTGAAATGCTCTCGCATCTCCCTCGGATGGCACATCAGGTGTGTCTGAGCTGCATTAATTACAGGATGGCACCCTCACATCAAGGCTCAGCTGCTCGGGGTGCCAACCTGCCCTGGCACAGCACCCTCTCCACCCCTGCAGGTGAAAGGATGCTCTACAAAAACCACGGGAGCAACCAGCACTCGTGTGACCACTTGCTGTGGTCAACAGCACAGCACATCTTGCAGGAGCCGGGGAGGTGTCCGAAAAGAGGTTGGAGGAGCAGATCTTCAAAAGCCAGACACTAGTACCAGCCTGGGGTTGGCTCTGCTGAACTGGGGCCACCTGAGCAGCCCCGCTGGGCCCTTTCTGGTGCCAGGACCACGTGCTCCTCATAGTGTCCAGGCTGTTGACACGCCAGCCGTGCCTCAGGCACTGGAGCACTAGTGTAAAAAAGTCAGAGCAGGTCATTGCCCAGAGAAGCTGTGGCTGCCCCATCCCTGGAAGTGTTTTAAGACCAGGTTGGAGGGGGCTTGGAGCAACCTGGTGTGGTGGGAGGTGTCCCTGCCCAGGGCAGGGGGTTGGAACTGGATGGGCTTTAAGGCCCCTTCCAACTCTAACCATTCTGTGATTCTGTGGCTTTAGAACGATAATGAACCAACTGCTTCGGTGCTGCCATCAGAAGGGTCCATGGCCAGATGCTCACTCATGTGCTGGAACCTGCCCAGCCTCTGTCCAGGAGCCCACACCACGTTCATGCCGCATGCGAAGGGTGAGCTGGATCTGCTGGCAAACTCCACGCCCCGCATCTTGGCAATTAAAATCCAAAGTGGCACGAAGGCATCTTGCCACAGGTGAGCTTGGGACCTCGTCCCCATCCCTTCCCCAGCCCTGGATGCTCTCCCCAGGCGGCGAACCCAGCCCTGGCAGCCACAGCGAGGGCCGCTTGGTGCCTGCGCACGTTGCTCACTGCTTAATGGTGGGTTTTTTTTGTTTTTTCCTGTTGACATTGATCATAATTGTTAGCCCATCGATTGACACGCAGACTCCTTGACAGAATAACGAGGAATGCTCCGTGCCAAATTATTCACTCTCCACCGGCTGAGTCGCGCATCCTCCTGCAATCGAACCGCAACCGCTTCCAGGGGCTGGGAAACAAAGGTCCTGTAATTCCAAGTGGGGATGCGAAGAGCCGGGCGGCGGTGGCAGAACATCAGGTTCCTGGTGCTCCCCGCAGCCTGTCAGTACCGGGTGTGTGACAGCAATAATGACACCGTCAGCGGAGCCGGCCCTGCCGCCTGTGCAGCTACAGCAGCAGGGAAATACAGGAGGGAAAATAACCATATCGAGTGGAGAGGGCTGAGCAACCAAAACCCACCCAGAGCAGGGCAGAAATCTCTTCTGCCCTTAGGATTCGGAGTTTGGAGCTCAGGCTCTGACCTGCAAGCGTGAAATAAGAAGAACACGTCTGATTTGGGACCGGTTTAAAGCCGGCATGGCTCCTTCGAGTTCAGGGGGACAGAGCAGCGTAAGGCCGTTTGCCTCGGCAGAGGAGCAGTGATTTGTGATGGTTGTGGCTCCGTGCCAGCCCTGAGCCACTTTCTGAACCCCATCTATGGAGCTTGGAGGGTATCACCTGGGGCTGAACGTACGCTAGGGAAGCATGAGAGAAAGTACATTCCTTCTCCCCCCAGGATATTTTGCTCTGCTGAAAATCACAGCTCTTCCCAGTTATTTCTTATGAATATTCATCCCTGCCGGGGATCTCATTCAGCAAGGGAGCCTGAAGAACCTGTGGGTGCTTATGCAAAAATGCAGGCTCTTGACACCAACGATGCTTGTTTAGTTGATGGGAAATCTCTCCAGTTTTCCTCTCCCAGTACATACACAGGCTTTGTGGGATGAAATATATTTTCCAGCAAATCGTTCATCGAAGACCTAGAGCGACGCGCAGCACGTGTGATAGAAAAAGAAAATGGCCACCTAGACATTGGTTTAAGGACACCCAAGAAAGACGTTTGAGGAGCAAAAAAACTTCCTGTGAATCTGTGCTGGGATAAGGGTTAAATAGGGGACTATCTATAACATCTTGTGTCAATCAAACACAGAGTCATCTGTGCAAATCTGTGGCAGGATCTCAAAGGGAACTCTGGCATGTCAGAGGCTGGGCTGGGCACGGATTAGTCAGGAGCTAGAAAGGGCTTATAAAAACCTGACATGAAAATGCTTTGCTTTGCGTGCATTTTTATAGCATGAGACTATACGCCGAGAGCTGTTATCCCACAGGCTGCTAGGCAGAAGCAGGGAAAAAAACAAAGAAATATATTTTGGGGAAAAAAGAAGGGACTTCAAAGAAGAACGTCCTCCCGGCGCGGGAAGAGGGCTGCTGAAGAACCTCGCCTGGCTTTCGGGGAGCTGGACGGGCGCCACTCGCAGACACTTCTGATAACGCTTGTTTTCTTTCCCTTTGTTTTGACTTAACGGCGTTTCCAGAGCTGGCTCCCCCGTCCCTCCGGCGGGACCCCGGACCCCTCGCCAGGAGCCGTCCCTCCGCCCCGCTCCCCGCAGAGCTCTGCCGCTGCCGGCGCCTTCTCCAAAACTGCCTTTTAAGAAATCAGGGCAGAGAACGAGGGAAGTGGGTCCTCAATGACGTAAGTGTTACAGATCTCTGAAATAAGCTGGGCTCATTAATAGCTTTTCTAAACATCGCAGTCGCTGCCGATGATCTCTGTGGTGGTTTTCCGTGTGAGAGGGTTGAAATCTGCTGGTGAATCTTGGCATTTTCAGATTCGTGGTGGGCCACATGCTGGAGGACCTGCCCTCTTCCCCCTTCCCATCGACTCCGCAGCTTCGCCGTGATCGTGGCAGATTGTTTGGAGGGTTCCATGTCAGGATATTTCAGGGAAGCCACTGCTAACGCTGCTGTGAATACAATCTCTCTGTGCATTGCACAAATCCCTTCCCTGATGGGAGTTAGCGTGGCAGGGCTGGAGCTCGCCGAGGGCTGCTGCAGGCGATGATGGAGTGCCTGTTGCAGAGGCAGATGGACCCGCTCGGGTCTGCAGGGAATCTCTGCAGCAGCATCTTCCCCGTTGTCCTAACGAGAGCCCGACCACGGCACCTGCAAGCGCCGAGGCGTCGGAAGACTCTGGGAAAACACTGATGCTGCCCATGGTGACCTTCTATTGCTGTGGTCCAGTGAAATCCAGTGGTAACCAGATCCCCCAGGCTGCATGGGGCACGGGCAACCTTATCCCAGCATCGCTGGCCCACGGGGCACCTGCACCCTGAGGGGACCAGAGCCCAGCTCTGCTTCCCCATGAGAAGCTCTGAAGGCTACTTAATAGATTGCAGCAGAACCACTCTATTCTCATCAACCCACAAACTGCTTAATTAGTTAATAATCTACTCCAGATAAACTTTGCAGTGTTTCGATCACCTCCCCGAAACCTTCAGCCTCTCGGGGAGGGCTGGGGAGGGGATGGGGATGTGCTGGGGGAATAGCTCAGGGCACTGGTGCCCTGGCTACAGGATTCCCCTGCTCGTACGCTTTGTTTTGGAGCCACCGACTTGTTCAGCAGAGCCAATTTCAGTGAACCTGGTCCCTCTGAAATGCATTCTCTTCAGTTGTGCTTTGTAGAAAGGGAAGGGAAAAAAAAATCCTAAATATTTTCCCTGGGATAAGCCCCCCTGTTAGAGCCATGTCCCTTTCATGCTGTTGCACATGGGTTGATATTTAAGGCAGGGACTTATTGTATAACCCAATGCCTGTGGGATTAAAAAAAAAAAATAAAAAAAAATATAGTCTCCATGGAAATGGAGGCCATATCTTTTGAAAACTGTATCAGAGCTCTCTATCCTCTCCCCTTTATCATTGTATTTTAACCTACCAGCTGCATATTTAAGAGCAGAGCTTGCAAGATGATCTTACCCTTTTTTATTATTTTCCCTCATGTGTTAAGGGAGGGAATACTGACAGGGACAAGTGACAGCTCGCTAATTATTCCCTTACTGCCACTGCTGTTCTTGTTTTGGACGTGTTGCTCATTTTCCTCTGCTCTTCGCACTGAATAATGCATGGGTCCCTATCAGTATTCATGCAGTACCTTCGGGAACTGCCAGCCTAACTAGCTGATAACTGATTCAGTTTGTAACCGGTGCCTTTGGGAGTTGCAAGGAAAAGTAGCCAAGAACAAATTTAACACTTCTTTCTCATTGCCTTAGAACATCAAGGAGAGGTACAGGAGGACTGCGCGTGAAATACATTTGTTGCCTGGAGCTGTTGGAGGTACATAACTAAAGCCGGCGCGTTTAACCCAGCGCCGTGCAGCCGGCGAGGTCAGCGGGCGATCCAGATGGGAGCACCCGGGAGGGAGAGAGGGCGAGGAATCCGCTCCTTGGAAGCAGTTGGATTCAGCAGATGCCCTCTCTAGGCTTTGCCGGGAGGTGCCAAGAAAAGCCACCCCGGAGCCATCTGTACTTTGGAGTCGGGAATAGCGGGAGGCTGGTGCTCACACTGGGGTGTGCTCCGGGTTCTCAGTCGCTATCGGTGTGGTATGAGCGCATCGGACCAGTGACCCTGCAGAGCTGGGGCCAGCCGGGAGCGGGACGGGGCACGGCCTCACCCGCACCCTGCAAAGAGCCAACTGACCCCCAGCAACACCCGGGAAACAGAGCCCGGTCCCTTACAGCAAGGTCTGTACAGCTCCAAAGTAAGCTTGGAGAGCATCCTCTCAATCCCAGGGAGAACACAAGGCGAGTGAGGATGGGGAAAAGCAATTTCCTCTCTTCCTCCGTTAAACACGACTGTGAGCGGGGAGAGAGGGAGAGTGAAGTTTGGCATTTTCATGTGTGCCACATTTGCTAAAGGTGAATTTTTATTCTGCATTCTACATGAAATACACATTTCTTTGCCCCACAAAGACTGGGGTTGCGCTGCTGAGAGCTGCTCCGCAGGCAACGGGCTGCTCCCTCCACAGAAAGGATGAAAAACTGCTCCGAGCGTTCTTCCTCGAGCTTTTCATCTGACGTGTGTCAGATGGTGTGACCCTAACCACCCTTAATGGCGTGACCTTAACCACCATATTCACAGTTTCATTCCTCTCCGAGTGTGTGTGTATATATATATATTTAAACTAGATAGAGAAGGAGGAAGATATGCATTGGGTTTTGGGTTGTGTCAAAGTTGTCAGACGTATCTTTTGAAGGCGCTGAAAGCAAATCGGGAGATGACCTCGTAAGCGTCCATCATGTCCCATGCGACAGACAGAGGTTCAAGCAGGAAAATTTAAAGGTCTTTTTGGAGCTCACACTAAGAATTATTTCACCACTTCAAAGAAAATGAACTTTGTTGAGAAAGTTTAAAAGTTCCTCTTCCGAGTAAAGACCATCCAGCTGAATGCTAGACAGTAAGAGAGGTTTTTTTTTCCACAAGGGACAACGTTCCTGAAATGCAGCCAGGTTTAAGAGCAACTTCATCAGGATCTAACAGAAAAGTCACGGCTGGGCTGTGTGCAGGCTGGACGGGGACACGGACGTTCCTCACCACTGGTTGAGCGCCAGCAGCCACAAGAACTACATTCAACGAGAGCCCCTTTGGCCACAGGGATGAGAGCAGGGATGTCACGGGGAGAATGGGTGAGAGGGACTTGGTGACCCAGCTCAGGAAGCTCTTGACTCAAACAAAATTGCAGAGTGTTCAATTGATTTTTTTTCTCTACTATTCCCATTTTAGGCTTTTCTGGGCTTCCTTGCCAGGATGTACCACCCTCTTGCCCCCAGTGCCACGAGGGACACCAGTTGGCCACATAGTAAAATCCCGTGTGACCTGCCCCGTCAGCCCTTCCAGAGATGTGCCAACGAGGTGTTCACTGACAACCAACAACCTGGTGGGGGGAGGAAATCAACCTCTCCCTCCTTGTGGGTTCTACACGAGTTGAGAGCAGTTTGTGTATAGAGTCTGCTAAAACCCAAGGCTAACTGGACAAAATTAGTGACATCTTTTAAAAGGTAGGAAGAGAGTTGAATAATGCTGATCTCTTTATTTTGCCGTCTATAATTACAGCAAAAAAAAAAAAAAAAAGAAAGAAATAGGATGTCAATGAGATAATCAACTGCAGAATTGAAAATCCCTTGGTAGTGACTGCGCTCCTATTCCTTGCCCCCACTCTGCTGGAGAAGTTTGGCTTCAGCTGCAACGTGCACGTTGCTCACTTGGCAGTGTCACTCCGGCGCCTGTTTCAGTCAACAATTCCCCCCAACCACAGTGAGCCTGGGAAAGACGTTCACCAGTGTCTGTGGTGCCTCTGGGGAGCCCCTTGGAAGACAAGGAAAAAAGCCTCAAGATACTGTGTGTCAGTCTATCTCTCACTATAATTATCTTTATTGATTGGGGAATCATTTACATTTCCATACCTCTCAGTTTCCTGTTAGTGCTACTGTTTAGATGTGTTCACGGATCAGATTTCAAGAGATTTCATCCCAGGCAAAAAAAGAAAAAAAAAAAATAAAAAGCCTTGTTATGGATGAACTATAAGCAAATCTCAAAAGAGAGGTGATGGGGCTTTATGGCAAGAAATAACACCAGGAATTGTAGCATCGGTGGAAGGAGAAAAGAGGAAGGGCCGTGTCAGCAAAGCCATTTTTCACAGCATCCCCAACCCACAGTAATGCACTGCACAGATTTCCTCTCCATATTTACTCAAAATAAAGAGAAACAGAAATGCAGGAGGACAGAAAGCCACCAAACCAGAAATTCTTCTTTCCTGTAGGTTTGCGATGTGTCCTGAGGGGATTGCTCCTCTTGTAGACAGGTATCCAGAAATATCTGCTCAACTCAGGTTTGGAAACCGTGGAGGATGGCTCCTCAGAGTATGCTCTCCCCTAAAATCTCTGCTGGCAGAAATCCTGCTTATTTTCTTTCTGCTTAACCCCCTGTTCTGTGGCTCCACGTGTCTCCTGCTGCTTCTCAGCAGCAGAACACAACCAGCTGAGATGCCCCTTCACCCCAGCACCCCGGAGCCATGCAGGATGCCATCAGCCTTGGGTCACCTTTCAGGGAAAGCAGCATTTGCCCCTTTATTGGTAGCCACTGACTGGGTGTTGGGGGGAAAAGAAAGACCGCAGTGGGAAAAACACCTTTTCATGACAAAAGCTGTGCGATGCCGCTGTCTGGAGTGAGATCCGAGGTGCACCATTTGCAGGAATTAGCTGATAATTGTGATCCCTGCAGGAATTCAAATTGCAGACTTGTGCTGCTTCTCACCGGTGCCCAGTTGGTGGAGAGGGGTGGGGGAAAGCTCAGGAGAGGGTCTTCTGCATCCCCCCCCCCCAACCCCCACCAGCTGCAGCCTCCTGCATTACGCCAGCCCTCGGTCACAGCACATCAGGGACCAGCCGTGGCCACCGCAGAGGAGAGCGCTGCTTCCCTGCATCGCCTGGGAACATCCCAGTGACCGGGGCTGGGACCAGTCCATGCCCCAGATGAGGGGTCAGGGCTGCAGCATCTCTGAAAACAGCCACTTTTCTCCCTGTATCCAGCCCCTTACACGCAGCCTGCTCAGTCTCACCCAGCCCAGACTCAGAATCCGTGCTCCAAAATGGATGTTTTTCACATTAAAGAGCTGCACAAACATTTTATTTCCCATTTGTGGCCTTTTTGCAAACAGCAGAGAATCCACTCTTTCCTCCAGAAGATTTGTGTCCGAGGGAGCTCCCAGGCTGACATAAAGCTGCCCATACTTTCAAGAGGCCTCTCTGGTAAGCTCTTATTTCTTGGATTCCTTCCCAAAATGAGGCAGTATCACTTATGGGAAGCGGCGAACAGGAGTGATATGAAGCATTGAGAAAACCTTCCCGTTTCAGCAGAGGCGCAAGTGTCATGTCTCTACAGAAATATCAATTATATTTCCTGTACAGCTAATGAGATAGCAGTTGGCAAACATTAGCAGGTAAACAGTCAAACACAGCCTAGCACATAGTTTGGGCTTTTTTGAATTAAATTTTCCCGTTATTAAAGTGTCCCTGAGCGCTGCACCCTCTGGCATGCCCAGATAAAGAGCCCATAATAATCAATGGAGTGCAGTGAAATGCATGAGGGAACCCTTCCTCCTCCGCTTCCCGGCTAAACAAACCCTCCGGGGGCTCGGCACCTCCAGCGGGAACAAGCACCACCATCTGATGGGCTGCTGGAGCTTTGGCCATCATCCTCCAAACCCTTTTTAACCGTGTTTTGATTCCTTGGTTTTGACTACGTTGTATTACTTTATCCTGTTAAACCATCATTTCACTGTGCCCCGGGGACAGCCAGGACCTCGGCACCTTCTCCACGTCCCCACAGCGGCCGTGAGCCCCTGCAGTGCTGCTCCAGGTCCGGGGCCACCACCAGCAGAAGGACATGGAGCTGTTGGAGCGGGGCCAGAGGAGGCCCCGGAGATGCTGGGAGGGCTGG
>JAOXJK010000005.1:31278875-31289311 GCA_025774025.1 Xenus cinereus | reverse complement strand
TCAAGGCCAGGTTGGAGGGGGCTTGGAGCAACCTGGTCTGGTGGGAGGTGTCCCTGCCCAGGGCAGGGGGTTGGAAGAAGATGATCTTTAAGGTCCTTTCCAACCCAAACCATTCTATTATTCTGGATGGACGGGTCCTGGGGGCTCCCAGCAGCTCTACTTGCCCTGAGCTTCTCCTGCTGCTCATTTGGCTTGCGGTGCGTGATTATCCTCTGAAGAAATAATCACAAACAGCCATAAATGTGGTGCTGGCGTGTCCTCCTTCTGTAAGCTTGGTTTATGCGGCCACGTCCCTGCGTGAATCGACGCCACCGAGGGCAAGAGCGTCCCTGGCAAACCAGCAGGAATGATGTCATCGCCATCGCTTCCATCATCGCGAGTCACTGGGATTCAAAATTTCCATTTAGAAATCAAAACCAGTCAGAAACCAGGACGTGTCTTATGCAGAAAATGATTTGTAAAACAATATTTTGAACTGAGAGAGTCATGCCTTCAAGTTTTCCAAAATTTGATATTCTTAGCAAATATTACTTCTTACTAGTTAAATATTTGATGAAGCGTGGTGACAAAGCCTGAATGAAAAGTCTCAGCAGTAGCAAAGCGAAACCCATGTAAAAATGTACTGGAAATCAATATATTCCTGCGAAACGTTCTCATGTCACTGAAATTGCAGTTTCCAATGGAAATGCTCCATCAGATTTCTTGCTAATGCTGCTCCGAGCCTGGAACCCCAGAGCTACACCATCTCAGACACCGTTCAAAGCTATTTTTGTTAAGTCTTTAAAACCTTTTAAGTCTTTATTGAGAGAAAATCCCTCTCTGCGCTGTCAGTGAATTTAAAGGGCATCATCCCTCAGGTGTGGGAGGACGCTCCTCTCCCCTCCTCTCCAGCGGGATAAAACGTGCTGCAGGATCCCCTCCCGGTGGGGGCAGTTTTCACCCCCTCTCCCAGTGTCCCAGCTTTGCTGCTCCAGGTGACTTCACCTCTTGGTTCTCCTCCTCTATCGTGCTTTTCTTTTTCCTTACTGCCTTCTGTGTTTAAAAACGGGATTTGCTCTCCCCCAAAGCCAAACGCCCCCTCCCCAGTCCCAGTACGACCCGCGCTCCCGGGGGGTCTCTGCCAGCCCCCGACACGCTGCCAGGACCCTCCAGTTTCTCCTGTCACCCCAAGAATTTCCACTTGCTCTGGAGGCTGCTCCCACCCCCGAAGACCTCTTAGACCTGGGCCAAGCTCTTGCACCACAGGGAGAAGGTGGAACTTGATCTTAAGCAAAACAGAAGCCTCGCCAAGAGTTTCAACTGAATATCTGAGGTTGGAAGGAGGAAAATTTCCAGCGTCTCAGCCCAGCTGGACATCACGGGGCTGGATGTGGTTGGTGGGGCTGGAGCCCCCAGCCTGGGGGGGCCAGTCAAGACATCCACTGCTTTCTCTCCTACCTGCTGCACCTCTGCTCTGAGACGGAGATTCCCTGAGAAAGGGAAATAAGGGAATAAGGGAAATAATAAGGGAAACCCTCCAGCAATGTGCTGTGTGGTCATTCATTGCCATTCTTTCCGCCCCCCCCTTATTTGCACCCAAGTGCTTTGTCCTTTGTATTAAAGGATGATTCTGGGTCATAGAACTTGCATCTCGACACACCAGTGAGTGGAGAAAGTGAATTTATTTCTAGGTAGAACCCTAACTTGGGAATATTGCCCCTGGGAGGTCAAACCCCGGTCCAGCACAACACATATGCTGAAAATTAACGATGGACTTCAGTTCTGTCCTGGGAAAAGGGGTGTATTTTTGAACGGAGGACGCAGAAAACAGCAGCACATGGCACGGGAAAGGGAAGCAGGTGCAGATCACCAAAACGCTCTTCAACTTTTCAACATTAATCATAGATACTTCAGTATCCCAAAAACTGAAAGGGGATCAAATGTTCCCAAATGGTAAAATCTCTAAATAAGAACAAGGAACATGTGTTTTTAAAAGAATCCTGTGGTCTGAATGCTGTAAGTTACAGCAGCCATAAATTTTATTTACAGTCCTGTTAAAGGATATTCTGTTTACAACGTCTGATAACTGTCCCGGGGACTGACTGGGGATATCAGAGACTGAAAAAGCCCATAATTTCTTTTATTCAGAAGAACGGGGAGGAGCAGTATGATGTTCTCACAACAACCTCAATTTTCCAAGAGCTGCGTGTCTGCTGCCTGCTTCAGCCTCTCCAGCGAGTGCAAGCCCTTTATATGACAATGTTTCCTATAAAAGTAATACTTCACATATGAGAGAGGATATTCATCTTTTCCGAATAACATCCCTGAACATGCTGGTGTCCCTTACTAGATAGGGGTGGGTTGTGTGGAAATAAACCGATAACGCTTGGAATCCTTCCATTTGTTATTTATAAACGAACTATTTCTATAACTGGGAGATGTATCAGCCATGGGATGAGCAATACTTTGTGTGTCCCTGCCTTGTCCCGGGCTGTCACTGAGCATCGTCCCAGCGTTAGCGACGGGAAGGGCCACGGTGGCTGGTGGCTGTGGGGAGCAGCGTTTTCCAGGGACACCCCAACCAGCTGGGCACCAACAGGGAGAAAGGTCTTTTTGGCTCATTTTCCTCCTCCTCTGAGAAGCCCAACGTGCTCCTCACCGAGCGGCGCTGCCGTGCGGGTTTCTCCCTATCGCTGATGTTAACGAAATGTGGTGAGATAAGGATTTTGGTTTAACTTCCAGAAACAATAGGATGTGGCTTTTCCCTAATAGTTGGAAACTTGCCCATGCAACCGTACACAATGTGTTTTCCTACCCAGCACCGCTCAGAGATTTTTTAGGTATTATTTTGTTTGAAATATTTGAATTTCAGCATTTCCGAAGAAATTTTTTTTACTGTGGTTTATTGCCTAAGAAACGGGGCTATTTAAAGGAAGATCATTGTGAATAAGAAGGCTGGGATTTACCTCTCACTGGCTGGTCGTGCGTGCTCCTCCAGGGCAGTGTGAGGTTCTCAGCACCGCGGGCTCGGGGCCAGGAGAGGAGCCAGACTTACCCATTGCTGGCCCAGACCTTTAAGGAGATGCCCGTGGAGACCCCAGCTGTGATGTCCAGAGCACTCCGCCAGCCTTGGGGGGACTCAGCAGTGACACCAGGGCACGGTGAGGGCTGGCAACCCCCTGCACCCCATGCAGGAGCCGGGATGGGGGTTCCAGACCCAAAGTAGTTAATGTGACGTAGAATCAAGCAATGCTTGGGTGATAAAAGGGACACGAACGGCAGGCTTTATTATTCATATGCTATGACTGAGACATTTCTTGGTGGATTAACTCCTGTATTTGCAAAGGGCAAGTAGGGTTTGTTTGAGGGAAACCAAAGTGTAGTGGGATGCTCTGCCAGCCCCCTGCAGCCCCCGGCATGTCGGGCAGGAGGTGATGAGGAGCACACCCAGGCACTGGTGGCATGTCACGGCATTGCTTGTGCGGGGCTGGGGGACAGACCAGGGTGTCACCAGCTCAGCAGGGCTGTCCAAGCCCCTCAGCTGGCTCCATTGTGTCCTCGGGCAGGCACGGTCAGGCCCCCAAACTCATGCAGGGAGATGTAGCCAGCCCTGTCTTTGAACAAAGAGGATGGCTCCCTCCTCCTGAGGACCGATGTGGAGAAAAGGTGGGTTGTTTCGTTCTGCTGGATGGGTCTGGAAAGGATCCCCATGTCCCCAGTTCTGCCCTGGCCACAGAGATGGCGTGACCTTGCTGGCAGCACCCGGGTCCTCCAGGCTGTGGGTCTGGGGCTCTCCAGGACGTGCTCATCCAGAGGCTTCTTCTGCATGAGGTATAACCAAAGAGATTCTTCAGCAATGGAAAAGTTATTTTCCTAAACGGACATTAATGTTTTTTCCATTAATTGGAAGAAATTCCAAGGCTATGGAAAGCCTTAAAGTGATATCACTGTGAAAAATTGCAAAAAAAATCACACTGAAAAAGGCTTATGAAATCCAGACTTTTTCCAACCAAAAAGGGAATTTAAAATAAGCCCCTCTTCCTGCCCTCCCGGGGCCTCCACAGTGTCAGGACTGGAGATAACAAAGGGCATCTGCCCTTGGTGGGGTAGCGTGATGTGGGTCAGGAGACAGTTTTGGCTGGCACAGTGTGCAGCCATCCCATCCCATCCCATCCCATCCCATCCCATCCCATCCCATCCCATCCCATCCCATCCCTCCTCCATGCCTGCTCCCCCCCGAGAGGCAGGAGACACCTATAAACAAGAGCCTGTCATCAGCTCGGCCGGCTCATTACAGGTGCTGTCAGCAGCAGAGCTCTTCTCCCTTGATTTATCATCCCAAGTTCTTGGAAGAAAAGGAGGACAACCAACCCAGCCCAGAGTATCCACACGATCCCGGGAGCCTTTTGGGAAGGAGGGAACAAACCAGTGTGGTGTGGGGCTGGTGTGGAGCCGCAAGATGAGCCCTTGCCCCACGGCAAGCCACTCCTCCCCAGACCCTCGGGAGCCAGCAGAGTCAGAGTGGGGGGTCCTGGCTACGGCCATCCCCACGGAGAGCCTGGGGGGCACCTTCTCCCCGGGCTTCCAGCAGGGGCTGGAGCTGCAGGCCTTGGGTTCTCACCCAACTTCAATTCCGCATGACCCAAAACGTTATTTTTTGCTGTTGTTCCTTGGTTCCCCATGGGCTTGAAGGGCAGGTGAGACCAGAAAAGCGGTTTTGCAAAAGTGACATCTCCCTGTGCCACCCTTGGCTTGGCCATCTGGGTTGGCTGTGCCAGCATCACCTACTCCTGAGACCCACACCACGCTCCTGCCCCTCCATCCACCCTCCCAGGGGTTAATCCTGGAGCTGGCAGTGCTGATGGCAGAGTCGGTGGCACCGTGGCCACGAGCTGTCCCACTGGAGAGCATTGAGAGGGAGCCACACCAGTGACATCACCCTGCTGGTGTCACCGGAGCCCTCGGTCCACGTGTCCCTGACTTCCAGCATCTGCAGGCAGCGGTGGAACAGCCAGCCTGGCTCGCACACACCAATTAGCCATCAGGGTAATTGTTTGCAGAACTGGAACCTTAATTTGCTTTCAATTCTTCCCAACTTTCTCAGTCCCCCAGTATCTCCCTGCTCCGTCAGACATCCTCCCTTCCAACACAAATACAGATTTTTCTGGAAATGTGATTTATTTCCCCTAATTTTGATCTCTTCTTGCATTCTTCAGTTGAAGAAGCAAAACCCGTGAAGAGTTTGGCTGACATGAGTATTTGTGGAAAGGTTTCCTTTTATCCCCTCTTCCATATTTTTCTCAAAAACAGCTACCTAAATCCAAATAAGATTAAGAGAAAAACCTTTAAAATGCGTTACATTAATTTAGTAACTAGATCCTTTGTAACGATGAAAGAAGCACAATATTCTTATGTAATAAGTCCTGCTTTATAAATGCATTAATTCTTAAACTATATTGTTTTAATAAACAAGGCTCTAGACATGCCCAAGGGCACTGTTATTCTCAGCAGAGTTTTCCAAGAAGGCTTGTGTTGTTGGATTATTATTCCATGACTTCCAAGTTCACTGAGTGGAGCTATTTTTTTTAATACTCATATTGCAGTAAAAACAACAACTTTCAAATACTTTGTCAAGTAGATTGGGAATCAAAATGGAAACTATTTGTGTAGGATGAGAAGTGCTGAAAGCCTCTCGTTTCATGCAATTAGATTTGGAATCTGGGGCCTGGCTCGTATTTTTTCTGAAAAAAAAAAAAAAGTATTTTCAGAAGGCTCCATTAATATGGGGCGGAGGTGTAGGAAATTCAGGTCATTGCAGCGCTTCACGGGCTAATCCCGCTCTTGGGGATACGCCTGAGGAGTCATGGCCAGGCCTGAGAGGGGCAAAGGCAGCATCTGGGGGCGCAGAGGGGACCCCGCTGCTGGCCGTGCCCAGCTGGGGACACACATCTGGTGGAGATGGGTCCCACGGTGGCCTCCAGCCCACCCTGCCTCCTCCTGCTCCCCTCCTGCCACCGCGACACCGCTCCTGCTGCAGGAAAAACACGGCGATGGAGGGGTCCCAGAGTCCCAGGTGCTCCATCTCCTGAGGCTCTTTGTTCGCTGCGGCAAACTTCCTGCCGATTTCTCCCAGGGGATGTTGGTGGTTGGATGCTGGATGCTCTGCTCACCCGGAGCTGCTGAGCACGGCAAATCCCTCGTGCTGCACCTCCTCTCCTGCAGCTCCCCTGGATTCAGCCCCAACCAGGTGACCCGGACTCCCACCTGACACCGCCAGCAGAGATAAAAAGACTTTAAAACCACATTTCCATCATTTATCAAGGGTATTCCCTGCTTGCTGGCTGGGCTGGAGAACCCCAGCGATGGCCCAGACAGAGCAGGGTGGGTAACGGGCTCCCGGTGGGCTGGGGGGGCTGCCCGTTTCACCTGCTCGCCGTGGGAATTTCCACATAGAGATGCACCAACAAAAATGATAATAATAAGATAACTCCCATATTTCCCCCAAATCAGCTTCTTGGCATCGCAGCCCCCCCCCAGTTTGGTGCATGTGGCATCCAGCCAGCACCTGGGAGCGCCAGCGACCCTGGGAAGGAGGGGGAATCCTCCCAGGAAGAAAATAAGCCCCAGCCTGGAGGGGTTATGAGTTTTATTCTGGGTGTTTCCCTTGGTGTGGGGGCTGCCGTCACGCAGGGAGGTGGGGGGCTCTCAGCCTGTGTCTCATGGACTCACACCATAGAAAAGGCCTGGAAAAGCTGTTGTGCCAGGGCAGCTGGTGCCATCTTTAAAGGAGGACATATTCACGCTGTATTCACACCATTTAATCACTGATGACGTGACGACGGGCACTTTTTGGGGGCTCTGGGCTCTCGCCTGAGCCTTGCGCCTACCGCAGGGGGAAAAGCCGAGGCAGCCGGCGGGGAGCCATCTCCCCTCCGTCTCCCTGCCGTCACGGGCCCCTCTCTCAAAAACGGATGCAAATGAAGGGAAATCTCACCCGTTTGTGCCTCCGTCGAGTATCTTCTGCCTTATTTCCTTGAATTATTAGCTCTCTTTTATTGGGTTTGGCTTGCAGGAGGATGACTATTTCATCCATCAAATCAGAATCTTTTTAACACTAATACTGAATTTATAGAAGTGGTTAAACGAAGTGTTGACAATATGGACAATGTGTTTCTGATTAACGCTGCAATTTAAAGCGAAACTGCCAACTGCCGAGAGTTACTAAAACAGAGCAGCATTTTTCCAGACCCAGTGGGCTGGAGCTCGGCGTCGCAGCACGAGCAGATGTCAGACACCGCGCTCCTGAAGGACTAACTCTGCAGCCAGGTCTGCTCCCCAGAAGCTTTACTTTCCCACTCCCCCGCCCCGGCGATCGCATCCTTACTTTCCCCTTCCCATTTTATCGCCCTTGGTTGGATGGATTTGCCGGTGGAGGTTGCTCGCAGTGAGACCTTTTCCTGCCGTATCCCAGGGAAAGGGGTCGGTGGGGAAGGACACCCCTCCCAGCTCTCTCTGGAGGAGTTCTTTCCCGCGGTGGCAGCATCCCACCCGTGGGTCCGCTGATGCTGAGCTGCATCCCCCCCACTCCAGGCACGAGCATCCAGCGCAGCGTGAGCGTGGGTGGGTGGGAGAGCGGGGATGGGACCGAACAGCCGGTGCCTTTATCTTTGAAGGACAGCAAAGCAGATTAAAATTTCCTTCCCCCCCCCCTTCTTTTTTTTCCCCTTAATATGTGACACAAGAAAGGAGGAGTCGTACAAAGGAAATGGCAAGAGGAACAAAAGGGAGAGGGAGAGAGGGGAGTGCAAGCGGAGCGGAGCCATCGCTGCAGTGTCTCACAGAGGCGGCGTGATCACAGCCGACGTGAGAAGTATCACTTCTACCTGAAATCTCCTTTGAGAGCACTTGCAGGACCAGGAGCTTTGATTCCCTCCTTTCCTCTCCTCGTTAATCGCCTTCAGTCGCAAGACTGAACTTCTGAAATTCAACAGCTCCTAAAATATCAAGTATTTAAGGCTGGGAAAACCTTGTGGAGTGGGAGGTTTTGCGAAATGTTTTTTGGCTTCTCCAAGTTCGGAGCCGCAGTTGGAGTTTGGGAGTTTTCTTCCTCTAGTTTTACATCTGCCGGGTTAGCTTCTTGTTCAAGGGGGGATTAGGTTTTGGAGGTGTCTTCCCCATGTAGGGCTAGAAGAGCCAGGTAACCCTGGGCAGGGTTGGACGAACACCCCAAATTTCCACACAGCACAGGGAGCACCAATCCCCCCCGGTTTGCTGGGGCCGCTTAAAGCCTCTCCTTTGTCAGACATTGCTCCAAGGGAATTCACTCAAAATTCATCTTGATTGAGCTATGCTAAGGTAAACCCCACTGGTTATCCCTCTGCTGAGGCTCAGCAAGGGCACTGAGCCGGAGTCTCTCTTACCAGGACGAATTCCACCTGCAGTGATGGAGCCATCGTCCCCGGAGCACTAAATTTTGGATGACTGGGCTGCTTGGGACTGGCTAAAACCAGGCTCATCCCAGGATAACACCGTCAAAGGGGATGCTTTCCAGGCTTGGGATAAAATAAAATCACTTCTAAACCTTCACTCAAAGCTTAAACTAAAGCCAGGCTGATCCTTGGCTAAGCTCCCTTTTCTTCGCCCCCCCACCTCTCCCCAGTCTCTTGCAGTCCTCCTCCCCCACCCTCCCCAAAACGTCTCAACCCCTGTCTGGCCCTGTTTAGGAGTCAGCTTCAATAGTACCTTTGTTAAGGGCGAAATCTCATTAAATGTGAGGTAAGAGGAAATGAAAAAGTGTAAACCATCCAGATTTATTACCTGTTGTCTTCTGAGCATTTGAAAATCGGGAGCTGGGGGCAAAGGGGTGAGTGGTATCAAAGTTTTGAGCCTGTGAGCGTTTCCATCGCCCCTGTGCTGCCTCCTGCTCTCAGGGCATTGCCTGCTCCGTGTGCTGTTTTGTCAAAAGGGAAAAAAACCACCAGGTTTTGTGCTTCTTGAGATAAAAAGTAATACGTTCAACTGCCAGCTCTGATCTCCATTATCCTGCGCACATGCAGGCAGGGATGTTTATTTGGTGAACTCGGAAATTTTTCTCAGCTCATGGAATCATAGAATCGTCAGAGATGGAAGGAAACTTAAAGCCCATCCAGTTCCACCCCCCCTGCCCTGGGCAGGGACACCTCCCACCAGACCAGGTTGCTCCAAGCCCTGTCCAACCTGGCCTTGAACCCCTCCAGGGATGGGGCAAAGCTCAGAAAAAGGTTTTCCGGGGTAGCTACCACCTGCTTTTTTTCCTGTTTCAAAAGTGAAAAGAAAAGCAAACCCACTAAATTAGTGTCAGCTTTATGAACACTGCTAATAAGGGTTGGAGGTGAGAAAGTGAGACCCTCTGCTCTCGGGCACCGTACCCAGGGTGCCTCCAAGCTGCTCGTCCCCTTTCAGGACGAAGAAAGGATGCCAGGGCTGAAAAAAAGGCAGATTAAAGAAACCATAAAACCTGATAAAACAGTTCTGCTCTCTGAAAAACTCCAGCGAGCCTCCTGCGCTGGATGGGGCTGAGTTACTGCCTGTCGGCTGAGCCCTCGGCACGAGACCTCTGCGTTTGCCCCCCAGCTTGGGACGGGGCATGTTTTACCGGGGTGGTGAAACGCTCAAATGGCCCATCTGAGGCCCAGGGGCCCCGAGGTCCACTCCACCTTCTTCTCGCCCACATCTGCCAGCGTTCAGCTCTTTTTACGTCATGCAAATCCCCGGCGTCTGACGCTGGGCAAGCCGGGGCCGGGAAGGGAGCAGCCAGCTGCGAAACGCTTTCTGCTCCAAAGAACTTTCCCTGCCCTCACGCACGGCACTCGCTCCAGGGGTGGGAGCTGGGACAGCGCTGCCCATCCAAAGCTTCCCCCATCCCTGCCCCTCTCGCCGAGCATTTGTGGGTTTTTTTGGTGTGGTTTTTGTGGGGTTTTTAGATTTATTTTTTTTTTTTTTATTGTGGTTGGACTCGATGATCTCAAAGGTCCCTTCCAACCATGAAGATTCTGTGATCTCCCACCCAGTTTCTGCAGCAAGAACCGCTGCCTCCTTCCTTCCCCACCACGTTCCAGCCCCCGAGAAGCTCTGGCTGCGGCGCCCGCAGAGGTTTCCCAGTCGTTAACAGCAAAAGCAGAGCAGTGCTGCCCACAGGGCGGCAAACTTTTGGCAAACCAAAAGGGTTGGTCCTCTTCGTCCTTGCGTTCCCCACCTCCGTTGTGCCTTACACCCGGTGCTCTTCTGGTTTCTGACTTTAACCTGGAATGGGCGTTCTCCAGAAACCCGCAATGCCGAAAAAGGCTTGGGTTTCCTTTTTGTTAGCAGCCCTTCATCATAGAATTGTAGAATTATAGAATCATAGAATGGTTTGGGTTGGAAGGGACCTTAAAGATCATCCAGTTCCAACCCCCTCATCGAGTTCCAACCCCCCCCAG
>JAOXJK010000005.1:31255322-31269531 GCA_025774025.1 Xenus cinereus | reverse complement strand
CTTTGGTGTGAGGGTGGTGAGAGCCTGGCCCAGGTTGCCCAGAGAAGCTGTGGCTGCCCCATCCCTGGAAACATCCCAGGTCAGGTTGGATGGGGCTCTGAGCAATCTGATCGAGTTGAAGATGTCCCTGCTCATTGCAGAGGGATTGGACTAGATGACCGTGAAATGTCCCACCTGACCCAAACTATTCTATGATTCTATGATTTTAATATTATAATTCATGTTTCCTCCTTTATCTGAGCTGAAAATGCCCTCTTCTCTATTTATATGTATACATATATATCCCTATGCACAGATACACATATGTATCCGGACTATTCTGGGATGAGTTTGTGAATCAGCTCAGGGTTTGGTTATTCATGTGCGGATATTTTAAGGTTCTATTCCGGGGAGGCAGAGAGGGTGCAGCTTCTCTGCGGGTGCCAGGCATCTCCCAGGGGAGAAAGGGACTGGCTCCTGCCCCCGGGAACTCCGAGCTGCCTGGCTGTGACCCGCGCTGGCTTCTGCCGGTGGGAAGGATGTACCCGAAAGGAAAATTGCTTGGGGGGGTGACCTTACAGTTTCACAAAATGCTGGTTACCAAAGTATGGTATCTTCTTGGGTTTTGCCAAGATGATTTTTTCAGCGTTTAGGTTCTTTTCCACTTTGAATTTCGAATGGTTTTCTAGTCTTTATTTTACATGAATATGCAAAACATGATTTCAAAAAGCATCCATTTCGTGCACGCTGTTGAAAAGCGGTGTTTTCTTCCCTTTCAGAACACAACCCGAAGGTGAAGAGCAGCATTTCAGCCACGGCTCCTGCCCGCCGGGCACGGGGCTCGCTGGTGGAACCCATCCCCTTCCACCCCCTGCGCTCTGCAGGGCTTTCTGAACTTCGAGGACTTTGATTTTGACACTCGAGGAACTACCCTCGGCCTTTCCAATTTCTGAGGGACGCGAGGAGCCGTGAATCTTGAGGCTGACTTGCCAGGAGCAAAAAGCTACCTTTTGTAAATAAGCCAATATTTTCTTTCTTTCAAGGGGAAGCTGACAAAGATCAATACCAGCCTGCAAAAGACATTGCCCTCTTAAGAATTAGCCCTTTGCAGAATCATTAATCCAGGAAGCTGTTACAGGGTGACAAGAGCATGGAGGCTCTGCCAGCTCTCGGAGGGATCGCAGCAACATCCCCTTATGCACAGAAAAACCAACGGAATGAAATCGCCGAGGAAATAGCTGCCGTGCCATGGGCTCCTTCTGCCCCAGGAGCTGATCTGGCTTTAATTAAGAAAGGCTGGTCGCACTCTTAATAAGCGTCATTAAAGTTACCTGGTATTTTGCTTCCATTTGATGCCAGCTGGGGCTGTGCAGGGCTGGACTGGCTGTGTGTCCCCGTGTACCCAGTGGCACGGCGGGGGGGGGACAGTCATGCTTACCCATTTTAAGGGCAGAGCACTAAGAAAATCAGTAAAATCATACCGCTGGATTTTTTTTTTTTTTTTAAAAAAAGTGTTATTTTCATGCTTGGCTGCTCTTAGGCATGGCCACAGTTTTCCCAAATGCTCCAGACCTTTTTTTTCCTCTTCTGACCACCCTGGCATGGGACGAGTGACAAGGAATGGCGAGTCCGTGGTGCTGAGTTAAAGGGATTTATTGGACTCACTAGTCTCCTGGAGCAAAAGATAGATGCCCCATCCCTTGAAATATTTAATGCCTTAGTTCTGCACAAAGCATTTAAGTGTTCGCTGGGAGGATGGGGCACTCAGAAACAAGTGGTGAGCACAGTACAGGACCCTATAATAAAAAAGAAAAGATTAAAAGGAAGTGGCTGAAAAAGGAAAAATATTAACAAGGGGGGGTCCTTTCCCTGTCCCAGCCCTGCTAGTTTATCTTCCAGCAGCAGCCAGGCTGCAGAGGCCCAGGTTTGGGGGGTGCCAGGGTGGGTTTGAAGGACAGGGAGACCCCCCTGTGAGTGCTGGGAGCTGGTGGCCACCCTGGACCCCCCCTCCCCGCCTGGCAGGGTGGCTCCAGCCTGAACCGAACTGCTTTCTGCCGGGAGGTTTTTTTTGATTCATGAGGATTGAGCTGTGTCCCTTTGCCACAAACACTCGTCTCTTTCTCTCTATTCGAAGAGCAGAAAACAGTAAGTGAGGGAAAACAGAAGAATCCAGGGCAGCCCCCGAGCTGGTGCCTGAGCATCTTCACTGCAGAGGGAAAAACTGGGAGCTCTCAGGAGCCCAGGCCCGTTGCTTTGGCACCAGCAACAGTGGTGTAAAACTGGGGACCCCATGGTGGTGAACGGAGCCCCCGGGGTCAAGGTGAGGGTGTGCAGCCTCCCCACCTCTCCCAGACACCCAGGAGCTGGCAGGGCTGCAGAGGACATGTCTCCTCTCACCCTACATGGGACATTCACCTCCTCTTGGAGCAAGGCAGGACCACGAGGAACAAAACTCCACATATTCAAAGAGAGTAGGGTCAACCGAGTGTGTTTTTTCTATCTCAGTTAAATAAATAGGGTGCTGGGGAATAAGTTGACACATGTGTAGGTTATCAGGAGCTGAATTAGCTGGTACCATTGCCAGGAAGGATCTTTCCCTGCTGCTGCAAATCCAGTTAACGATCAGCACAGCTGGGAAAGAGCCACGGGTGGCCCCAGAACTCCAGTAGCTGCTCAGGAGGGAGTATGCAGTGAAGGGGATGGGGTGAGACCTGCTCTGTAAGTACCTGCTGTGGTCACCAGCACTAAAAGTATTTTACTGCTTTTCTGTGGAACCACTTTGCCTTCCTCTGTTCTCTGCAGCTCTGCTCTTTCCCTCTGCTTTGTATTTGGACCATAAAAATATAGGTATCTCTGTGGACCAGCTCCATGAAGCTTGAGCATGTTGTTCTGCTGGAGCTCAGGAAGCCCATGTGCGCTCTTAAAATTAAGCATCTAATCCCTCTAAGATCAACAGGATGCTTTGCTCACTTAAAACACGGTCTAGTGGTGGTGGCAAGGTGGTGGAGAAGCACTGCATCAAGGGGAAAGTGCCCGTGTGGCACCTGGGCAGACCCTGACCTGTGGTGGACACCCAAAATGGCACATGGTGATCGTATGGGCATGGGGTAACGTGTATAATCTTATTTAACCAAGAAGAAAAATCAGCCCAAAGCTGGAGCGGTGATGCATTTAGTTAACAGCTAGAAATGAAAAAATAATTCCAAACAAGGCGTTTGTCACAACATTGAAGGGTCACCCGCTAAGCAAAGGAAGCCAAAGAGGGAAACAGTTCTTAGGGGTAATTACAGTTTCTAAGAAGTTTTTCACCCGCTCTATAATTGTCGGGGGGTGGTGATTGGCACCGCAGTGCTGGGAAAGCACCACAATAAAGCTGTAATTTACGGGCTGGAACCGTGAAGTCAGAAATGGTTTGGTAATTATTACTAATCTTTACGGATTCAGTGGTTCGTACTCTGGCCGAGGCCATTCCGGCTGCAGATTCGGCAAGAGCCGTAAGTTCCTACACAGCCGGAATTTATTCTTATTTCCATTCTGCTTAAGCAGTAAAGTTTACAGAGACTCACCCTCAAGATTTTAATTTCTATCAGCACATGTTCGGCAGGATCCAGTGATTTCTGCTGGAGCATCTCCTGCCCAAGACTCCCTGTTTCTGGGTGAATGGGAGCAAACATTGCTCGGTTTCTGCTTCGGTGAAGAGCTCTCCACTCCTCGAGGCTCCCATGGGAGGTAGTTATATGGGAGAAAGTTGCCTTATCACCTTCCCTTAACGAACGAAATGATTAAAACGGCTCTAAAGCCAAGACCAGCAAGCACAATGCGGTGACTGTGCCCACCCCAAAAACCAGAGGGCAAACCCCGTCCCCGGCAGCGTGTCCCAAGCTTCAGGCGAGGTTCCCGGCGAGATGATGTTTTTTTTTAAAATGAGTTATTTTTCCAGATGGTTCTATTCCCTGGCTTTCACGTGGCTGAGCAGGGCAGCGCGGGTTACGAGAAGTGGGTTTCTGACATAAAAGCCCCTCTTTGCTCTCGGTTACTCCATCCTCTGCCAGCACGGAAATGCGCAGCTCTTTCACGTCAGGCAGCTGCCTGCGTTGGGGAGAATTAAAAAAAAAAAAAAAAAAAAAAAATCACACTTCTTTTTTTTTTTCATTTGTGCAGATTTGCATATTAATAGTTTGCATATTAAACAACTACTTCAGAGGGTGGGCGGGCTAATGAATGCAGCAGTCTCCTCTATTTTAACTCAATTTGCCTCATCCATATTCCAATGACTTTGGGGATTGGTATTCAGTTTTCATTGAAATTATCCAAGCCAGACCTAATTTGTGCTGCCCTTCCATTAATCCAATTAATTAGCACCATTGATGTGTACTGCCTTTGTAATGCAGCTTTGTTCAGCACTGCTGCCGCTAATGACAGCCTAGTATCAGAGCAAATAATGAGCAAACCAAAGGAGCATTTGACCCTTGATGTACCCTCACACAATGCAGCAGTTTTTAGTCTGGAGGCCCTAATTTAGGTTCGATAGCCCAAATTATAGACAATAATTCAATATTCTTTGTGGGGAGCTGAGCAAGTGTCACCCTGCCATTTGTTTAGCTTATCATTTTTTCCCTGCCTCTTTATTTATGTTTTTTTTTTTTTCTTCCCCTTTTCATTATTTTCCAACCTGGCCTCCCTGCTCCACCTCCAGCATTGATTTCTGACCTTGTTTCCACTGAGGGGTCTGAAGATCTCTTTGCTCTGAAGGAATTCATTAACCTTTCCCCCTGCCCAGAACTAGAGAGAAAATCTTTATATTTTTTAAGTAAGGCAAATAAACACTGTTAGTGATTAGCAGAGTCCCCTCGCTGGCTGCTCCCCAAGAACTCAACTGCTGGCTTAGGGTCTGCTTCTGGGTTTTGATTTTTTTAGGGGTAGGGGAATTTTGAGGTTGAAATCATTGTGTAAACACCCAATAATTTTCTCCAGAGCCCAGGTTCCCCCCGATGCTCTCGGTTCTTCGTTATCCCTCTCGGTGCTGGGTCCCGTCCTGCTGCTTTCCCTTCCCCATGGCACAGCTCCAGCGGCGCGTCCCCGTTGTCCCCTCAATGGTTAAAGACCAGCCTCCAATTAAATGTGGCATAAAAGCAACATAAAACCAATCCCATGGCCACACACCCTGGGCCAGGATGTGTCCCCAAAGTGCTGCCGAAGCTCTAGGGTCTTCCTGGGAAAGGGGGACGTGGGGGGAGCCTGCAGGACCCATCCAGATGTTGAGAAAGCAGCTGCTGCGCCTCGCACATCAGGTCTCCTCCACCCCTGGCCCACCGGAGGAAGAGAATCTACTAAAGGAAGCGTTTAGCTATGGTTATCCACAGGTAGGTCGCTAAATTCATTAAGCTAATTAATTACATGCAGCACATTCACTGTGCTCACAAGTGTTTGAACTCTAAGGAGAAAGGTATTGTCAGAGCTGGGGGGAGGACGGAAAGTCAATTTGCAAAGGGATACGGAGATTTTGGGGCTCGGCTTCCTTTTAACTGGCACAAAACCTGAAGGGTTTTTCAGGCATATTCTCGGGAAAGTTGCAAAACTGTATTCCAGGAAGACTGATAGGTAATTTGGCAAAAGCAGTGGTTTGGATTAAAAAAAAACCACCAAACATAAACCAGTTCATTTTAAACTTTTAAAATCTCAAAACAGTTAATTTAAAAAGTTGCTACAGGAGTCAAGGTTGAACGTGGTTGTAACTGCTCTTTGTTATTCCCTGCTTCTACCAATATTTCATTTGGGGAAAACAGGCGTGGGTTTGTGAAGTGTTTGCTCTATGCAAGAATGATGTTTTCTGGAGGTTTTCTGGAGTTTTCCCGGATCAGCCTGGTCTCTCCTCCCTGGAAGCAGCCGGGGATGCTCCACACCAGCCACCCTGCTCCTGCTCTGTGGGGTCTGGGTGCTGCCAGGGGTGTTCGCTCCTTCCCCCGGGCTGGACTGGGGGACAAACCAGCAAACCCCATTGCTGTGGCATCCGGGACCATGGCACAGGGCAGGTGCCTCTGCAGCGAGATGGGAATGTCTTCTGCACTGCTCAATGGAGAATCTGAGCAAGGATCTCCTCCTGTGGCTCTCCATGCTGTTCCCAGTCACTTCTCCTCAGCGTTATAAATCATGCCATTTGAATAGAAGCTTATACAGTTAGTTGCCTGAAAGATTTTACTGATTAACCTTAAAATATGCTATAAATCTTATTCTTTTACTTGCTCACGGAGCATCGAGAAAGCAAACAAGCTCTTGTGCCATTGGAGGCTGCTGTGCATGGCAGGGCCAGCGGGTGAAGGACCTCCAGGAGCTCCTGGGGCAGCAGGGGCTGGGGAGTGCAGGTTGTCATTGGTGTCATTTTAGTCTCTCGGATGGAAAAAAAGCTGCTTTTACCTTGGTCTGTCCTCCTGTGGAGGCTTACAGCCGATGCTGCACCACAAGGTTGAGGTCTTCATCCAACCTTCTGGCAGTGGAAGAGGGCTGGTGGGTGGGTAATTCCAGTCTCTTTGTCTGTGCTTTGCCTATGGCTTCAAAACAATCTCTTTTATCCACCTCTTCACCCTGAAAAACACATGAAAACCACGGTGACTGAGGTGTGGTGTGTCTTGCCAGGTAGTCGCAAGGGAACTCCTGTCTTCTCCTCTAGACAGGGCTCTGTTTGTGGAGATGAACCACCAGTCCATCCACAAATGAGCCACCAAATGTTCACGTGGCAGGTCTTCGCTGTGCGTGCGTTGGGCCTGTGATCTTCTTGTGCTGTGGTTCAATTTGCACCTCAAAAGCGAGATCTTGCACAGGTACAAATATATTGTAGCTGGTTTTTGGGGTTGGAGAGCACAGCAAGCCCTTCCCGCTGAGTTGTGACAAACATTCTGCTGGGTTGGTGCTACCTCTGGTGAAAGGTGAGGGAGGAGGGTTTTCCCAGCGTGATGTTGTGTCTCTCCCCTCCTGTCTTCCTGCGTGACAGATCCTTGCCTTCAGTGACACACCTGCATTTCTAACCTGGTATTTAAAAGCTGGGCAGACATAGAGCTTAGAGACACGGTTTAGCGATGGTTTCAATCAGAGTTAGGTTGATGGTTGGACTATATGATCTTAAAGGTCCCTTCCAACCTAGACAATTCTATAACTTAAATATATTTAACTCATGTTCCAGCCCATCCCGTTGTTTTGTGCTTCATTGTAACGTACTAACACAGTCCACATGGTTTAAAAAAAAATATTAAAAGCATCCCTCCTCTCAGGGGTTTGTGCTCCATGGAGAAGGAGGGAGGCGAGTTGGTGGCCAGTTACCTGCTGTTAGCCCACAGCTCCAGCTCTGCCAGGCCTTTCTAAACTTCTAATAATCCCTATTTATGATCTTGGTGGCAAGAAACCCCAGTGAAGTGTCCAAAGCAAGGTGGTATTTAACTAATATTTCTTCGTCTGCGATGGGGGGGGGGCCCTTTGTACCAACCTGAAAGCTACCGTTGTCTCTCTGGCACTGATGCAGCAAAATCCCATTTAGTGGCATCACTCAGGACTTGTCATATTACGGTCTGTCACAACATGTCAGCCTCTGACAGGCTGGATACCTGCTATTAACTTGCAGACTAGAGGCAAATACAAAATACAGGTGGTGAACGAAGGCGGTGCCAGGAGCAGAGTGGATGCCCTTTCTGGCAAGTTGGGCTATGGCTCTGCAAGCCCAGCTTTACAGAGTAGCCCCAGGCTTGGGCACGCTCGGCTGGCACACAGAAACACCTAGAAGGAGGGCAGGCTTTCTGAAAACACCCCCAGAATGGTGTCAGACAGCTGGATTTGGGAAAAAAATCCTTCCTGACACCAAAGCATCAGTTTAATCCTGACCCAGCATCCAGAGTTGCTGGAAGAAGCAGCACATACACCCAGGGTCCCTTATGTAGCTGTGGCCATATCGGATGCTCCAGGGAAAGGTGGAAAAGCAGGACAAGGCTGGAGGCCAAGGTGGGGATCAGGCAGGTGGGGGATTCCTTCCTGCTCCTGCATCTGGCCCGTGGGAGTCCCCGAAGCGTGAGTTTAATTAACTGGCTGCCTGTGAGCGCGGTACAACAAACACAGTACATCAAGTCTCCTTTTGCCCCCGTTGGTGATATAATTCAAGGCTCAAATCATAGGTTTAATTACGGGATCACCCTGCCTTGCCATGCAGTTCCTCCCGTGAACTGAACAAGCTCCTTCTTGAAGCTGACTGCGCGTCTTGGCTCCAGGACCTTGCCTGGAGGGCTGGTCTGGGGCGTGCGGAGCAAGGGATGGTCCCACTGCAGGAGATGGCTTCTGCAGGAGTGGAAACAGCCAGAACCTGGAGGCTGGGCCAGAGGTGGTCCTTCTGGGACCAGAGCTGCTGGTGTAGTGACCAGTGATGCTCCCTGGGTCACTCCTTCTCCTGGTACCACAGGCGCTGTGCAGGAAGCCCTTCCCCAGGCTTGGGAGCAGGAGCAGCAGCACCATGGGGCTGGCTGGAGGAGAGAACAGCCAAAGTCCAGCTCTGCTGGAAGCCAAAGCAGGCCACCTGAGCTGCTATTGAAATCCTGGAACCTCACCGTGATGGTGCTGGCCGTCCCTGTGTGCGTTTGGAGCCGTGGCAGCCACATCTTCCAACAGATCCTGGGGGATAACAGTTCTCCATCCTTTCCTGCCCTGGGACAGACCTGGCTGGCGGGCAGTGGGGATGGATCCCAACCATCTGGCTGAGCTGGGAACATCCAAGGAGAACAAACCCTGTGCCCTGCTGCCACCCGAGACGGGCTGATCCCTCGTGTCACTGATCTTCCCGGCGCTGCTACAGAAACCCCTTGTCTTCCATAGGGTTCCTCGTGCCATAACAAGCCAAAAACCAGGCTGATTTTTATTTGGTTTATTATTAAGCTGATGAGGTTATTTAGCCTGTTTTATGCCCCATTAAATTCTGTGTTTGAAATTCTGGGGAGAGCTGGAGCTTTGCAAACAGGCACGGTCCCTGCCCATCAGCGCCCTGTTTGTCTTGGAGCACCCAAGCCCACCGCCCCTGTTTACTCCCTGGGTATTCTTTTCTTTCCAAGGCTGAGAGAGATGAATGCTCTGTCTGTTATTGTTACCTCTTCTCACTTTTTTTCTTTTTTTTTTTTTTTTTTCCATGCTCTCATCACTAGTTTGAGTGCTTCTTATTTTCCTTGCCTCTGAAAGAAGCCATAAAATTCCCCAGACCGTGTGTGGTATGGTGTGCACTTACAAATTACCATTGAAAAATGAATTGCCTTGACAAAATCTAATGTTTTGTGACACAGCACAAATATGCATTTCATTCTTGAAGAGAAGGAAAAGGAGCTCATTGGAAATATTAAATTAAGCAGTGTAACAGCTGAGAATAATTTGGTTTTCTGCTCTGTTGCTTGTGATTTGGTACGGAGTTTGAGGTGGCAGGCCAGTTCCTGTTTAGAGTATAAAGCGCACAGATGCCTCGGATTTTTATTCCTTGCTTTGGAGCAACTTGTTTTCACCGCTGCTGGAGGCTGGGTGCAGTTCGGAGCGGGGGTTTTGGGCAAGACCCCAGAGGCTGAGGTGGAGAACATCGTGGCCAGTGTGTGGGAATGTTTGCCATCGCGCCGCAGTGGGTCACGGGAGACCAATGTGCAGCCCAGCTTTTTTTTTTTTTTTTGCTGGTTCTCTGGTGGTTTAGAATAAAAATCCATCCCCATTAATAACAAAGCAGAGCAGGACTGGGTTTGGGAATTCCTGCTAACAGCTCTGAATCCCTGCTGCAGAGGGGGCATAAATAAAGCCTTTATTCTCTTCAATCATCCAGCCCTTTAATTACCTGTGGAGTTTCGTGGAGTGACTCATTCCCCAAAAGAAGGGCCTGGGTGGTTTCTTGCCGAGCAGCGCAGATGTGAAACTCTCTGGGGGTGTCACTTACCCCTTTTCAGGAAAAATCCCATTTCTTCTCCACTCCTGTGCCCATCACCGTCCACCTCAGGGCTGATGCCCCGGCACGGTGAGTGTCGGCAGGAGCACAGCGCTCTGCAGGGCTGTTGCTCAGCAGTGATGGAGCAGAGGTGTCCCCTGGGTCTGCACGGCCAAGAATAGAGCCCAGACATAGCCTGGGGGGTGTCACGGAGGGGCGAGGACATCAGAAATGTGCTGGCAGCAGCGTGGAGGAGCTGCTCACATGAGACCTTTGGGCAGCACAGCCGGGCTGGGTTGGGTGTTGGACCCATTTGTGGCTCAAGGTGGAGCTTCCCGGGGGGGGTGTTTCTCATTAAAAATACTGCGGTTTATTTCAGTATTCGTTTTTTATTTGTCTTAAAGTAATGTCTGGAAAGAGACCAGAGCTCCAGAAGGACAAATGCCATGAAAACACTTGGAAGGTGAGAGTCCTTGTCCCAAATAGGCCCTAACAAGGGATGTCGAAGCACTTTAACACACAAGGGAGAAGCCACAGAACAGGGTGATCAAGCTGTACAGTTCAACAGTCTGATGTCTGTCTTTCCCCCTTTCTTTTTCTGCCGTGGAAGTGCTTGTTCCCCCATTTTCCCAAGTTTTGCACTTGGAACAACCTGTGGAAACCAAGGTGGTACCAGCCTGGAAATAGGGATCTGCTCTGTCTTGCTGAGGTGCTTTATGGACCAACCATCTCTGTGATCTCTGCTTCAGTGGTTATTTGCTATTTATTATTTACTCTTCCTTAAAGCTGGTCAGAATTTTTCAGGTTGAGGTGTGTATTTCTGTGGAATCAGAATATTTTCTAAGGGAGATGTCAATTAGAACCCCCCCGTGGTTTCCGAGCAGGTTTGAACACAGCTTGGTGTTTCTTCAGGAAGCCCTTCGCGCCGCCTGGCCAGGAGACAACGGACACTTACCTTTTGGCCCAACTCTTCAATGTGGTGCAAAAGCCAAAATGAAAAAAAAATATCTGGAATTTCTTATTCTGTGAAGAATCTGCAGGATTTTTTTTGTCCAATTTGGACTGGAACCAGATTCAAATGCTGCCGTTTCCCACAGGGTGGGAATTGTGTTTTTCAGATAACTGTTCCCATATTCCCATATGTCCCGTGAGGGAGATGCTTAGGGCTGAGTTCCCAAGGCAGAGCCATGCGAGGGTCTCTTCGCCCACAGGGGGGCCGTGCCCACCCCACTGTCCCTCCAAGCCCTCTCCCAGCTGGGTGCCACGGGACACCCCCGCCGGGGAATGGAGATGAGGGCACGTAATGGATGGGGAGATAAAGGTAGTAAAATCATGATAGATCGCAGCAGTAAAACCAGCATTTATAGCTCGTCCCGTGCGGTGGTTGAGTCATGCTGCTCAGGTGCTGGAGGGTTTGTTTCTGAAAACACTCGTGTGTGTTGGTGGGACGGTTCCTGCAGCCCCAGTGGTGGGGCGGGCACTGGACCATGGGGAACGGGGTGGGCATCGCCCCTGTGGGTGTCACAGCTCGGTCTCCAAGTCTTGTTTGTGGAAGTGGTCATCTGCTAAGGTCATGTGTGGCCAAGGAAGGTGTCTGAGCCCAGATGAAGTCATGTTCTCACCTCAGTTAGGGCAGACGGGCTCTGACTCTCACACGCTTCACATTTGATGCTGATCCCAGCTCCCCCCCAGCACCCAGAGCCACTCGTGGCAGTGAGTGATGCTCATGGGGAGCACCACAACCCTGTCCTGTCCCCAGTCGGTGGCCAAGCCAAAGGTAGCCGGGAGCTCAGCCGCGGGGACCAGCCCAGCCCCGAGGCACGGTGTTGTCGGCTTCACTTCTCTCCAGCAAAAGCCAAGCGCAACCTGCTGCTCACGCCAAGGAATCTTTGGCACAGGGATGCGGGTAGAAAACCCGCAGGAGTGTCAAAGCCATGGACAGTCTCCAAAGCGAGAGCAGTGTTTGACGGGGGAGAATATGCTTCGGAAAATTTACTTGATCCTTGTTTGGAAGCAGCACTGAGAAGCACACTGAGCCCTTCGCAGACACACACATGCTGCCTTGAGGATATCTGTACAAAGCAAAGCACTGGAAACATGTTGTCATCCGCCTCCTCCCTCTCATTCCTGGCAATCGAGTAAATATCCAAGGAGCTGCTTAGATCTGAGCGCAGGAAAGCGGCCACCCTGGCCCGCCACCGGCGGCAGGGCCACCTCCAACGTTCAGTCCTGGGTGGGCACAGAGGGTCCCGTCTCCTGCCTCCCACCCTGGGCACGAGGGCCTTGCACCTCCTTGTTTACTGGAGAGGGACTGGGCAACGAAAGGGTGCCACGAGGCAAGCTCAGCGCTTATCTGGATCATTCACCACTTGCCAGGAGTGCTGGTTTCTTCTCTTCTGTAGCCAACACTGAAAGCCAAGGACTAGACATGGCACAGCTAGTGTTGTTTTAGCATCCCTCTTTCTTAAAAAAAAAAAAAAAAAATTAAAAAAAAAAAAGAAAATCTGGACAACTTCCCAGATTGTACATCTGTCCGTATAATTTACACCACGAGGATGAGGAAGTGAGGAGGGCTGTAAACTCTTTCCATCTGTGCAATGTGTGTGATGATTTTTCCATTCCTTCCTCGCCTCCCCCACCGAAAAAAAAAAACCAACCCTGGGCTCGGGGAGGGTTTGCCAGCCAGCGGGCAGCCCCCCGAGTGCCAGGGGCGTCTGCCTGCCGCGGGTGGTCTGGCTGCCAGACCTCGGCTCCCCTCCTCTTCCTCTTGCAGGGCAGGGCTCGAGCGGCTCCTCCCGAGCCCCATCCCTTGGGAGCACCCAGCCACCTGCCTGGAAGTCACAGTCGGCTGAAAAATGTGTTCCCTTATAACTATTTTGACTGAAAAAGGTATTTTTTTTTTTTTTTTACAATTGGGTTCTTTCGCAGGGCAGGCTGGCTCTCCTTTGAAATAATCCAACTCCTGGTAGAGCAGCCTTCTCCAGAAAATTGAATCTAGAAACGTTCCTTCAGGGGATCTGCTCTGGGGTCCCTCTGTCCCTGCCATAAATGGGGTTCCCCCCAACAGCAGGGCCCCCCTCCGCTCACGAGGTCCCCAGCTGGGCTGTTCTCACCCCCCCTCACCCCACAGGTTCTCCGAGCTCCCCAGGAGAACCGGCAGCAGAGCAGGAGGGTCCCGGCAGCCACCAGGCAGTGAGGAAGAGGAGCAGGAGAGGGCTGAAGCTGTGGCCCACGGTGTGTCACAGCAGCGTCTCAAGCTGCACGTTACTTGATGGAAACATCTCGGGTTCTCTTCCCTTTTGGCCTCTGCAAAGCACTAGTGGTTCCTGGTCCGGGTTCTCCAGAGGCTCCTAATGCAAACCCCATATTCCCTATGCCAGTGTCCCATCTGTCACCACATGGGCCTGTCCTGAGCTCTTCAGTCCCCGCTCCACAGGGGAGTCAGGGCTGGCAGAGGGCGAGGAGAGCTGCCACGGTCACGCTGGGTCATGGTCACCCTGGATTATGGTCTCCCTGGGCTGGGGTTCCTCTCCTCACCCCTTTGGTGGGCCATCATTGGAAAGAGCTGTTGGTTCACTGAGGATGAGGAAGCGATGGAGATTATTTCTGAGTCCGGGTTTTCAAACTGGTTGGCGGTGTAAAAGGCTTTGTTCTTCTATCGGTGGGATTTCCTCGGGGAAAAGCCTGCGCTCCCGGCGGTGGGAGCGTGGCGTGTCAGCACGAAGCGGGACCCACCGGAGCCCACCGTGGGGCGGGTGGGCTCAGCCCTGAGCTCAGCTCCCCACGTGAGTCGGGGTTTGCTGAAGGCAGGCTGCTCTCCTGAGCTAGCCAGCTTGTTATAAATGTGCAGATACCAATATAGGCTGAGTGGGTGGTGAGAGGGGACCTCGTGTACTGCAGAACTGGAGGGCTTTTGCAGCTCTCTCAGCTGAAGAGATGAATGAAGGAGCGGGATGTTGTCACCTTCCAGCGCCCACTCACTCCCTGGCACACCAACAGAAGTTGAATTTCTTTCAAACTTCTCATGAATCATTCCCAGGCATGCGGGTGGGTTCCGAGGGTTTCTCTGGAGCTGCCAGGGCCCCGTGCACCGGCACGGTAACTCCTCTAACCCCGAGCCTCTGCCGGGGCACCCTGGTACCAGCTGTGCTCCACTGGTCCTCGCAGCATCCTCATGGCACCAGAGACCCCACCTGGAGCACTGCGTCCAGCTCTGGAGTCCTCAGCACAGGAAGGACATGGAGCTGTTGGAGTGGGGCCAGAGGAGGCCACGGAGATGCTGGGAGGGCTGGAGCCCCTCTGCTGGGA
>JAOXJK010000005.1:31237814-31252242 GCA_025774025.1 Xenus cinereus | reverse complement strand
TTATAAAACTGTGCTCTTCCCCCCCCCACCACCTCCCCCTTGTAGTAGTGTTGACATATGGAAATGAATCAAAATGTAATAGGCATAATTACAAGCATTGTGTGCAGGCTACAATTAGTGTCTCTTCAAAGCAGACTTGTAATCAAAAGACACCAATAGAAGAGGGGAAGAAGCGAGCGGACGCTTCCCGGGATGAGCTTGGTCTGGGAAGAAGTTTCCCACCCGACGGGAGCGGAGGGGGTGCCCGGATGGGGTGTGGGAGGGTTTCCCGGTGGGTCAACAACCTCGGCCATCGTGGGGACAGGGGACAGTGGCCTCAGGAGCAGCCCACCCCCTTTCTGCCCCCGCTCAATCAGTGCGGGCTGAGGTGGCACAAACTTTCTTCCGAAGACAAAGGCTGTGAGAGGGATGCGATGATTCCGTATCACCTCATCACTCACCGGGGAAAATGCTAAAAGAGGGGAAAAAAAAAATAAAATTCAATGTCACATTTAAAATGCAATATTTACATTTTTCAAAGTAATGAAATTAATTGGAATTTATTTTCAGAATTTGTTCGACTAAAGTCAAAACAAAATCAAAATAATATTAAAAACGAAATAGTAGCAAACAGTTGCTCCCTGCTCATCTGGGAATGAGCTTGTTAGAACCTTTCAATTCACCAATGGTCAAAAATTACTTATATTTTATTTTCTCATGTGTTTTGTTAACTAGAGAATATATTATTCACAGGGCTGTAAACATAAGATACAATTTGAGTCTAAGCAAAATCCCATTACTTTGTATTCCTTCAAACTCCGGGTAAGGTGGCGGATCTAAACACAGCTGGTTGACAGTTTTGCAATTCAATTTTTACCTGTCAGAAATGTATCAAACTGAAACTATTTTTGCAGGAACATTTCTATGTTAATAAGTTTTTGCTTTGAAATACCCTCTCCTCCTGCCCCCCCCTCCGTTTAATAAGGTTAAAGCATTATCTGTTGGCCTTATTGGAAGGGACTGCTGGATTTTCATTTTCAAATTCATTTTGTTCCCTAATAGTTTTTAAAAATCAAAGTCAGAATGAAATATTTTTTTAGCTGTTATTGGGCTGACTGTTTTTATTGACCCAGACCATGCTTCTGTTTTGTTGTTTTGTTTTTTTTTTCCCAGGAAGTTGTTGAGGAGGAATTGTTCAGAACAGGAGATTTTTGGAATTCATTTGGAATTCCCCCATGGGACCCGCTGGCAGGGGCAGTGTCATGGGGGACGTTCCAAGAGAGTCCAAGCGCCGGGACCTTGGTTTGGAGCAGCAGCAAACGGTTGGGTAATTACCGATCAAGCTGGCGCTTGGACCGGGGTGTCGTGATGAAGAAACATCTCTTTTACCCGAATCGTGCTCATCTGCAGAGATTTCTGCCTGGGAGGAGAAGGGCGTGCAGGTCCCTGGCACATTTTGCCACCCGCCTGTGCCAGGGGATGGCTGCTGGGAGGAGGAGCTTCTCCATCAAACTCAGCAAGAGGGATGCTGGTGTCAGCCAGGGAAGGATCAGTCCCTTTACCAGCGGGTCTGTGTAGGAGGACTTATATTTGTTTGCAGGAGCCAGATGGTTAAAGAAGAGAGTGACACAATTGCAAGAGCAGGAGCCATGAAAGAAGAGGGAGGGGAAGAGAAAGTCACTGGGGGAAGCGGGACCCGAGGAGCACGGCCCCGTGTGCCCCGTGCCATGGAGCGGCGTCAGCAGCACTGGGATGTGCCGGTGTTTTGGCTCTGCTTCCCACAGGGATTCATCCCAGAGAGCTCTGGAGCATCCCTCCTGCGGTTAGACATCCTTCCTCCCCGACTTGGGACCCACAGAGAAACCCAAACGCGGGAGATGCTAACGCTGGAAAAGTTATGAGGACGGAAGCAGCGGGCATGACCTTGTCGTAGTCATGAAGTTCATGATCTTAAGCAGCTCTCCATTTATTAATGGAGGAGCCATTTATTAACCTGCTAAATCCAGTTATGCTGGCATAAATCTGAAGTAACCCCATTGAGTATGGATTTATATCAGAGTAACCAAGGGGAGAGCCTGGCCGGCGTCTTTGTCCACAGCTACGGGAATTGCGGGATGGGATATCGCACGGGGGGCTGGAGAGGAAAATGTAAATGTTAGCAGCAAAGTTAAGTTTAAAACAGCAGCTCAATTTCTGCTAAACAAAGCCTCCAGGAACACAAATGCTGAGGGGAAGTGCGAGACAAGAGGGTCCACAGGTCCTCCCTGGTGGCAGAACGTGCTCAGACGTGGTCCAGCGGGGAGAGCTGCTCCCTCCCGGGCGTCCCCCCCGGCGCCGGTGCTGCCGTGCTCTCAGCATCCTCCCTGCACACCCACAGCATCTCCCCCTCTGCAGCCGCGGTACCCACCGCCCTCCGCTCGGGGATGGAGAAACTCTATTTTAATGGTCAGTGCTGGGTACAAGGCTATGCACGGTTCTGGGCAGTAAAGCGGGGAAGAAATTCACCACCAGCTAAATAAATCCATATATTTAATCTCAGCTAAAACCTCAGGTTTTCTTTTTATATACGGGAGTGTGGATTTTAAACCGGCAGAAGGTACCTGTTGTGTTTTATTCTCTCATTCCTAGTGTTTAATACAGGCTACCAAGCGGAGGTAACGCCGAAGGTGCTGGAGAGGAGGAGAAATTTTCCTCTGAAATGTTAACAGTCCCTTCGGCTCTTTGAAGGAGCTGAAGAGGAAACATGAATCTGAATTTGGAATTACATTTTAAGCCTTCCTGTAGCCTTTTAAAATATCAGAAGGAGTAAGGGTCTGCTATCCTAACCATCAAAAACCGGGCACAACCTCCTCTTTAAACGCGTATAAAAAAAATACCCCGTGGCTTACTGTTGCCTTCCCTTATCTGCCTGCTATTCTGAGGCTGACTTCATCTTCGGCGCGCAGTGGTTCCTTTCAGAGCCCTCCAGAATAGGGAGGCTCTCGCTATTCCCGTCACGCGCGCCGCGGGTCGCCTGGCCCTGCTCTTATCAGCAGAAGGCACATGGAGCGCTGGGGGATGCCCCGCGTCCGTCTGCGCTGCTTCCAGCCCCGTCTCCGGCATCGGGCACGGGGCGAGCCACCGCCGCGACCTTGAGGGTCTGCTTTTTCTCCCCCTTTTTCTGAAAAAGCAGGATGGTCGCGGGCTGGAACTGAATAGTGCACACACGCTTGGCAGTTCCTGCGGGAAAACTTCTTTGAAGCTGTTCTATAGACGCAGTAAAAGACTTTGTGTGGGGCGTTTGTGTGAAGGTTTCCCAAGGAATCCGAGCTGCTCGCGGGAGGAGCAAACTCCAGGTTGTAGCTGCCCCCCAGCAGCGACTTCTCCCTCTGCCCAGGGATGCTCCCCCTGAGCCAAACCCTCTGCTGCCCAGGAGCTCCAAGGGTTTGGGACCAGAGCTGGGAGAGGAACCGGTGGAGCCCATCCCAGATCCCAACTGCTCTCCCTGTGCCCAGGGATGCTCCTGCTGAGCCAAACCCTCTGCTGCCCAGGAGCTCCCGGGTGCTACTGTCCAAGGGTTTGGTGGTGCCAGGGCTTGGAGAGGAACCGGTGGATCCGATCCCAGATCCCAACTGCTCTCCCTGTGCCCAGGGAGCAGGGGACAGATCATTCTGCCACCTGGGAGCCATCCTGCTCTGCATCCATCTCCTGGGAGAGCAGCGGCGTCGGGCTCATTTACTCCGGATGGCTTCCCGTGTGTCCCAGCCCATTGCCCTGCCACCCACGGGAAAGTCCCTCCAGAGTCCCCCTGGGGTCCCTCCATGCCACAGGCAGCTCGGCAGGTGGTGGCAGCGCTGTCCCTGCCCTGGCTGCCGGGTTCCCACACCCCCTCCTTAACCAACCATCATTGCTCTGACTTTTATGACGCCTGGTGCCACCGTGCAGATACATCGCGTACGCCGGGGCATTAATATCGTGGTGCAACAACCCTATAATGGTGTAATTAGTGATGCTGTGATTTCAGCGTCCTGCAGGAGCGTGTCTGAAGGCTGAAGCTGGGCTCTGAATAAAACGGGGGGATAAACATCCTTACTCTCGAGGGAGCGTCCCCTCCCACGCCACGGTTTCATGTCCCACCACAGAGATAAATACGTGCTCCTCTGTGACAGCCAACGAGCACGGCATGCAAGAAGCATTTTTCTTGAGGGATTAGTGGGCTTCTGAATAAAGAAACATTCTTCCCCCATCACACCTACACACTCCTGTGCATGCCTGCTCTCCTGCCGCCTGCAGCAGGTCGCGCACACGCAAGCACACGCGTGCGCACACACACACACGCATGCACACACACAGCCGCCCCTCCCAGGCTCCCCGTTCTCCCAGTCTGATGCTGGGAGGTGCTGAGCGTGGTGCCCGGGGAGGAGTGGGCACTTGGCACCTCTGACAATCCCACCCACCCACTCCCACTGCCCATATGGGTTTTTTTTTTGCACACATACTTTTAGCTGAACTTGCTTAGGAAGCATTTTGTTCTCCAGACCATTGTGGGAAAAATTTATTGCTGCCTGTGATTTTTTATTTTTTTCTTTTTTAGCATTTTTTTCCCCTCCTGTCATTGTCTTCTCCAACTCTGCTGGAAACTGTAATTGAAAATGGGCTGCAAAGCGTGGCTGTGGCCCCCTCCCCCAGGAATCCGTGTCCGTGGCTCTTTTCTGCTGCCTGCTGCAGGGGAAATCTCCAATAATCCGTGCCACCTTTGACGCCTTACACTGGCCTGTAGGTAAAATACTCCCAAGACCCTCAGAAAAATCCCTTTCCACACTCAGCAGAGGCTGAAAAGCGAAGCTCTTCCTTCCCTTCTTAATTCTTTCGTTTTCCACCACCCGTTCCAGTATTGCCACTGGGCAAACGGGGAGTAAAGAGTCTGTGCTGCTCGGCCAGAGCTCTGGGGGGGAAAAGACTTGCTGGTTTAAGTTCCAAACCCACCTGGATCCCCCCTGCAAGCCTTGTCTTCTCTTTATTTTTAGGATTCAGTTCCCCCAGACAGGCCGTGTCCTACTAACAGGCTTTCCCTTTCTCCTTCCCCCCCCTCACAATTTTACTCCCAAGCAAAACACAGCATTTCTACTCTCTGTTAATTTTATAATTGTGAAATATGTCTCCTCTGAACTGGAGGCAAACCCTGCATTTCTGAACAGTCTTCAAGACGCTTCGAGTCTAATTTGCATCAGTCGCAAAGGTTCTTTCTTTCTTTCTTTCTTTCTTTTTTCTTTTTTTTTTGTTTTGGTTTTGTGCCCGTCTCTGTATTCCAAGGTCAAAAGGGATTTCAAACCAAGCAGTATCTGCCCTGCACATCGCAGGCTGTGAATCTCTACAAACCAAATAGCTTTGCTTAGAGCAAAAAAAAAAAACAACCCTGACCAGGGGTTTTGCTTCCCTGGGGAGGCACAGGCACCCCAGAGAGCAAGGACAGGGATGAATCCTCTTGGGATGTCTCCTGTCCCACCACCCAACCCACCGCACGCACAGTCGCAGAGTTTCCTGCAGAAATTGCCCTCAGTTATATGATTTGGGAAGAAATCTAATCTCGTCTTAATTTTCTTAAATAGTATAAATTTCTAAAGACATTTGAAAGCGAAATATCAAAATGTGACATTTGGAAAATGTTAAAAAGAACATTGTTGCGCTATTGAGACACTTTGTTTCAATTTCCTTCGGAAATTCAACTTTGTCAAAATCCCGTGCTGCCAGGGAAAGTTTGTTCCCATAAACCAGCAGCTTCCAAAGAAATGGTTTCTGGTTTTAAAATTTGTGACCAGTGATAGTAAAAGGAGCTGAGAGGGGACAGTGGGGGCTAGATGTCTCAGTGGTCCATATTCTGAATGCACATTTGTGGGCAGCAAGATGTGCCTTCATCCCCGAGCATCCTCCCGCCGCATCGGTCACGTCTCCCACAGCCCCGGCAGTAGCAGGAGAGAGGGAGAAAGCACCCCTCTGGGGAAAAAAACCAGCTTTTGCAGCAAGATGAACCAGGAATTTGGGGTTCGAGATAGAGCACAGATTCAGGCAGCCTCCAAGGATGTTTCAGTTTTCATTAAACACTTGCAATGAGGGTGAGTTTTTCAGGCTTTGTTTCACGTTACTTAATAAAGCCAATGTAAATCTGTGGATTTTAACTTCTCCATTCTGGATTAGAGCGGCCTTAAAGCAGGCATAAATCCACAGTCTGCTTGTAATTGTTCTGGCCTAGTTAACCAGGGCACAGAACAAAATAAATGGGGCTCCATTTATTTACACAGCTTTTCTGTGATTTGCATTTCGTACGCCATTAATATTTAAAATAAGAATCATGCCCCGTGGCCTGTTTTGAACCTGGCCTTGAGGGAGGGATGCGGGAGGGCAGGGCTGGGTGCTCCAGCCAAAACTCCACCAAACTTTTACACTTTCTTTCCAGTCAAACCAAGAACTTTGGGGGAGATTAATCCAAATTTCTTCCCCGGTCTCCAGAACTCGTGACACAGGTCTGCAGTTCTCTTCCCCCCACCTTTGCGCAGCGATCACAGCAGCAGCAAGGCACATGCTTAGAATACACTACAGAAAACTAAGGTTTTCTTTTCCTCCCGTCTCACCGTCGGGTTATTTATGCAAGTTAATTGATTATTTTGTAGTTGTTGTTGCTTCTCTGCAGCAGGAAGAGGAGCTGAGCTGGCAGGAGAGCAGCCTGTATTCAAATGCAGCTTTCTGCAGTCAGCAAAAAGAAGGCAGAAAATGACTGTTCAATTAAATCACATTTTTTTGGATAAACGTTCCCTGCTGAAGAAGTTGGTCTCTGCTTTAAAACTGGGTGGCACGATGAGCTGCTGTGAAATCATCCCAGGCATTAGGCGGGAAAGAGCATTTCTTGTTTAAGTGTTGTTGATTAAAAAGCAATGTGTTAGCGAAAAGCTTCGCACCAAAGGGGTGACTGGGGTCCCCCCTCTTGCTCGGTGACTGGCGGAGATTATCGCGAGATGTCGGGTGACTTGTCAGAGAGGTCTCTTCACAGAGCCCGTCCCCAGCCCCGGGTCTCTCGGTGGGGTATTTGCTGCATTTCAGTGAGGCCCTTCAGGATGAAATTAATTCAGTTTAGCAGCCAACAGGCTCCAAATCGATTCATCCTGCAGTCGGGAGGCTTTATGGCCGAGAAGGATGGTTTCCAGCACATGGCACTGCGCTGACACGTGCGCAGCCGCTGAGAGGAAACCCTGTGGAAAAAAAGGTATCAACGAAACCATCCCTTTTATGTTTGGGAAATAATAGCTATTTGGCTGCTCAAAAGGCTGCCAAAGCCTCACGAGGAGGAAAACTCTGATCACAGGCGTGCCGAGAGGCAGACTGCAGCTCTGTGCCGTCCTGTGCGGGAGACACGTCTGCAGGCTCCCGTCCTACCTGTCACCCCGGCTCAGCCGCACGCCGCGTCCCCCTCCTCTTTGTCTTTCTCTTGGTAGCAATTAATGGGGAACTGCAAGGAAAAGGGGGAAGGCAGGCGAGAAGAAAGGAGGTGGCTGGGTGCGGCGTGCGAGGGGGACTGCAGGAGGGTGGGTGGCAGCCCCGTGGAGTGCGAATGGAGGGTGGGATGGAGGGGACAGCGGGGACGGGTCTGTCTTCCCCCTCCCATGGTGTGCACCACGGTTAACACAGCTGGGGCAGAGGCACCCGCCGGCCTTCCTGCTCTCCCTCTCTGGCTTGTCCACTGTCACCACTTGGCACGGTGGGAGAGCTGTGTGACTTCCCCCTGGGATGCCTCAGGATGGAGAGCCTGGAGGAGCTGGGAGCCTGGAGTGGTACCCACCATGTGACTGTCCCCGCAGCCACGGAGCCACCCTCCCAGCAGCCAGGGATGCACCAGGGCTGGGTTCAGGTGGGTCTCGGTGAGCGTGGCCACCTGGGCAATCTGGGCTCAGGGCAAGGCTGTGGCTGCCACACTCCATCCCTGGCCACTCTGCTCCCTTTGGGGCGCCGCACAAGCTCCCCGTGTCTCTGCAGGCTCCCGTGACCCCTGCAGACAGACATGCTGACTGCCTGCGAGTCACCTGCGCTCAGAAACGGGGCTTAATTACGGCTCTTAATTCTCCAGCCTCCTTCCCAAACGCTAATGGAGATTTTGCTGGACGTGTCTTCATCCCTCAGCAAAAAGCGGGGTCCGGCTTTGGACAAACCCAGCCCCGCGCCCACCACGGTTTTGCAACAGGAGCTCCCGTCCTGTTCCTTGACTTGATACCAGCGTTTTGTCATTTTTGAGGAAATAACAAACTTGAAAGTATTCGGCTTTGGTGCAGCAATTGCAGCTTAATTGCACGTCTCCTTCTGCCCACACAAATGCTGAAAAGTGACTTGGCAAACTTTAAAGGCAATCCAGGGACTGAAATGGGAAGACTTGACAAGCCAGCATTCATCAGCTCTGACTAACGCGTCTGTAGTCTCAAACCTGCTGCTGTTCCTGCTTTGGCCTGACATCTTGCTGCCCTCAAAGAATTTCTTTTGAGTCTCAATCAGCGGCTGCCGGGTGGCTGCGTCTGAAAGGTCCCCCCAGCATTTCAGCTGCCGGGTTACCCACAAACTGGTACCAAGCCATCCCTGGGGCAAGGGCCGCGTTGGCAGTAGCCCTGGCATTAGGATGGGGTGGTTTTGCTGCATTGGGAAGAGGGAGGGTGCTGGTGCCTTGGGGTGTCACTGGGTTTTGTGCTGGTGCCGTTCCCGGGGACGTGGTGGGCAGCAGGGCTCAGTAGCCCACAGGCTGGCAGGAGCTGCCTGCCCAGGACACCCCGGTGCCGGTGGGTGGCAGTGGGCTTGGGGAGCCCCCAATGTCCTCATCTGATGGAAACCTGACCCTCAGTGGGTCTGGAGCTCCCATGGGGGGACTGCTGGGGGGGGCAAAGGGGAAGAGGAGAGGGAGGCAGCAGTCGCTGTGCCACAGCAGTCAGTGTCACGGGCACTGGGGGAGATGCTCCAGCCATGTCACTGCGCTGGGAGGCAGTGTGTCCTCAGGACAGTGGCTCTGGGGGGTTCTGCTGGTCACCCCTCCATCCTTTGAGGTGCAGGGGGGGGTGTCCTGTGCTCTCTGCTGCTGCTCTGGGCACAAGAGACCTGTCCCCGACCGCTCTCAGCTCTCCTCAGAAACCTCCTGCTCCTCACGGCCCCTCTACAGCCCACGTCTCCAGGGCATCCTGGATCAAACCCAGTGGCTGACGCATTCCCCATCCTTTTACTGGCACCTGCTCCTCAGGTTTTCACGCCGCTGGAGGTCTGAACCAGCTGCAATAGGTTAAAGAGGGTTTTCATCTCCCAGGTCTTGCAGGGGGGGCTCCGGGTGCTCGATTGCTGGGAATGCGGAGCCCTGGGAGCCAAACCGGACTCATCCCCAGTCCCGTCTGGAGGCAAAGTGCACCCTTAGGTGTTTTTTGCCCAGCACAGCCACCCTTGCTTGTGTTTTCCCAGGAAAAAAAACTCAGCCAAGAAGCAGGGAGAGCAGCACGGAGGGAGTTGTTCGCTTGCTTTGCTGCTCCGAGAGCCTGGCGGGGGGTGAGCGGGTCCTCACTGCCTTGGCACGTCCCCACAGCTCATGAGAAAAACATCCCTCATCCCCCCCCAAACACTCACACCCCCAAAACATTCCTGCCCCACATGAAGGCAAAGTGGAGCTGTGCCTGGGGAGCCCCCACCCCATCTCCAGGACATTGGGGCTGCCCGATTTGGGGTAGATGCTGTTCCCAAATAGAGGGAGGGCGAGATGTGGGGTGTGGGAGGGGAGATGGGGAGGGTGGCACTGGGGGGGAGCAGGGCAGGAGCAGAGCTGTGCCTGAGGGCAGGGGTAAATGTGATGCTCAGGTCACCGTCCCTCCCCAGCCCCTCTGGTACCCACGGGACAGCCTACCGGGGCGAAGCATCGAGCTCCATCCTCCCCGCTGGAGGAGAGAGGGAGAGGAGTCAGCCCAGATTAGCGGTTAGCCCAGAAAGCATGTAAATGAGGTCGTGAACCCCCAGAGGAAGAGCGGAGAAGGAGTCAGACAACCACAAAAGATCTTGTGGTTATTTGCTCAGGTTCAGATGCATCTCCCAGGGGCCGCCGCTCCATCCATCCCTCCTTCCTCGGGGGTGTCTGGACAAGGAGGCTTTTCAGCGGCTCCGAACGCTGGGAAGGGAGGAGGTGGGATGGAGCAGAGCTGGGAGGGCTGGCCCAAGGGGGGAAGGCAGCGAGATATGAGCTTCCAGCGGATGCAGACATGAGTTAATTGCAGACCTCAGCTCACCTTCCTTGGAGGGTTGTGATCAGCATGAAGCTAAGGTGCGCTTTAATTCATTATTTTGCCTGAACTTCTCTGCACGGCTGAGCAGGGGTTTAGTGTACACAGCGTACTGCTTGCACTTGGCATGGGAAAACATTGAGTCTACAGGCTTTTGCAAGTAAAATATTTAAGATTTCTCAGCAAATGGTGCATGCAGTTTTTCAGGAAGATGTTTTGCTCTTTTCCTCACGATCAGACTCATCCGGCATGTTCGAGCGACGGCCTCATTTATATACAGCACTGGAGAAGCGAGGGGAGTGGATGTTCTCTTCTTTCAGAAAAAGGCACAATTTACCAAAGGACAGGAATTATGTAAAGCAACGTGATTTACTCACGTCCTGAAGTCTGTAAACAGTGTGAGTTATGCTGCATGACGCTTTTGAAAAGATAACTGGGAAAGGAGGCCCCTTGCTTCATTTTGTGAATGAGTGACTCTATTGTATAATGTTGGGGTTTATTCCATTTCATACTGTGTACACAGTACTTACTGCGTGCTTGTAAATGAGCAACTGAGGAAATAGATCTTTGCTGGAGGCAATTGCTTTCCCAATAGTGATAGAAAACATCATGCGTGGCAGACTTAGAGGTTATTATTTTAATACCTTTCTTCTCGTTGTGGAGCAACATGCCCACGTGCTCCGGCAGGCGGACTGTGTTGCCCTCTCCCTCCCCACCCGTCTCACACCCGCGGTGGGGGCAAGATCACCCCATCAACCCCGAAGTCGCAGAGCCCAGCTGAGCCAAACGCTTGTCTTGCCCCACTGCAGCAGCGAGACCATTGGAGATCCTCGTTCCTTCCTCTCCTGACCCTGTTACCTGCACCCTCAGCCTCTGCTCCGGGGTCTGTCCACCCCGTCCCTCCTCCCCAGCTCCTTCCTGCCACGCTCTCCCGTACACCTGAGCGAAAATTCAACTTTGTGAAAAAGCGCTGAGCTTTCGCCTGCATTCTGCATGAGACTCAAAATATCATTTTCCAGGAGGAATCTGTCGGGATGATCGAAACGTGTTGGAGATAAGGTGGATTTAGGGGCAGTGTGAGAACAGTAGCATCTCAGAAGAGCAAGTAGGATGACTAGAGAGACCAGGCGCTTGGACTGTGTGTTTGGAGGTTGGTCTGACCATGTGTTTCTGGGAGGTTTCCCATCCTCACCTTTAATTTCAGTAGAGGGGAGATTTAGATTGGATATTGGGAAGAAATTTTTCCCTCTGAGGGTGGTGAGAGCCTGGCCCGGGTTGCCCAGAGAAGCTGTGGCTGCCCCATCCCTGGAGGGGTTCAAGGCCAGGTTGGAGGGGGCTTGGAGCAACCTGGTGTGGTGGGAGGTGTCCGGCTGGAACTGGATGGTCTTTAAGGTCCCTTCCAACTCTAACCATTCCATGAGTCTATGGTTCCCCGGCTGCCCGAGCGCTCCCGCGCTGGAGCTGCTGCGGGACGGGGGCGGCGGGGCCGGCCCTTCCCCTCCCTCCCCGCCGGGGCCCGGGGCCGGGGACCCGCCGCTCTCCCGGCGGAGTCGGGCGGCACCTGCGGGCGGTCCCCGCCACTGCAGCCGGGAGAGAGGGAGGGAAACCCGCCGGAGAGGGAGGGAGGGCGCAGGCTGGGAAGGGGGTTTGGGTGGGAGAACCCAGGGGTGCGTTAACAGCTTGGGGCCCAACCGGAGAAGATGTTGCGGGACCGGCGCGGGGCGGGAGGGAGTCCCCAGCCGGCGCCTCTGCCACCGACTGTCACCGTTTAGCACAGAAACGGCTCAAGCAAGGTTGTCGCTTGCTTCCTCGGTGCCTCTGAGCGTGGGCAGGACCCTTCCTGCCATTCCCAGGAGCTCCTGCTCCCATCCCTGCTTCCCAGCACCAGCTGGCACTGGGGGAAAGCAGCTTCCAACCTCAAAGCCGAATCAGACCGGCGGTCCCGGCTATTTATCTGGCTGTAATCCTGGCTATTAATTTATTTTATTTGCAATGGCTAGAAAAGATGCATTTCCCTCCCGAGTGTGTGGATTTAAAGAGGAGGTGTCCAGGCCGAGCTGTGGCACTGTGAGCACCGACTGCTGTGAGTTTGGCTATTCATTGACAGCACTACTTTGCAGGTGATTTGGGAGCTCCAAATTTTTCTCCCAATCCACGCTTTCTTTTAAAAAAGTGATTCCTTTTAAACCAAACACTCACTCGTGGTCTTTTCACCACCTGAAGGGACAGGCTGGCTCCGGAATCACAAGGAATCACAAGCTCAAACGTTGATGGGGATTTCTTAAAAACCCCAAAACACAGGTTACAAGGCGGTTCCTGAAGATGTGGGAGCTTTTCCGGGCATTTGTGAGCTTCCAGCTAAATGAACCGCTGAAGCAAATCGGAGGGGCCGGTGGCCGGGTCGCACGGCAGGAGGGAGCAGCCTGGCAGCCACGGCTCCGCACCGGAGCTGCTCCCAAGATTTGGAAAAATTGCAAAAGGAGGAAGGACCCTGCTTCGTCCGCCGAGGTCCTTGGGCAGATCCTCCCTGGGCAGGCGCTTTGTAGCTCCCGCTGGAGTGAGCCGGATGGGGAAAAAAAAGAGGAAAATCCAGAGTATCGAGCAGGTTGAAATGGTGGGAGGCCCCGTGCGATCCCCCCTCCCCACGGCTGGGGGTCGGGGTTGGTGCTTTCAGCCGAGCAGTCGCACGTAGGGGCCTATTTTAAACGCGTTCCCCACGTAGCAGAGTGCACGTCGCAAGGATTGAAATAGACGGTGGTTTGATCATTGTCTCTCCCAGGGAAATGGTTTTTAATGAGGTTTTAAATAATAAAGTGGGATAATTTCCCTGGCTGGCAAGATCATGAAATTTTTATGCCTCCTTTCTCTCCCAAAGTTTTATCACCCTTTATTTTTAGCGATGCATAATCCCCATTTTAAACAAAAAAAAAAAAAAAACCAAAACAGAGAAACCACTGATTTAGGGAAAGCCGCTCCTCGGCAGGGACTCTTGGCCAGGAGCAGCTCCACGGGCCACCCTGTCCCACGCTGCGGGGACGGGCCAGGACCCCACGGGGCCAGAGGGGACCTCCAGTGCTGGTGCAGGGTGTCAGTGGTGGGTGCTGGTGGAGGGAGCCAGTACTGGGTGCTGGCACAGGGCACCAGTACCAAGACCAGGTTGGATGGGGCTTTGAGCAACCTGGTGTGGTGGGAGGTGTCCCTGCCCAGGGCAGAGAGGTGGAACTGGATGATCTTTGAGGTCCTTTTGAACCCAAACTATTCTATGATTCTATACTGGGTGCATGTAACGGGTGCTGCTGCAGGGTGCCAGTGCTAGGTGCCCGTACTGGGTACTGGTGCGGGGTGCCAGTATGGGGTGGATGTTGCTGCTACCGGGTGCCAGGACTGGGTGGATGTTTCTGCTACTGGGTGCTAGTACTGGTGCCATACTGGCTGGATGTTGCTGCTACTGGGTGCCAGGACTGGGTGCTTGGTGCTGGTACTGGTTCTGGGTGCATGTAGTTGGTGCTGGGTGCCCACCCTGCGTCCCCTTACTGGGTGCCCATACTGGGTGCCCATCCTGTGCCCCCATACTGGGTGCCCATACTGGGTGCTCATCCTGCGTCCTCATACTGGGTCCCCATCCTGGGTGTCCATCCTGTGTCCCCATACTGGGTGCCCACCCTGGGTGCCCACCCTGCGTCCCCATCCTGGGTGCCCACCCTGGGTGCCCATCTTGTGTCCCCATACTGGGTGCCCACCCTGTGTCCCCTTACTGGGTGCCCATCCTGGGTGTCCATCCTGCATCCCCATACTGGGTGCCCACCCTGCGTCCCCATACTGGGTGCCCACCCTGTGTCCCCTTACTGGGTGCCCATCCTGGGTGCTCATCCTGCATCCCCATCCTGGGTGCCCACCCTGCATCCCCATACTGGTTGCCCATCCTGGGTGCCGGTGCCGGGCTCTGTATGGATGTGTGTGTGCGTGTGTGCGTGTGTGTGTGTGTGTGTTTTGACGTGAGGAAGTGCCAAAGCTGCAATTGCTTTAGGAAGTCAATCGCAGGGGCCGGGGGACGCCTGCGCAGTGCAGCCGCTCGGCTCCGCTCCGCTCCCGCTGCCTCTCCCTCCTCTCCCTCCGGTGCCGAGCCCGGAGGCAGCGCAGAGGCGGCGGCCGGGGGGGGCAGCGGCGGCCGCGGACGGCGCTGCGCG
>JAOXJK010000005.1:31221952-31237714 GCA_025774025.1 Xenus cinereus | reverse complement strand
GGAGGTGTCCCTGCCCAGGGCAGGGGGTGGCACTGGATGGTCTTTAAGGTCCCTTCCAACCCAAACCATTCTATGATGCTATGATTCAACTGGGTCCTGCTTGGCAAGGTGGCACTTTGCACCCTGTTTGCGATGAGCAGCCTGTGCCACAGCTTTATGGCTGCCTCTGCAGGGGGAGAGATGCGATGCAGTGGAAAAAGCGGGTACCAGTGACGTAGCCCTGCTCAGGGGACCACGCACCGACTCCCCTCCTTCACGGGGGTGCTGCAGGAGCAGGGGATGACACGCCGGAGTCCCCAGCTCTGCCCTGGCTGCTTTGAGCTTACGTGCCAAAAGCTCTCAGATCTGCAGGGACACTGCAAAGCTCCCCGCATCACATAAACTACACACACAGGTGAAAATGCTGCAACGCTTACCAAAAAAAGCTGTGGCTGTAGTCACCAGGCTACCGTTGGCCACCTTCCCAGGTTCCAGGCTCTTGGCAGGACCCATGGCCGGGGCAAGCAGAGGGCTGGCATCTGGCTCGCGCCCAGAGAGCCGCTGCCTCGGTTTTCCAAGACTCCCTGTTTATTTGTTCGACAACAGCTTGAAACCAAATAGGGTTAATAGCCCTCCCTGTGTCCTAGTGAGATGAAACTACCATTGGGAGACCCAGGACAATTTTTATATAGGATTAGAAAACAAAAATCAATATTTAATTATCTGTAAGCTTTTTGTGTCACTGCATCCTTAGCTTGCTAACTGTGAGTGCCGGCTGCCATGGAGAAAGTAAGTCATTAAAGGTGCAGTATCTTTTACTGGCCTTTTATGGGCCTGCAGTAAATAGAGTGCATTATCACTTCTCACACACCGGTATTGTTATTTATCTTTACAATCTCTATTTACCTATATTTATGGTAGATTTCTCCTGTATATTATATGGTGAGGTTAACTTTAATGGGGTTCATTAAAACAGGCACTTAACAAAACTTTGAAACGTCCTCATTTGGACAGACGGCAAGAAACTGAAACAGGGAATGGAAGAGGAGAGACATTTTATGTCACCAAGTCCCTCAGTGCTCCGGAGGTGAAGGTGGGTGATGGAAACGCCGGTGGCTTCAGAGCTGATGTCACCATCCCGGGGCTTTCTGGGACCCACAGCCGCTGCGGAAAGGGCTATTGGTTCACCAGCAGGGGTCTTGGGGGGGTCAGCCTCACAGAGCTGGGAGGAGGAGGAGGATGGACCATTCCCTGGATGCTCCTAGTGTCCGGGGAGCCATGAGCACCTGGCTCTGAGGGGCTCCTCAGGGTCTCCCCGCTCATCCCTGTTATACCTGTCCCCCCGTAAGGCTGAGCCCCCAGGTCTTCCCTGACACCGCAGTGTGGTCCCCCTCCATCTTCCCAGACACAGCCTCGGGGGAGAGATGGACAAAGCCACCAGCACCGCTCCCTACGGAGAGCCCATCCCTGAGCACCCCTGGAGCCTCCAGCACCCATCACCCTTACACGGCCCATCCACCTCTACATGCGATTCCATGAAACCCTCAAAGCGCCATTCAAAAGACAATAAATAAATACTCTGGAAAACGAAACCTTCCCCCAGGGGGAGGGGAACGGGCAATTAGCAGATCTTTTTGCTGCAGTAGTTAATTTTTTACAAGCCTCCCTTATTTTCACTGTTTCCCCTGGTTAATAATGACTAGCAGCCGCTTACGCCATAAATAAGTTCCACAAATTTCGCAGATGCACCGGGCTGTTTAAGCAGGGAAATTGAGCAGCATATGTCTGAATGGTTAATTGACTTAATTGCTGTTAGTTGGGCTATTAGCACACTTGATCCACCCCAATGACCGCAATACTTTCTTAATGGTGTTCATTTTATTTGGATGCCAAGCTCCAGTTACCATTACAGGGAAATTTCCAATTGCTGATTACCTCATAAATATATAATTGTAGTCATAGGCTAAATAAAGCCAACAGGCATTAATAATGAACAGCGTTTGACTAAGAGCCTTTAAAGGATGATGGAAGTTTCTTTAAAGACCTTAGCTATTCTTGAAATGTAAATAATCTTTCATGCTTCTATTTTTAATGATGCTGCATCCTTTTTTCCAGCCGGCATCGAGCACCAGCAGAGGTAAAGTCGCATCCCACGGCCAGGTAATGTCCAGAGAAAAAAAAAAATATAGAAAGGAGCCTCCCGAGCTCTCACTGTTCCACCCCGAGCATCATTTCCCAAGGGACGCTGTGGTTATTTCTTTCAGGCAGACACCGGCGTGGCACAAGCCTCCCATTCAGCCTTTTTTAAAACATTTTTTCCCACTCCCGATCTGCCAGGAAAGGAAAAAAAAGCAAAAAAAAAAGGCCAAATCCTGCCCTTCTGTTTGTGCTGGGGGCTCACGGGGGGGGTGAGGGGAGCTGGCGGGGGGGTGCCACCTCTCTCCCGACGTCACACACGAGAAACCAGGTGAGCGTGTCACGTCGGGAAGGATGGCTGTCACCTCCCTGCCCAGCCCCTCCGTGCAAAACAAGCCCCAGGTTGTCACCCCGTGGCCGGGACCCAGTGAGGGTGGCCCCGAGAGCAGCACCCACGGCAGGGGTGGGCGACGGGGACCCCCCCCTCGGGGACCAGCCTGGCTACAACCCTGGGTCCAGCCACCCCAAAACAGAGTTCAGTCCATCACCAACCAACCGAGCATCGCCATACACAAACAAATAAATAAACACACCCACAAATGCAGATCTGCCCCAAAGGGCAATGCGAAGGGCAAATCTGATTTACCCAGAAGAAAAAGAAGGGACAAACGGCCTTTTCTAACTCCAGCATTGTTACTGGCTCCAGAGACAATTTAATTATCCTAGGCTATTCTTAACTGACCTAGTAAAATGAACCTGCCCAGCTCTGTCCACAATAATTACCTACGATTTGCTAATTCATGTGGAGAAGAAATGACTCCTAGATAGTCTGTTAATCTTTGATTCCTAACCATGAGCTCATTTACTCTGGACTTGTTCCCTACTGGCACCAAACAGAGAGAATTACATTAGTTATTTTCAGCTATTAGGGAACTAGTTATAATTAATGTTGTCTTTGACGATAGCCTGATCTTACGCAGATGCCTCAGCGGTGCTGCCGTGGGTGGGTGGTGCGGCACAGCCACGCCGCCGGCTGGGGCAGGGAGGGCTTTGGCCACTTGTTTTAGCCCCAAAACCAAATTCTGCACTAATTGGGGTTTGGGTTGGTCCTACGCATCCTTGCTAACGAGCGGGGCCAGGGAGGTGTGGGAGCAAGGCTGCCTGTTGCTGCTCTTGCACCAGACACACCGCGTTGTGGATACGGCGAGTGTGGGAATGGCCACCCTCGGACATGGTGAGGGTGGGAATGGCCACCTTTGGACATGGTGAGCCCAATTTTGGACACGGTGAGCATAGGACTGGCCACCCTGGGGGTATGGTGAGCATGGGACTGGCCACCCTTGGCTGTGCAGGGTGAGAATGGTCCCCGCATCCCAGAGCATCATCCCATCCCTGTCCCCCCACAGCACGGATGGAGAGGTGGGGCTGTGTTGCCCCAGCACTTTGTGTCCCGTAGAACCAGGAGGACGCGTGACCATGGGTTGCCACCACGGGGAGTGGGGGTGGAAATGGTGGGGGGGGGTCTGCTACCACCCCACTGAGAAGTCGCTTCCCATTTCCAGCCCTCCTGCCTGTTTCTATGGACACTGCTGTGTGGTGGAAAGCCAGTGAATCACCGGACCTGTGTGGGGACGAATGTTGTGGAGGAAGAAAAAAAAAATTCAGGAGGGAGGAGAAGGCTTTTGAGGAACAGGAGAGTGAAACAACCTTCATAAGCACCTGCCCTGCCACCAGCACTGGTGTCCCCCTGCATCCCAGGGCCACCGTCCCTCCTTACCCTGCCTTACCCTGCTAGGAACAGTCCAGTTTCCCAGCCTGGAGCCAGGACACCCCAAGGGCAGTGGCAGAGCCTCCTGCTGGGAAGAACCACCTTCCTGAGGGTGGCAATGTCCCTGTCCTGTTCCTTAACCACGGGCCACTGCCCACCCAGGTGCCCCTCTGCAGGGATCCCCTGCCTGCCCATCCCTCATCGGATGGAGCTGCAGCTTCTCTCCATCCTCCTCTCCATCCCACCCTCTCCACGTCTTGGCAGCATCAGCCGCTCGTCACAGCCTCTGCCGTTTGCCCGGCCACTGATACAAACCAATTATTGATGTAAACTGGGAGGTCAGGCAGACCGCTCTTCAAACCCGGGGAAAATGAGAAGCAGATGTGAGATTCAGCAGAGAAAAGGTCTTGGGATATGAAATAGTTTCACCTGGTGCCTTCATCTTCTGGAAAATCACATGTGCCAATTCCTTTTGAAAATGATCAAAGCCAGGCACGGTGTTTCCTCTCTCCTTGCCGATCTACTCGAGTCTGTTTTATCAGATGGAGTTTAAAGCAATAGTATGTTTTATTTTAAAACAGACTTAAAAAATATTCCGGCCTTTCGGCTTGACCATTCAAACCATCTGGTTTCATACATTTCAGATGTTAGCCCAAAGAGGAGAAACAGTGTTAACAATAAGCAAAAGTAGCTAATAATCAGTTTAATACAATGCTGCGTAGTACTTATGAAGTTGGCATATCCAAAATTATTACCAGAAGCCCAATCTTAATCCTTTTTAAGTTGGGGGGAAAATGGATCAAAAATTAGAATGATATCAAGCATAAAATAATCTTCTGTCTGTGTCGCACTGATAAAAAAATAGAATATATAATTACCGTGTAAAAACTGCTTATGTTTGTGATTATATGTTGCTGCCATCTCCAGGTCCTCACTGTAAATGACTTAATTGGGTTGTCCTGATGTATGGATGGGGAGAGCAGGAGCGTGTGCTGGATCTCGTATGGGTGACGATGCCTGCGCCGGGGCTGCCACGGGCACACTCTGGGCTGGGAGCCTGCCTGGGGATGGGGACATCTGGGTCACGGATGAAGTTTTGAACCTCTGGGGTGTGCTGCAACCTGTCCAGGGGAGCTGCTGTGAGCCCTCCCTGGGGGCTGGGGTTGCTTTTGGGCTGGGGGTTCCCGACAGCTGGGCTTAGGGGTTCTTTTTCCCCCTCCTTTATAATTGCCATATTCCCACCACATTTTTTATTTTTTTTTTCTGGCTATTTATGAGAAGACTGAGCAGAAAGTCTGGCAGAAGGATGGCACGGAGACTCTGAAACGAAGGTGGGGTGGACGTGGTGTGGGGACACCCGCAGTACTGGAAATTTTTGAATTTAGCAAGTGCCCGCGGCTGAAGGGCTATTGAAATCAATAAGGGAACCGGGAGGGAAGGACAAAGGATCGCAATGCCCTGTCTAGACGCTAAGTGTACTTGAAAATCAAGTCATGGGATTATCTCCACGTAAGAACAGACTGGGCAGACATACAGCAACCAGTGTTCAGGACTGAAAGGAAATTGCAAAAAAAAAACCCCAACCAAAGAAAAAAAAAAAACAAACCCACAACCCAACTCAGAAAGCTGGCAAAACTAAAAGGATGTGCTCTTTTTGTTGCTTTGAATAGCACTCAGATAGATAAGTCTCTGCCTATGAAAGAAAAACGGGAGACAAAATTATTTCAGGGTATTAGAGAAGCATCTTTCCATCTGCACACACACATCGTGGCAGTGGGGGAAACCAGCACAGGTTCCCGTATCCCTGCTGGGAGAGATGTGTGGGCACGGGTCAGCATCACCTTCCCAGCTCTGGGAACCGCTCCGGGCGGCTGGACCAACACCTGGGCGCGTGGTGTCACCCGGGTTTACAGTTCATTAGCAGACATTTCCCCCAGTCCACGGAACAAAAGGTAAAGGCACAAAATCTGAATTTCATCCAGGGGAGATGCTCAGGCTGGGAACTGGGGGCAGAGTTGAGGAGCAGGAGGTCTGCTGGGGTCACAGCAGGAACGGTGACACGAAAAAGCCCCACCAGAGGAAAGAATTGTATTTATGTCCTGGATAAATAACACCCAAATGCTCTCTAGGCAAAGGAGATACCCAAAGATTCTCTGTATGAAAGCTCAGATCTGCATCTCCTCATGTAAAAGATAGCTGTGTATAATAATAAATATCTGCCCATGGATAGACCATGAATAAGTCCGACATGTATAATGCACCAGGATTACGTGATTTTTTATGTATAAAAATGTCTTATTTGCTTTCTGGTTTTTCTCCCACATATCAAATAACAATACCCCACTTACAGCTGAAGTATGCTCCTTTTTACTACCCGCTGTATTTATTACAGCTGAGAAAATAGATATTTTTTTTCTTTTTTGTTTGAGGTTTTTTTTTATTATTTGCTAAATTTAGCCATTTTTCTGGTGATGACGTTCAGCGGCATAGAAAGCAATGTTCTCAAATAAGTTCATCATTCTCAAAAGCCTTTGGTGTCATTTAGTGAGGAATTCTTGCGCTGAAAAACATTTGAATGCAAATTATGGCCATTACCGCAATTAAATATTTATTTTTGCCCCCAAATGCGGAGATAATTTCATAACTAAGGCAGCAAGGTAGGCAGCAGCAGAGGGGAGGGTGATGGGTGCCCTACGTGTGGCATGCACCGAGCTGCACCGTCGTGGGTGCCGTGCATCGGCACCGGGAGGGTTCTCGGAGCTGCTGCAGCAGATGGATGGGGAGCAAACCAGGGTGGGCTCTGCTGTGGATAAAGCTAACAGAGCATTTTCTGGGTTTACAGAGCCCCCCCTGGCAGCTTCCCCCCCTACTCCAGCTCCCGGAGAAGCAGGGATGCTGGGGGGAACTGGGATGTGGTGGCACCAGGGTCCCTGCGTGCTTTGGCCATTGCCATCACTCGCCAAGTCCTGTTGGAAAAGGCGTCTTTGTTTTGTTTTTTTTTTTTCCCAATGAATGTTTTTCAGTAAAGCAAAACTATGATGAAAAGTCCAGAAAACATGAACGGAAGTTTGCTAAAAAAACCTCCCACTCCTGAGCTCCTGACTTTGTCAATGAAAACGTGAACCTTTGATTTGAAAAATAGAGAAAGGTTTGACAAAACTTCTTGAAAAGATCCCTTTTCCAGCAAGCCCAAGACATGCCTTCCATCAAAAAAAGAAGTGACACCATCATTTTGAAAGAGCTTTGCTCACCCTACGTCGGGTGGGATGACACAAGTCGTGCCGAGGTGATTGATGGGTCTGCTCTCCACGAGTTTTTCTAGAGGCTCATACTGGTCCTCAGTTCTTGGGCAGTGAATTTTTCATAATGGCTTCTAAACCTGCAAATCGATAGATGATGTTTGCTAAACAAGGCAGCCAAACCAAAAAAAGTTATGTTTTGAACCTGAAAAAGTCCTCGCTGTGCTTTTTTTCCTGTTTACCCAGCGCTAATATTTACCTGGAATTAATTGTGTTCGCTTCCCAACCAGGAGAGCTGCCTCTCGGGGAGAAGGCTGGCGAGCAGGGCCTTTCAGTGCTCCTCTGGGGTGAAAATGTTTTGGATGAACATAATTTGTTCTCTGATTTCCCAGGATCCAAAAATCTATTTGAGAGTAAAGGTCAGGAGAGTTTTCAGTCATGCAGACAAGCTGCCGAATATAGATGGCCAGAGCTGCAGAAATATGCAAATTCATTGACTTGGACAATTAACATTTAAGCTAAATTAAAACGAGAAGCAGAGAAGACACAAGAGCGAGCGCTGTGCCCATCGTGTCTCTTCAGGCTGGCACAGAACAGCCGATCCTGCGGTCCCACCTGCACTCAGGCTGTTTATCACCAATATATAAGTAATTTGGGCAACTCCTTTCCCATGAGTTTCGGCTGCCGTGTCGCAGAGCTGTCTAAAATCCGGAAAAACACAGCATTCAGCTGGCAGATCCTCTGCGCGGGGGGTTCACCACCCCTTCCTCCGATTCCTGGATGGTTTCAAGCCGGGAGGGAAATGGAGCAAGAAGCCAGTGGGGTTTTGAGCCACCCCACTTCCCTCTGCTCCATCAGCTCTATCTCTTGGGGGGCCCTTCCCTCCACCCAAACCCCACTTCTCTTACAGCGGGGACGGCAAAATCCCATCTGCGCTCTCTCTCTTTGGCTTGTTTTTTTTATTATATTTTTTAAATCACAGGTTCCTGCTGTAGCTGGATGCCTTCCCCTGCCGTGACTATATCTGGAAATCTCTCATTTCCTCCCGTTTCTTTAGCAAGTGGATTTGAACTGGCATCACTTTCCTTAGTTTTTCCTTTCAGCCCGTTGGGGGCTCGATGCATGAGCTCCAATCAAGCCGGCAGGTGCCCTGAATTTTTGTTTGGTTTTTTTTGTGTTTTTTTTTTCCATAATTCTGCAGGTTTCTGCCATCTTCTTAACAAAACCTTGCGACTGGCAGAAAAAGGGATGTGCTCCCTAAACCTGCCTGGTCACCGGCCATTGTGAAGGAGAAATTCCATACGGTGCAAGCGTCTCTTCTATAGTGCTCGGCAAAGGTGGGGCAGAAGAAGACGGGAGTGACTCTTTAATGAGGGGGGACGTCTAAAGAAGTTTGTGAATGGACTGGGAAAGCCATGGGCTTAGGATCACATTGCCTCTGCTGAAAGAGCTCTGTAAATGGAGTCATTATTGGTGGCAGTAACCGATCCGCCTCCTGGCTGAGAGTCATGGAGATTAGACATTAATTGAACATGGTCTCTAAGAGGGGAGTGTTTCAGAGTTAAAATGGGGAGGCAAGAGAAACATTAGAATTGTAGAATAGAGAGGGGCTGTTAATAAAGACACAAGGGCAGCTGTGCACCGAATGTGGGGGGTGATATAGGGTTTCAAGAGCCGGGGTCCTCTTTCCACTGAAAGCTACCTTACATGGGGATGTAACCCTAGGAATGGAGCCCCGGAGCCACCGCTGCTCCGTCCCCCGCTGCCCCGGGGAAGGTGACACGGGGCGGCAGCAGCCCCTGCCCGGCCAGGGGGTCACCAGAAGGCGCCGCTGCCAGGAAATCTGCCTTGATGGGGAGATAGCGCCGGGCAGGGCGGGAGGAAAGAAAGGGTTCTTCATTGCTGCCCGCCCTACACGGGGCCTTTTGTCTCGGTGACTTGGGACTTTGCTGTTGGCGAAGGCTGAAAGGAAGGGATGAGGAGGGATGTGATGAGCAGAGGGCGCTTTCCGGAGGCGGAGGTTCACCGGGATGTGCTCTAGCCCAGCTGTGGCCGAGTTTAATACCGAACTCGCGGCGAGACGATGAGTTTTCTTCGTCACAGCTTTTCAGTTCATTACTCTCCCTCTTCCTTTTCTGCAAATAAGTAAATGCACTTAAGAGGCTGCCACAGGTCACCTAAGCTAACTGTCGTGTGTGCACTCTTATCCCATGGTAATTGCAAAGTACTGTTACCGATCTGAAATGTCAAGAAAGTGATTTAAATATAAATTTACATTTGCTGCAAACTACGAGCGCGTACACAGGCAGTGAGGACAGCCCAGGTGCCGCGCCGCAGCCTGCGAGACGGGGCGCTCTGCTCGGGATTCCCAGCCTGAGTTGTGTTTATACGCACGGGAAATTTCGGAGGAAGACATTGCAGCTTGGAAATCATCTGTCACCACCGCTCGCTGCTGGAGAGGGCGTCGCAGCAAATCTCCACCCCGACCACAAAGCTTCCTCAGATGGTTTAACCTCGCCGCAGGTATTCCACAGCCAGAAGAACAGCCTTGTGGAATACTTGGAAGCAAAGCTGACATGAGAAGTGGTGATCCCGGCTGTAAACTATGAGCAGAAATTGTGGTACATGCACCCAGTGTCTGCAGACATCCCCTGGAGCAGGGACATGGGCCCGTGTCCCAATCTTCTCCTGATCCCCAGCCCCGAGAATGACTGTCCATCCCAGGCTGAGCGACACAGGATTCATTTCTCTTTCAGTCATTTTACTTTTCTGTAAATTCTCTCCTAGTGCTTGGGAAAACTACGCTTTTGGTCTGAAAAAGAAGGTGTTTTCCCTCCCTGAATTTCAGAATTGCTCTGAAAATCAGGAGTGAAATTCCCACTCCCGGCCAGCCTGGGCTCCAGCGCGGCTGGAAGCCACCGGGACCCAGGGGCAGAGGGGAACTGGGCTGTTTGGGCAACCCTAGTATTGATGTACCCAAACTTTAGAGACATCGATTTTGCCGCTTAGCTGTCTGACAGGCATTCATTAACAGCTTTGATGTAGCTCTGATACGGAGGATAATCTGCATTTTCCCAGTTGAGCGTGTGTTTCCTTAGGCACACAGAGAGCTGGCACCTTTCCCTTTCTTCCTCTCCCACAGTTTCCACACGAGTAGTCCCAGCAACGCGCACAAACCCATTTAGCAAATGGATTTTTTTTCTTGCGAAGTGTTCAAAAACAGTCACCCTTTATTATTAAAAATGGTGACTGGTGTATCATGACTCAACAGTCTGAGGGCAAATCTGCGCACTGTATATCAATACTTCACGTAAGCGACTGGAGTAATCAATAGTTCAAGTATATTTCTGTATTTATTACATATTCAATCGACTAACTCATGCTCTTTCATCAATACATTAACTGATAATAAAACTCTGTTTGCTATAGAAAATATTAGACACTGTATGACAAATAATTGAACATTAGTATGTGTAAGTATTGAGCTACAAAGGCGCAGCGGGAGGGAAGCGTATAATATCCCCCTGGTTAAGCCCACCTTGCGTGATTAAAGGGAAAACAAAATGCCATAGATAAGAGATTAAAAACATCTTGTGCTAATACGGATCTGAAGTCATCAAAGCGGGAGAGATTAAAACGAGCCGGTTCCTGATTTCAAGTCGTGGCGGTGATGGAGCGGCTGGCTCTGAGGCTGCTCCCCGGGATTTCGCTGGTGGCAGCGGCCAGAGAGCGTAGGATGGGGTTGCAGCTTCTCCCCTTTACCGACACTGGAGGTCCGGGCTGGCCCATAGACCCACGGCTGGGCTGCTGGTGAGGGCACCGTGGGTACAAGTGGCTCTTCAGAAGTGTTTCTGCAGGGCTGCTGGGGGCAGCGGAGAGGTAAAGGACGGCTCAGGGGAAAATCAGCTGAAGATGGTCTGGGGTCCAAGCCAAAGCTTTATTTCTGCTACAGTTTTGGACAGGTAAAACGCAGACCTCCGTGTCCATGACTTGGGCACAGACGTCCTTCCTCTTGCCCAGTTTCTGCTGGTCTAAGGCATAAGCTTTTGGGAGGAGTAACCTTCTTTCAGGGGACGTGCCTGGGCCCTGCAACAAAACCCCTGTCCCACCAGGAGTATCCAGGAGCCTCCTCTGAGCTCTATAAAAACCCCGTATGTGCACTGCGGAGTGCCCAGGGTCAACCCAGAGCGAAGGGAGGGGGCAAGACAAACCTCCCTGCTCACCGACACACCGCTGAGAGCCCCGAGCATCGTCTGTGCACCCCGTGGGCACCAAAATTCACACATTTAGTGTAAACCCCAGCGCTGAGCCTGGCCAAAGTGGGTCCAGCGTCTTGTAGCGGGGACCAGGTCTGCAGCAGGAGAGAGCGGTGGGATTCAGACACGTTTTATCTGGGAAAAGCACTGGCTTTGACAATATTGTAGCTGAGGAAGCCAAACTGAACCTGTGTGGTTCCAGGGGAAAAGGAAACCAGGAGGTGGTAGGTGCAGGGCTTTCAGACCACACTGAGCAGGAGTATTTGTGACTGGACGGAGTACAATGGAGCATTTTCCAGCTCTATATCCCTCTCCTCCCAGAAAAGAATCGGGGCTGCAGACGCATTCTGGGTCTTCTTGCTCACACAGAGTAACCCCTATAAATACACAGTGATACTTAACAGCCAGGAAGCATCTTGTTACAATTTACAAGGTATTAATGAGCAATCTGGTACATATGGGAACAAATGATAGCACTCTGCATTAATACCAGGGTCATTAATGCATACTCCAACAGAGGAAATAATTAGGGTGAATTACAGCTATAAGGCCGCGTTGGATGGTGCGTGTGTGCGCCTGGTTCTGGGATCGTTCTCCAAATTCACCTGGATCTAGTCGGGTTGGAGGTGGCGCCTCGGAGGGCAGCGGTGTTTCGGTCACAGGCAGGAGATGCCAGCGCCAGCCGTGCCACCGCCGCGCCGTGGCCGGGTAATTAGCAGCCGAGGTGGCCTCTGTCCTTAAGAGAAAGTAGCCGACGGTTTCGAGTCAAATGTGAAAGAGCGGTTTATTTGGTGTCGCTTTTAATTAAGCTCGATAGCAAAGCCTCTATTAAGGGTGAGGAATGTGTCCTATGAATGCACTGCATTAACTATTAGTTGTATTTTATTTTTATCATTGTTATTATTTATTAGTCTGGAGGCCCAGGAGTCCATCGATTTGTTTCCGAGTAGCCCAAATGAGGCTGAGTTGTCATAGATCATCTTCGGCTGAGGCTGACACTGGCATTTTCTCTCTGGAAAGGGTTTGGTTGGAGAAGTCTTTGGGAATGAAGCAGTTGAGGACAGAAGCCCTGGCTCTGCTGGACGAGGAGGCTCACGGGAGCTGCATCCTATGGGATGCCGGGGGCACCAGGATCCCACCCTCCTGAGGGGGACATGGGTGTTATAGTTTGAGAAAAACCATAACAATTTATTGTCGTTTAGACAATTGTTCTATCACCCCACGACTCCTCCCCACCCAGGAAGGGGAATGCGGGAAAAACAAGGAAACAGGAGGGTTGAAATATAGATAGATTTAATAGGATAAGACTAAATAATTAACAATAATACTAAAGAACCAATATTGATCCCAATACTAATATAAGACACACAAGGACCATCCCCAGCCCATTCCATCAGCAGGAAGCTGGTCCACCCCAGCAGGGACAGCCAAGGTGGGACACTGTGCTGTGTCTTCGGGAGGAAGGGAAGGGCTCAGGGCTCTGGCACCGGGGGCAAGGGGTTCTCTGGATCACAGCCATCACGGGAGAGAGAGAGAACTCCTCAGCAAACCTTCTAATTTATATTGAATGTGACCTTCATGGTATGAAATAACCCTGTTGGCAGCTTGGGTCAAGTGCCTGGGTCTCTCTCCTCCTCATCCCTGCACCTGGCAAGGCTCAAAGACACCGAAACCTTGAATCCCACATAGCCTGGCTGGCTATAAGTAAATATTTTCACAAATTCAGACACTAGTCTTTGAAAAGTACAGTTGTCCCAAGCATTGGAAGAGAAATTAGTCCTGTGTCACACAACCCAGGGCAATGGGGCAGTCGGGGACGTGGGGGCCAGGCAGGCTGGGGGTTGCTGCCCTGACTAATTCACATCTCACAAGGACTTCACTTGTGAGGAGCGGTTCAGGGAAGAACAAAGAGCTCTTTTAATGTCTGGACTAAGAATCACACGGTGTGTGATGTAGCCAGCTCAAGGTAGGTGAATAACCCTTCTCCCTTCACTTGGAGAACGTCGTGGTGGTCCTCCAGCAGCAGGGCAGGGAGCCGGCCCCCGCTCGGAATGAGAACAGAGCCTGGATGAAAAGAAGGGGGTGCATTTTCCTGCAGCTCTGCAAATATTAATAACGCACAACCCCTTTATGAAAGCAAACCGAGGAAATGAAAACATGAAAAGTAGGATGCGGACAAAATTGAAAGCCCTTTCCCGTGCAGTGAGTTACGGGGGGGGGAAGGAGCGAGGAAGGGCGGTGGGGTCAACGTGGCTGGCACCACTGGCACCCCCCAGCACGCTGCATTTGTGTTTGCTCCGGGAACCGGGGTGCCTCAGAGCAAGGCAGGCTTTAGTTGTCATTCACGCATTGCTCTCCGTGGCTTCAGGTCAGCGAGATGCTCAAACACGATTATCATTTTTTTCCTGGGAAGCGCAGAAAACCGGTGGGCGCAGCATTTGGAGCCCGACCCGCTCTCAGCCTCTGCTGAACTGGGATTCACCAGCTCCCCCAGTTCCCAAACTGGCCTGAGCTGTCGCATCCCGGCCAAGTGCCGGTGGCCGGCGTGGGGCCCGGGGGCGTGGGGAGGCAGCGCCGGGGCCGTGCACCATGTCTAATGCAATGACCAGCCAAGGAATCCGTGTCCAGACGCGTGTTTACATCCCTTTACTCTGGCGCTTTACGAGGGAGAACGTCTGTGCCTTTGTCACTGCTGATTGCCCTCCGCTTGTTCTTGCATTTGATAGTTTCAGACAAGCAGCCTTCACCTGAGGACATGTCAGAGCGTTGCTGGTTACTTGTCCAAAGGGGAAAACATTCTTTATCTCCTTCAGTAGCTTGTGCTTTATGATGCAGTAATATCCTCTGCTGCTGGAGCTGCAGCCTCCTTGGATAACACGAGATACGTATTATGTGTATTTCAGTGATTCTGCAGATATTCCGAGTATTGAACCCACTATCTCAAGTGCTATGCAAATGAAGGAAAAACAATCGGCAATATTTTCAAAGTGAAAAAGGGGCTTCGTTTGCAGAGGTATAGATTTTTTTTTTTTGTGGCAAAGGGGAAGGAGAGCTATTCCCAATGCCCTGCAGCTCGGGAGAGGGCGGCCCCACTGCCGGCCCCACTGCCAGCCCCACTTTTGCAGCCAGACGTTGATCCCGTGGGATGGAGGTGCCTGCCCGGTGTGTGACAGCAGAAGGTGACCCACGGGGTAGGTGGCAGGGAGTCCTTGCTGTCACAGATAGCTGCAGGGATCCCTGCCTGCCCTCACCCTGGCAGGGAAGATGCTGGACATCCGTGGTTGACCCTCAGGCAGCTGAACCACCAAGCTGAAATAAATCCGAATTAATGCTCATCACACTAAAAGACGAGCTATTTCATCAGTGCCCTTCAGCGTGGCTTCGTGGTGATGGAGAAAGGGGCTCATTATTGGCTTTCTGCCCCCAGGAGAGCTCACCCACAGCCTCCTATCAGTGCAACCGGGCACTGGGTGTGGGGGAGACACTGGTGAGCCCCCCAGGGTCTGGGATGAGCTGGGAAGCTCAGAAAGCTGGCGGCCCCCGGGCAGGATGGGTGGAGGGAGAGGGATGTCCAACTGGGGATGGATGTAAATGCTCCATCAGTGCTCCCTTAAAGCCAGTTTGGATTCTGTGGGTCACCACAGCCCCCCCCCAGCCCTGCCCTCGGTGCTCCTGGTGCAACCCCAACACCCCCTCAGTGTGCAGATATATGGGTAGTGTGTGTGTTTAATAAAATACAAACTTACATTTCCCTTTTCAAATGAAATTAACATACTTTATTGCCAGCTATAAGAAATATTCCTTAAGGGTAAGAAGTTTATAAAAAATTTAAAGTAACAAAGGCAAACTTATAAAAAATTCATCTTTTAGTAGTGATTGCTCTATAAAAAAAAGAGTGAGTTTAAGTGAGAATACAAAATTCACAGAATTAATTATGTAAACAGCAAAAAAGGCACAACGGCTGAGAACTAAACTAATTAGCAGCAGAGTCGCCCCGCCAATGTCAGCCTGGACCTGCAAGTCATCTGCTTAAGAACAACCCACAGTGACAATTGTGTCCTGAAGTTATTTATTAAATAACTCTGCCGAGGTTCAGAATAGCGTTGATTTAATTAGCTGAACGGTAAGTGTGGGGAGACACAAACTTTTCTCTCCTGTGCATCACGCATGGCAGCACTTCCCAGGGTCGTTATCCCCAGACTGGCTGCAGGGATCGTAGAATCACAGAACGGTTTGGGCTGGAGGGGATTTTGTTCCAAACCCCTGGGCAGGTACAGTTGTATCATAGAATCGTAGAATGGTTTGGTTTGGAAGGGACCTTAAAGACCATCCAGTGCCACCCCCTGCCCTGGGCAGGGACACCTCCCACCACACCAGGTTGCTC
>JAOXJK010000005.1:31172467-31195599 GCA_025774025.1 Xenus cinereus | reverse complement strand
ATTCTTCCCTCTAATGTATTCAAAGATTGCAAATTTAATAATTACATTTTTTCCATCATATAGGTCAGTAATACTGAATAGCACTGGATAGAAGATAGACCTATTCAACAGTTTTCCATTTCAACAGCAAACCAGCAAGGACTAGTCTCTGACTGCAGTTTTTCAACTGGTTTTACCTTCACCAAATAGTATTTTCATCTAGACTATGATTCCTCAGCTTGCTTGTGAGAATGTCATATAAGACGGTGTCAAAAATCTTATTAAAGTCAAGATATGACATTTACTGCTTCTTTTCTATCCAGAAGGCCTATTACCCTGTCGCAGATGAAAATTAGATCGGTTTGCCACGATTTGTTCTTGACAAACCCATGTTGGCTGCTACTCACCCTGTTATCTTCTTGGTGCTTATAAATAGTTTGTTTGATCATTCGTTCCAATATTTTTCTGGGAACTTGAAGTTGAACTGACTTAAACTGATTATAATTTCTCAGCTTCTCCTTCCCCTTTGCAGAGCAGGCTCCGCATTTGCTGATCTGCATCACCCAGTGCCTCCCGCACCCTGCACCCACCTCGGGGACCACCAGGAGCCACGCTGAGGTTTCCTGCTCTGCTTTTCAGTGCCCTGGCATTCACAGTGCCAGCCACTTGAGCACAGCTGACCTTTTTTTAGTGATGAGAGAGTCTACAGTCTTTCCAGCACTCCATCTCCTTCCCTTCCCGCTCCTTGACAGGAGGCTCCTTCCCATGGTCTCTCCTGTTGCAGAGCAGGGGATGCTCTGTCCCGTGCCCACACCTGGCTTGGTGCCTTGGGACAGGAGCCACTTGGTCCTACCCACCCTCGTTGGTACTTTGGGACAGGAGCTACTTGGTCCTACCCACCCTTGTTGGTTCTTTGGGACAGAAGCTACTTGGTCCTACCCACCCTCGTTGGTTCTTTGGGACAGGAGCTACTTGGTCCTACCCACCCTTGTTGGTTCTTTGGGACAGGAGCTACTTGGTCCTACCCACCCTTGTTGGTTCTTTGGGACAGGAGCCGCTTGGTCCTACCCACCCTCGTTGGTGCTTTGGGACAGGAGCTACTTCATCCTACCCACCCTCACCCTTGCCTTGGGACAGGAGCCACTTGGTCCTACCCACCCTCACCTGGTGCCTTGGCCCAGCCCTGTCCCACCTGACAGGGATGCCCCCAACCTCCGCTGAGCCGAAAAAATGTCAGCAAAAGCATTTTTTTCCAGGTAAAGCCACAGATTGCAATCACAACCACTTCCAGACAGCCTGGAGGGGAAATTACTGGCCAGCCCCACACTCTGTGTGGCCACCTGCCCCTCATGAGGGAGCTCCTGGCCTCCCGCTCCTGGTAAGAAGCTGTGGCAATGCCACATGGGGAGGGCGATGAGCTCAGGGAGGCTGCATCCGTGCTGCCTTTGGAGGATGCTTCTTGAGGTCCTCAACGGCTCCCGTGCTGCTGTGTTCAAGTGGAAACGAGAGGGGACGGATACCAGAGCGTAACCTGGTGGGGGGAGAACGCAGGGTCCATTGCCGGAGGCTTCTCATTATATGGAGAAGCATTTCCTTGTTTTTAATTAAATATAAAGACTATCTTACAGTTATAATTAGTACCAGGTGGCTAAGGATTAAAGGGGCAGCATCAAAGGCTTGCCTGGGAGAAGCAAAGGCCAGGTTTGCCTCCTTCATTATAAATCACCAGGAATCTCTGTTCTCTGGAAACTCCCTGTTGCACGAGGCCGCCTTCCCATGCCGCTTGGGCTCCAGTTGGAAATTCTGACCCTTACAAAATCCCTCTTCATACTTTAAAGCAAGCGGAGCAGAAGAACAATGGTTAACAAATACCCATCCGCCGAGATCAAAAGTTTCTGTGGGAGGATGGGAGCCGTTCAGCCCGGTGAACGCTCGGTCTCCGAGCCGTGTTATTGCTGGGATGCCGAGAGCCAGGTGGCAACAGGCTGTCCCTTTCCCATCCCCAGGGTGGCATTTGGGGCCGTTTTTGTTGCCGGTTTAAACACCCGGGCTGCGTGCTCCCTGGATGCCCACCGGGATGTTTATTCTGTGGCCCTGTCAACTGGATTTGTCCCCTGGTTTGTTATTGTCTTCACTGTAAACTGCAACAAACTCTTCTGATCCCCCTCTTCGCTGCTGGGATCTGGGGGACAAAGCATGGGATGCCCCCAGGGCTGCAGAGAAGGGTCTCGGGTGCAGGAGAGGGAAGGGGACGGGATGCAATTCGCTGTGCAACAAGCCCCGAGCCTGCAGCATCTTGGCACAGCACGGGACCGTGTGGCCACCAACGCAGGGACCTGCCGTGAGGGCTACGTCTTCTGCAAGACTGCCTGAAGCCGGAGTGAGAGTGCTGGGGATGTAACAAGGTTTGAGGCTTGTATGGAAAAGGCAGGATGGACAAGGTTTCCTGGCTGGAGTGCCCTCAACAGCTGGTTTTTTCCTCTCTGGGCTCCCAGTGCCACCGGTCCCAGTCCCACCTTGCCCCACTGGAGGTGTCCTGGCTGCTCCACAGCGATGCCAGCAACGGGGCTTCAGTGTGCCCCTTCCTGGGGTCTCTGTGGGAGATCCTGCATCACACCTCGCTGTCAGGGAATCCAAGGACCTACTGACACAGAGCCTTCGGAGCCTCCCTAGCTGCCTCCTGTGGGTCCTGGTCCCCGGGGATGTGTGGGGCACCCCCCCTTGGCTGATCAGGCAGGGCTGCAGGCAGCAACCACCAAAAGCGATGGCAGGAGCTCCCCGGGGTGGGTGATCCGGCCTGGCGGGAGGCAGCTCGGTGTCTCTCCCAATCCCAGACGGCTCTTTCACTCCGTCTTTAATTTCATTTAACATCTCATTTGCTTTGCTCTGCTCAGACCCTGCGCAGCCCATCGGCGCGGTGGAGGGAGATGACAAATCCATTCCTCCCCGTCTCCCCCCCCCAGGTGATGGATGACGCTGCCTCCTCCCCAGCGGAGCCGGGGGGCTGGATGCCCACCGTGTCTGGCATCTCCTGCCCACTCCTGCCTGCTCCTGCCTGCTCCTGCCCGCTCCCCCAGCCCCGCCGAGGAGCCGGCCGCGGGGGCGGCGTGTCGTCACCCAGAAGGTGCCGCGTTATTTCCACCCCGGGCTCCCCTCCCCAGGGAAAGTCAGACAAACACACAATAAGCTTTGACACAAATAGCGTTAATAAAATATCGCTCCTCCGGGACCGCCTTGCCTCCAGTCGTCAGGATGCTACTAGTTGCAATAAAATGGAACTGCTCTTTCACTCCTCGCCACAATTACTGCCCGTGTCTGCTCCCTGCCAGAGCCGGGGCTCGCCGGCCGAGCTCTCCCTGGCGAGGAAGCTAACGGGGAAGAGAGCTGCCGTTACCTCCCTGCGTGATGCCTGCCTTTGCATAAGCAGCCTAATAAACCTCCTCGCGCTTCGGCAAGACCTTTCGGTGCATACAGAGCAGCCCCGAGCCCCCACTTGCAAGGGGCGAGATAGAAATGTTAGATCTGCTCCGCGGGGCCGGGGGGGTTTTATAGTCTGGATGAGCTGCCATAGCATCACTCCTTGCTGCCCGCACCTCTGAACCGCTGCGGGGAAGTTCTCACAAAGGATTGTCACCAAATTGCAGTTGGGGGAGCCGCATTTTGCTTTGCTGTATCTTCCCCCCCCGCCCTCCTCCCCTGCTCCTCGCAGCTCCAAACCTTGGCTGTGTTTACCCACCTCCGATAACAAATGCTGGGAGAGGAAAAGCAAAAAACCAGATGAGGTCCAGGAGCATGCCAGGCAAATGGGAGTCCCGTCGCCAGGAGCAGCCCCTGCTCCGATTGAGGCATAATTCATTTCACAATGTATAAGAAAAGTTGAGTTATTGGGACATGTGACATTTATTTAGTTACATATCTCCTGTGGGAGGTTTCTGGGGCCATTAATGTAGTGTATTTGCATGGCTAGTTTACATGCCTTTGCTTGTTATTGCTGTCTATATTCCATGCACCTCACACTCAATTTCAATTCAAAGTTTGGCAGTTGAGGTGTCACGACTAAAAAATGGAATGGCCTCCCTCAGAAATGAAATAATTTTGTTGTTCAGTTCCGAGCGATTTTGTAATTTCATGCTTGTGTATGATAATTTTATGCTGTCCTGCTCCACGTAACTCAGCTCTGCCAAGCCCTGACAGGTGATAAATACAATCTTTTCCGCCCGGCATGCGACAGGCCAGGATGAGGAGAAGGAGCGGGGGGGGAAAAAAAAAAAAGTAAGAAAAAAAAAAAAAAGTGGTGATTTCACATCTGAGGTCCTAGTGCAGCCGGAGCCACTGCAGCCCCGTCCCTTCATCATTTCACGCCTGGATTCCGGCAGGCGCACCCCCTCGGCTGCGGCGGAGGGACCCGGGGGTCAAGGAAAGTGTCCTGGAAATGGAATGATGCTGGAGAGGAGCCAGGCGGTGTTGTGTACGAAGGGAGAAAGTTATGACTTTGGCGTGTCCCCCGTGCGCGGGCGCCGGGATGCAGCGCCTTGATTTAGAGCCCAGGCTCTCTCTAATGGAGTTCAATAGAACCGTAACCTTTTGGAGAAATTATTTTTACAAATCTGTTAAACATTTGAAAGACAGCAATTTCCAATAAAAGAATATGAGTCCTTAACATTTATCACCAGGCTACAGATTTTATAACTGTTACTTCATATTGTTCTTGTAAAAAATGTTTCTCCTCCTGAGAGCAGATGAGTCAAAAGACTATTAAGGAAATGCCAGAGGTACAAGGGGGATATAATGGGTGCCAATAAAATGAAAGCAGAAGCAAACCATTTAAATTAAATTCAAGTGGTGATGAGAATCATCATTCCAACTGCAAACCTGGAAAGCTAAACACTGCTCGGTGGCTCTGCTGAGCTTTGCTGAGCCGCAGCAAACGCCGTGCCCGGTGGCGGTGGGATGCGGCGTGTGGAATTGGCAGACTGGCTCCATCCTGGTGTCAAGGTGATGGTCCTGAGCCCAGGTCCATCCCCGTATCAAGGTGCTGATGCTGAGCCCAGGTCTATCTTGGTGTCAAGGTGATGGTGCTGAGCCCGGCTCCATCCCGGTGTCAGGATGCAGGCAGGGATGGAGCCGGTGGGTGCTGAGCCTCCCTGGGCACCAAACTGATGGCTTTTGGTGGGAAGCTGCAGAACTGCAGGTGAGGAGAGGCATGAATGGGTTGAAGCTCTCAGAGAAGTGTTGGGTAATTTCCCTGCTCGAAGGGCTGAGATGCCCTTGTGGGAACAAACGCTTCTGGCAATGGAAAGAGCAGTGACATCTTACACGTGGTCTTGGCTCGTGCAAATTGCATCTTTATTTATCCATGCTCTGTTGGTGCTGTGTCCTGTCCCCACTCTCACTTTGTGGTGGACAACGAAGGAAAGGGACCAGTAAGACCTTGCCGCCTGGATCTTACACAAGAGGAAGGCTCTCCAGACAGCGTATAACCCATGACATCTTTAGGGACCGGGTATTCCATACTGGCAGCAGGTCTAGGATCATGTATGGCTGTTGAGGACAAGGACAGGTCCAGGTCTGTCTGCCTGGGATCACTGGAGCTGCTGGAGCTGTTCCATGGAGCCATGGATTAGCCTCTGGTTAGGTCCTGCTGCCTCTCCATGAAGGGAGAGCCTTGTCACATTGAAGAGTCAAATTGAAAATGCCAGAAAGAGGGGAGAGAAATCAATTGACAGTGATTGCTTTCAATAACAAGCAAATAGCAACGTTCCCCTGCCAAGGGGACCTGGGGTGGAAGAGCAGGGGAGCCTGGCCAGCACTTCTGCGGGGCAGGTGCCCCACGAAGATGCTCCAGCACAGCTGGGTCCCGTCAGACCCTGAGCCTGGGACCACTGCCTGCACCCTGCCCGCACCCTGCTGCTGGCCAAGCTCACAAAAAACCCCGTGGGGACAACAGCCCTGGTCCACCCCAGCCTGCCACGAGCCCTGCGTGAGTGCCCTGGCTATCGAGAAAAGCTACTGAACCCCTGGGCAGGCGGTGAGTGTCCCTGGGCAAGCAGTGAGTGTCCCACGGCAGGGGGGTGATTGTTCTCCGGAGAGGAGAGAGGAACAGGGATGCTTGTTCCTGGTCTCTGGGGCTGTTGGCAAGGAGCGTGTTGGGGTGGGCACCAAGGGCAAGCCCAGGACCTGCAGGGAGGGACCCAATTCTCAAGGTGCTCAAGGTGGCTGGGCTGTCCCCGAGCTGTGTCCCGCCGCCAGACAGACCCTGCGGGGAAGATGCTTCTTGCCTTGGGATTCAGGCATCTCTCCCCAGTCCTCTCCTGGACCCCTCCGGCTGGGATTTTGCAGCAGCTTTTCCTGGGCTGTTGGACTTTCCTCCAGGAAAGCAGAAGGCGAGGGATTTCCTGGGTGCCAGGAGGCGATGGTGGAAAATGCACCGTGTCCAGCTGCTTATGGCAGGAGGCGAGTGCAGCTGAGCCGGGGGCGAGCGCGGCCCCCTCCTTCCCCCTCCCCCCCCTCCGGTGGCCACCAGCCAGCCCCGGCTGGGCATCTGGCCACCTCCCCATCTGCTGACCAGCCCACACGGGGAGACGCTGCTCACGTCTTCACTGCAGTCCTCGAAAATTACTTCCAGGTCCCGGATAGTCAGGGAGGGCAACTTTCTCATCTCTAATTCTGGGATTTAAGCCACCTGAGAAAAACACTGGCAAAAAAACTTGAGTTTGCCTCCTCTTTCTTTTCTCTTTCATCTGCCCTTCTGCCGTGGTGGGGGGAACAGCAGGGGAAGTTTCTCCACACCAGGAGGGATGGGGATGCCTGGACAGGGAGCACTGGGCTGGACTTTGGGTCTGTCCTGGCTCAGAGAAAGGAGCACGGCGAGCATCCCTCAGTAGCCTTGATCGAAGTGCGGGGGGGAAATAGCTCCCTCTCCAAGCAAGCTTGGCGACAGCACAAGGTATCAACCTGTGAATTATTTTGTCCCAGAGCTAATTGGAAAATGTGTTTAAAAAAATTCAGAAGTTTTTTTTATGGTCCTTAAAAAGATATCGTGTTTGGGTTTGGTTTTTAATTATTTCATTTATTTAAATAAATAGAATTTAATTATTTTCTTTTTTAAAAATACAGGTGTATATGTAAAGAGAGAAGCCTGTAAACAAAAGGAATCATTTGGTTGGTGACAATGGAATTATTTCTGTTGTCTTTTCATTTTCCTATCACTTTCGTTTGGGGATAACTAGGAAGCTAACTTTTACGATTGTGTTATTCTTATTTTAGCCAGCAACCTGTTACCGCAGAGCTCAGACCTCCGGTCTCATACTGATTCAGAACCGACACCTGGCTTCGGGCACGGCTTTGCATGCAGGATCCATCCTCTCTGGGGCCTTTCAGAGCTCCCTGGTGGAACATACAGAGCTCAGAGAGACAAAAAAAAGAGAGATTGGGTGAAAGGCTGGCTTTGGGGGATGAGAGTGGGCCAGCACAGGGCTAGTGTTGCCACCTTGACGTGGCCACGGTGCGAGGGGACCAGCCGGCGGCTTGAAGCCCGGTGTAGCATTTGCTTTTATTTGTGTATTTTTGTGTCTGGGCTAATGATTTGCCAGAAGTACAAGCCGGTGTCACACACAGCGTCAGGAGGCACCCGCCGCCCCGGCTCTGAGCGCCTCGTCTGCAAATACATTTTTCTAAAGGACACACATGAAAGATATTCTGAATCAACACGACTACAGCTCTGTTAACACAGGTTACCCTTAACCAGCAGGTCACTTCACATCACTGTGCTCACAGGACCAAAAATAATGTATTCGGCATGAGCCGCACATCAGGAAGGCAGCGTTTGGGAGGGCTGTGGCTCCTTCTGCGGCACCCAGAAAGGTGGGGGACAGTGGCACCATCCCCAGCCTCCTCAGGAGGGACCTGGGGGGGGATTCATGTGTGTCCCATTGCGCCAACGGTATTAAAAACAGCTGTAAAGTGCCCAGGATGGAAAGGCTGTGAAACTCTCTGTCATGTCCCTGACACAAAGCTGTTTATTGTGTAACAGGGTTACAGGTCTGTTAATATGCAATTAGGGCTTTCTTAATATGCATGAGGGGGCTTAGCCCGCTCCCCAGTGGCTTCGGGAGCCTCATGATGCCTCCTGGTGAAACCCATGGATACGTGGTCTTCCTTGTCCATGCATCTCTTAACTGCAAATTGATTTCTGTGATAGGTCTCATCTGCTCGGGATGCTCTGAATCATCTCTGACCGTGGCCCAGCCCAAGCCAGGACCCCTTTTATTTTATTTTATTTTTTTTTTTTTTGTGCTCTCACAGCTGGGTGCTGCAGGATAAATGTCACGTCACAAACAGGGTTTGGGCTTCAGATTGGGAAGGACTGAGGAGGCAGAACGAAGGGGCACGCTCCAGGGCATCGTGCCAGTGATGCAGAGCACCCCTCGGCGGACCCGTGCATAGGCAGGTCCACGTGCAAGGGGACAAGTTCTTCAGCAGTTCCCCTCTGCAAGAGCATGGGCATCATTGACACAACCCCACGAATGCCAGCGTGTTTGTGTGCCTGTATATTTAGGGGGTAGGGGCTGCCTGCCAAGAATATGCCTGAGCTGGAGAGATCGTGTGTCCAGACTGAACCTGAGCAGAATTGATGAACCTCTGAAAACCTTCCGATGCGTTTCTCTGGTTCCCAAACACAGGAACCTCAGAGCCAAAGGCTGCTTCAAAAGCCGTAACTAAGGTTCACCAGACACTCTGCTTCCAGCTCTGCGGAACACTGTCAGCAAAAATTATCCTGTGCTCTCTCCTCCTCCTTCTTCCTCATCCCTTTGGCTTCCCTACCCCATTCCCTTGCTGCCTCTGGGAAGCCAATAGATGCTGCAAAATGGAATTCCAAAGGTGCAGAAAAGCATGGTTAAAGTCAGCCCAGGGCGCTCCATCCCCCGCTGGCTTTGCACAGGAGCCTCCTTTGAGCTGAGAGCACTTTTCCTAAGAGCTTTCATCTACTGGTTCCCCAGGAACATGTGGAGTGGTGGCCATCACAAGCCTCTCAGTTGTACTGGAGATGAATTTAATGGGAGCTCAGGATCTGCAGGGCTCCAGCCTCTGGCTTTTTGTGGGATGGGAGGAGTGTCTATGTCCTGACTGGGCACGGAGCACGTTCAGCTGGCTGAGAGTTGGCCATTTCTTCACGTGGCACGGAAACTGGTGTTAACACACGGTGCTGCTCTGGAGTAACTGGGCACCTGCAGTCTGGGAGAGGGTTTCTCTGGGATCTCAGAGCAAATCCCGCTGCTCCCAGCTCTCTCCTTGTGACCGGCTGGGAACGGCCTTGATCAAGTCCCTGTTCCCAGCTCAGTGAAGACTAAAAATCCCTGAGGGGGCGTTTTGGGGCTTTTCAGTCAAAACAGTAACTGTGGGAGGGTGCTCAGCCCCTTCCCCGGGCTGGCACTGCCCAAATCTGCAAATTAACGCCGTAACGTAACGTTGCTCTGTATGGAACAATAAATTAGAGTTGATTTTTTTGGTGTTGTTGCATATTTTTACACATTGCATATTTAATGTCTCTCTGAAAATATAAATAAAACATATGTAACCATTAGAAATCCTTAGAATCTGGGAAGCGCCTAAGAATTTATTTGTTTTCAGGAGGATCATACATATTGTATTAAAACTATATAAAGGGTTTAATAAAATGGCAAAAATAAAGCAAGAGCGAAGGCTCTCAATCTGCACTGAGAGGAGGGAAGTGATCTTTCTTTGATGCCTATTAAATGTTCCAGCAGATGAAACCCTATATTCTGCCAGGAAATGAGTTTGCCACAAGCCGATTGGGTGCTGTCGTGTGTGCTCGACTTTACCACTGTCATTCCTCTTCCTCGAGCAGCAATACATTACGCCGCCTCCATTTTTCATTCCTCACTGCCCGAAATGCAAATTTTCTCTCTGTTGTTTATATTAGGTTTTCAAATATATGGAAATCCAGATATCTGGAGGAAAATGTCAGGGCCAGAAATACTCGTGATCTGTCTTTTCCCCAGCCTGACACTTTTCTCCATCACTTACACGAAAGCATGTGAGGGGTATTACCAGCCGGAGAGGGCATGGGAGTGCGGCCGGGAGCTGCAGGTCCGTGGGATGGAGCAGTTTGCTCCTCGCTGTGGTTCACTCTTTGCACAGGTTTTTTCCCCCCTCTGTAAAGCTCAACACGTGGCCTGCGGAGGAAAAGGGCCGCATTGTGCAGGGAAGGTGTCAGAGTGAAGGTGACAGAAGGAGCTGTGGAAGAGGGGATGCTGCTGGGATGCTGCTGGTGGTTTGGGAATTGCTGGAGCTGGGAAAGATGTCCCTTGGGGAGGATGGTCACTGGAAGGGGCTGCTGAGAGACCCCGTCCTTGCACCCTGAGCTTGCTGGGCTTGGGGAAAGGGGTTCTTTGCCGTGGGGTGGGGGTTTGCTGCTGTGGCTCCGGGGGTCGGCAATGCTGCTGCTTGTGGCTGGAGAGGGGGAGATGTTAGCGAGCTATCGGGCAGGAAAAAGTCAGGCACCTTCAGGAGGAGTTTGTGGCCAAATCAGGCTGAGCTTCTGGAATTCCCCTAAGTTTTCTCACCTAAGAGGTCTATAAATAACTTTCAGGAGGGGCAGACGTGACCTTAAAGAGCAAACAGCACTGGGTGCTCTTAGCTCAGGGCTGTTTATGAATTGCTTATCTCTCCTCCACTGACCTACCCTACCGCATGCTACGGCTTTCCCGCTGTGGCCCAGCCCTCAAGGCTAGTAACTCCTGGTTTTTACTGGGCAAACCCAGATCTGCCCGGCTCTCAGCCCAGTATCAGAGCTTCTTAGAGGTTCACGGGTTCAAAAAGCTCGGTGTCAGGTCTTGCTGATGGCGTTGGTGATGGCTGATGATGCTGATGGGACATGCCCAGCCATGGGTGCTCCCACCTCCGCGGAGGCTGCGATGCTCCTACGTACAGACAGACAGAGTGATGTGGGCTGCAGGTTAGATGAGAGCAATCCGTGCCATCAGGCACCTCACTGTCCTCCGCGAGCCAGGCAGGAAGAAGTGGAGGTGTGAGAGGAAGGGACAAGCCACCATGGGTGCACGGGCTGTGAATGACACACCGATAATGAATGTGAATCGCATCCATTGCTTCTCTGTGAATAGGAGAGCTATTTTAGGCTCTGGCAGCTTCAGAGGATGATCTGGAGGTAAAAATCACCATCTCCTGGTGCTGGAGAAAGCCTGGTGTGCCTTAAATGGCACCGTGAGAATCCTTCTAGCAGGGACCAGGAGGCTGCACGTGTGGGTGACCATCACTGGAGCCACCACAACATTTGTTCCTATGTTGTTTCTCCGTGTAAGTACACGCAGAGCTGAGGGAACGATGCATAACAGAAACTCCCTATTAATAGGTTTTGGTTACACCTTCTTCACATTTCTGAATGAGCGTGTTACTCAGAGTTGTGCTTCTAATGCTCTGCCCACGCGGATGGCTTACGCACAAGAACTGCCACCGTGCTCCGGTTGTCATTGCTCTTGGCATCGCTTTCATCTCACCGACCTACACCACTAAACCAAACCCCGACAAGTCACGTATTCTGAATTTTCCAATCAAGTGTAGGCGGCGAAACTTGTCGGACACCTTTGAGTACAGTATCTGCTTTCATGATCAGTCAAGCTCCAGCGCTTGAACACAGGTGCAAAGAAAATCGTAAAAGGTTGCAAACGCGGCTACACTGGAATCTGTGTTTGAATAAATTTTATATACACAGAAATGTTTTCATCTATTTGCTTAGCTCTGCACAAACACTCCTTCGAGCACTTACACAGCGAGCAGCAAAGAGGTCATACAACCCCCACGCACACAAAGGCCACCCTCTTTTTGAACCAGACACATTAGCACCCAGCAAAAGACACTATTTCTGAAATCACAGGGAAAATTCCAGGAGGAAGAAACAAACAAGTGAGAAAAATCGAACCCCTCTGCTGAGCATTGTTATCTGTCTCGTTGCGAACACACACACACACACACACAAAAATCAGGTCCTGAGTCTGGAGAGCACGTGTGAGATGTTTGTCCCTCGTTGTCCCCGCTGTGCGGCTCCCCGAGGCTGCGGGCTGTGTCCCCTGTAAGACGCACTTTTTCAGAATTAAACTTGCATCTTTGCAGCAAATACATTCCTTTGCTACGTCATTCATAAAAGCCTCAAGCATCTGCTTAACTTTAAGCCCCCGCTGAGCTGAAATGGCTGGGTGCTTTGCTTCATCGGAGCTGAACTTGTGCCCAGCCCCTGGCAGAGCAGGAGCTGTTAAGTGTGTTTCACTGCCGTGTTTGAGTGAGTTTATCGCCTCCAAACTCCAAACGTGGCATCGCCACCTGTTTATTCACACAATCAGAAAAAGCTTTCCTTGAATTACGGAGAAACGGGGGGGGTTGTTTGCTGTTTGGTGCTGAGTGCCCGACTCCGGAGACTGGTCAGGAATGGGGGCTTTGCACCGGGGGTGGCTCCATTTGGGCACTGGACCTGGATTTCCCAGCCCCTCTGCCTGCACCAGCATCCTTCATGCCTGGAGATGTTAGGTAGACATCAGAGACAACACAGCCATGATTTTCCTTACCCCTGCAATCAGGGATAGCACTTCTGAACACAGCTTGTACCATTCTAATGTGGTTCTGAAACCTTATTCAAAAAGCAGTGGTTACGTGACTCCAGAAACCAAATTGCCATGCCCAGATTCTTCTTCTTCTTCAGGAAGTACACCTGGCAAAGGGAAAGCAGATCCAAGGAAATATTTGAGGAAGGGGGTTTGCATGCTCCATCATCTCTGCTGGAGATGGCTGGCTTTTTCCCGCAGAGCGCTGTTAATATTCCTTGCGCTTGCAGAAACAGCACCAAGGCAACTTCCGACTTCTCTCTGATTCAGCTCCCCCTTCCAAGGCCGTGCATTTTGGCAGACTTCTTGTTCCAAACCAGTGGACCTTGATACACGTCGGAATGCATAATCCAAACCTCCCTCCCTTGAAGAGGCAGGAGCTGGGATAAAGCAGAATGTACCTTCGCTCCTTTAATTACGAGCTCTAAGTCGCCTGGAAGTGTAAGGAGTTTTCTTGAAGTTCTAATTTTCCTCCCCCCTGTCCTGCTCCGCTGTGTCCCACAGGCTCAGAAATGGTTGGAGAATTTCCCTCCGCTCCTTGCTGCTGGCAGAAGAGCTTGGGGGCTCTGTCCATGGACACAGCCCCTTCCCTGAGCCTGGAGAGCGAGGACAGCAAGCCAGTTCTGTCTCCCAGAAGGGTCCAAAGAACATCTTCCCCTGATACTTCATCACTTGTGATCTCGGCTGAAAGGCAGATCAATCGTTCTGAACACCTTAGGGCTGCTCTAAGGGTACAGGAGAGCGATAAGAAGGAGATAAGGAGATAGGAACCAGTAAGGAGAAGAAGCAGGAGCCTGGGACAGGAGAGGGTTTCCTCTCCTGGAGGGATGGGTCGGGCAAGCAGAGTCACTTTCCTGTTATTCTGTATCTGAACATGTTAATATAGAAGCAGCTCGTTCAGATCTTTGGGTTCTTTCTCTTCTTTCCTTTGGCAATAAGTGCAAACAATAATTCAAATAACAATAATCACCACTTAACAAAAAGAAGGAGAGAGTCCCTGTGGCCACGGTGAGATCCTGAGCACAAAGAGCTGATATTTCACATTTGGATACCAGAAGCTATTACACGCTGTCACCAAGAGCAGAGAGAGCACCGTCCACGAGGTAGCTCCCAGCACATCCAGTTTGAGGCTGATAGCAATTGGCAATAGTTTTATTTCACCAGAATGAATTAGCACAAGAAAATAATTTGCAGGTTACAACGATTCCTTCAGCAACATGTGACTCAGAGCCAGGCAGGCAGCCAAGACTGAAAGTCAAATTATTTACAGCTACGCTCAGCTCTTGTGCGAGGTCTGATTTAAGACATAACAAGACACACAACTTTGTACTGGGACACTTGGACACGAGAACCTGAGCCCCAGTTTAACCACTGCCCGTTGGCTCATGTACAGCCCAGATCTCAAATTCGGATTCACTCCATCCATGTTATGGATCTTGGCCACCAGAAACTGCATGTATTGTACAACCCCTGGAGATGTAACGAAGGACATCAGGTTTCCTCCCGTCCTCAATTCATTGCAGGTGCAGGTGATGCATCAGAGTGAAGGCTTTCAACTGCTGATCTTTACGAACAGGCCATCCATCATTAGTGAAGGTCAAGTCGCAGATGAATTCCATCATTTTCCAATCATATGATCCCCCTCCCCACCTTGCCCTTGGTTGGGCCTGCAAAAGACAGCGAAGCTCTCGTGTGGAGGGGGAGTGTTTTCTAGCTGACTAGAGAGTGCAGTCACTGGAATAGGTGTGGTGGAGAACAAGGCACCATGGTTGGCTCTTCATGTCTTTGGAGGTTGATGAAAAGAAATCCCAATGGTGTGTGGGCAGCCTTACAGGTAGTACCCGAACCCCTTGGTTCTCCAAACACCCTTTGAAGCTGGGAGCAAGGGAAAACTGTTCTAGTTCATAAAAGAAAGAGCCTGAGAGGCACCTGTGGTGGATGAAGGCTGTGTGTCTCCTTGGAAAGTCTTCCACAGGCAGTTCCTCCTAAATGATGGCAGTAACCAATCTAACTCCTCACCCGTGTTTAGCTTCAGCTTGCACTACCTGAGTTACGCTTGTTCTCTTGGTCAGAAATGCATTTGGAGGGAAAAGATGAAGGTGATAGTTGCAACCAACTTATTCCAAGACATCTCTACCTCACAGATGTATTTAAATATTTTGGTTTTCCTTTAGCCACCACCCAGACCTGAAAACAGGGACCAAAATGGATCATCAAGCTACTAAAGCTGGAAGAACATCAGAGCAAGGAAAGGAGCTATTGAAGCATGAATTTAGCATGGGCTGAGCAGCTGTGGGAAGAACCAGGAAAACATTGGGGTGTGCTTTTGGATGGCTCTTTGTGTTTGACCTACTTAAGCCCTATCTTCTGGGGACAAGTTTTTAGTCACGCTGATCTGGAAGCCCAGCTTTAGAAAAGAAGGAGATGCTCTTGGGCTGCGTCTCATCACCCCTTGTGTATGTGCAGGCTGGGAACAAACCTCCTCCTCCTCCTTCTCCTCCTCCTCCTCTTTCTCCTCCTCCTCCTCCTCCATGCAGTGAATGTTCTCCTTTTTTCTGTCACAGGACAAACTAGAAAAGAAAAGCCCCAACCTGGCTTCTGTTGCCGCAGAGAAGCGCGGTGTCTGGAGCATGCAAAGGCGATTAAATGTGTCATGTGTGCATCATTTAAATTAACGTTGCTAAAACAACAATGCTATTTTTAATATTTAAAGAGCCCCTTTGAAGAATAGGAGAATCTGTCACCTTTCCTGGTGGATTTGAATCTTGTGTTCTGAGGGTTTTTTCTTCTCTGATTAAAGGAGTTGGCTGCATGAGGAACAGCTACACATGATGTGCTGCGAGGGGGTGTGGGACCGAGACACATCCCGGGGAGCAGCTCCTGCTCGCAGCGTTTGAGGACTCAGCCAGGCAGATTTTCTCGGCTTTCCTTTGTGGAGCTCCCACCCAGGGTGTCCTCCTTGTGCCAGAAGCCAAGGGCAGGTGGTCAGACAGTGCTTTCCTGGACGCCCACCCCTTGATGTCTCTGCCAGAATGCTTACAGCAGCCTTGGAGCATCTCGGAGTCTGTGACACTAGAAGTGGCACCACTCTTTGTCTTCGGTTTACCGGAGAGTAGCTTCCTCCCCACTCTGTCTCCACTCTCCAAAGTCTCTTCAGGACACTCAGACATGACAGGTCCACCCTCCGAGCCTAAGCTTGACCCAAATCACTCCTTAACCCCTGTAATGGGCTTCTTTTTCGTGCAAAAGACACATGCTCCATCCAAGAGAGGTTCAGTTGGTGCCGAGGGTGGATGAGTCCCTTCATGTACCTTGCTGTTGTGGCAGCTGTTGAAGTTTGCCTTCTAATCCAGGTCCCCTTCTCGGCAGTGCCTGCCCCCCCCGGCCATGTTTGTGCAGCTGGATGCTCCTACTGAGCCGCACGACTTGCAGTTGTCTCTGCTGAGTTTTGCTCTGCTTTCTTTCGGGCCAGACCTCGGATTTGTCAACAAGGTTTTGATTTCTGATCTCCTCCCAGTGGTCTTATGCTCCTGGACGGCCATAAGCCTTCAGCAAATACAGCTGGTGTTCTCCCTTTCTCCCAGAATAAGGTCGATGGAAACATGGAGCAGCATCTGCCCCACCTTCCCCTTCAGCCTTCCACACAGGGATCTCCTGCACCGTTGGCTGTTGAGATATGACTCCAGGAGCTCCTGAGGTGACTGATACCCTGTCCATGTGTTTATCTGCCTTCTCACTGACCCCCAGATTTCCACCCAGATCAGGTTTGCTGTGAACAAGGAGCAGGAGCCGCTTCCTGAGCCTCTGGGGTGACCAGGGACCAGGATCCAGCCCTCGACCTCTCAAACGCTGGCTCTCGGTGCCCTTCCTCTGCTAGAAATGTGTCTTCCCAAGCGGAGCACCGGGAAGCTGGAGGAGAAGGGCCCATTGTTGGTGAGGCTGGAGCAGGGAGCAGATATAAATGTTATTGGAGGGAAAAGACTATTAGGATTCTGTAGCTCTGAAAAATACATAAGTCTGAAATAAGACTAATGAGACATTTACTGGTGCGGTTGGGTTGCATTAATGACCCTTCAGAGGATACAATTGCAAAAGGCTTTCACTGTAATTACCACACTAATGATCGGCAGTGACATCATTTCAGACCAAATGCAATGCTTGTTTTGGATGCGTTTCAAGATCGGGACTTCTCCGGGGCTGGTGTGTGAGGCCCATCAGCGTTATTGCCTGTCTCCCTGCTCTGCTGACCATCTTTCTTAGCTGCCTCCTTGGCTACTGGCTTCCCTCCAGCCTGGCCCCCGAGACCAACATTCCTCCACTTTTTAAGGTGCTTCTGGGACTATGAGCTGAGAACTGCGATTTGTCAGCACCAGCGGCTTCGTTCATAGCGCTGGGCACAAATTAGAGGAGGGAAAAGCTGGGGGAGAGCCACACACCTCCTTTTGTTCTGCAGGCATCCTTAAAAGGCTTTTAATAAACAATGATTTATTATCTCCCGGCATGGCCCGAAGCGTATCCGTGCCGTGTAACCTTTGGACAATACCTGCTCCCGGGCGCACGTCTTACAGCCGGTGGGGACAGGCTGATCCCAATCTTCCCCAGCGCCTCTGGGCTTGGAGGAACATATTAATTAACCTCATTAGCCAGGATCATTTCAGCACTCCCAGAGACAGTGTGTTACCACCGCAAGCCTGTGGTCCGAGGAGGGTTCCCGCTTCCAGGCTCAGCCGGAGGCAGCTGGAGAGTGGGGATATTTGGCTCTGGAGGGACACACAGCGGAGAGCGGGCGATGGAGAGGCTGGAGGAGATGCCCAGCCCGGGGTAGGGGGCTCATCCCAGCCCCTCTGCTGATCCAGCAACCCCCAGGTGCTGCTCCCGGAGGAGGGATGCCGGAGGGAGAGGCAGCCGCAAGGAGCCCGTCCTCCCTCAGCCCTGGCTCTGCCCATGGCTGGGGTTGTCGGGCTGCGGAGCCCAGTTTGGGGCTGGGAAAGAGCTTTTGGTGGCCGTGTCCCCAACCCTGTGTGTGCCCAGGCTCCTGGCTGCCTCTGCTCCTCCCCGGCACCAGGCACGGCTGGGAACGGATTGACAGCGGCTTGTTAAGCCTGACAGAGCATCAACTTTTAAGGAGTTGGAGAAAGCAGGGCTTTTTAATTAAAAAAAAAAAAAAAGAAAAAAAAAAAAGACGTCATGATTTCTACCTTTCCTGTTCAGCTCTTCAGGAAACAGCATTCCTGCTCCAGCATTTAAAAACATCAAATTGATAGCCCTGTCATCTGTGCCCATAGGCTACTGCTCCCTGCCCCAGCCCTCCCACCAGGGCTCTGCCTTTGAAGGCGAAGGCACCGCTGTGTGACTGTCCTCGGGGACATTCATTTGCTTTCCTGCAGACTTGCTGGTTGTCACCAGCAAATATCCAGCCAGGCTCCTATCGGTCCCCCTTGTTCCCAGCAGCATCCTGGAAAAATACTGATACCGGTACCCAGGTACCGACCCCAGCGGGTCGCTCCCCGCGGCACTGGCTCAGCCTGGGAACTGCTCCTGGGGAGGCAGGAGGAGGCTGGTACAACGTGTGCAGAATGTTAAGTGGGTTTTTCATTCTCTACCTGTGATTTTCTGACAGGTATGTGGAGTTTTCTTCTTTTGGAGCTCGTTCCGTCTCCAAAGAAGGCGAATAGTAATCAGGAGTGTGGTCCCTGTTGAAGGCACTTACAAAAAGCAGCTGTAAAATTTGAGTTTCTGTCACAAGGGAGGTGGGGGGGCAGCTGTAACCCTTGAAAGGGAATGAAAAGAGGCACAAACCTCCATAATCCCCCAATTCCTCAATCTCCTCGCTCCGTCCTGGACCTGGTTATCTCTGCGCTGGTCAGCGTGTCCAGCGGTCGCTGCCAAGCAAGGGTCCTGCACTGGCCGCTTCCCAGTACCAAGGTGGTGTCCACCGGTGTGCAGCCCCCACCCATCTGACCCCCCTGCCTGCAGCGTGTGCACCCCCCGATGGCATCCCCCCGACGGCGCATCCTCCACGGGGGGACACTTCCAAACCACACTCATCACACCCTGCTCCGGTCACGGTCCCGTCCCTCTGTGAGACCCCCCCACCCTTACCCGCTCCCGGGCTTGGAAACGCTCCGATGGACGTGGTGCAGACAGAGGAGAAGGAAGCTTCCAGGAAATCAGCATTTCAAGGGATTCCTCACTATTTTGCGATTATTATTATTATATTGTTTTGAACAGCTGAGAAGGGGACTTGGATTAGAAGGCAAACCTCAACAGCTGCCACCACAGGAAGGTACGTGAAGGGACTCATCCACCCTCAGCACCATCTGGACCTCTCTTGGATGGAGAACGTGGCTTTTTGGCCAGTTCGTTTTGGTCTTGTCTGCTTCCATAATGTCCCCAGCATCGCCAACACTGTGCTGGGAGGTGTCAGCACTGAATGGGGAGGGGGAAGGAGCTGTACCTGCTGAAAATGTCTGTGAAAACACCTTTTAATTTTTTTAAAATTTTCCCTGGCTTGGAATATGAAAATGTCCACTGCTGAAATTTTTTATAGAATTGTTTTTTCTAGAAAATTCTTTTTTTTTAAAAATACAACCCACCCCATAATTTTCCTTTACTGGTTTCTGAAGGGAAGCGCCCCTTGGCGAAAGCACTGAGCAGCATTTCTGGGTCTTGCTGAGATGGGACCCCACGCTGTGTTTTGCTAAATCCCCAGCCCGAGGGCAAGTTGCACCCTCCTAAGTGAGAGCCCAGCACCCCAGCATCGTGGCCTGGCACCAGAACATTGTGACCCAGCACCTGAGTATTGTCATCCAGCGCCCAAGCATCATTGTCCAGAGCCCAAGCATCGTGGCCCAGCATCCAAACTTCCTTACCCAATGCCTGAACATCGTGTCCAGCACTTGAGCATCGTGGTCCAGCACCTGAGCGTTGTGCCCAATGCCCAAGCATTGTGGTCCAGTGCCTGAGCATCATGGTTCCAGCACCTGAGCATCATGCTCAATGCCCAAGCATCGTGGTCCAGTGCCTGAGCATCGTGCCCACCCCTAAGCATTGTGGTCCAACACCTGAGCATCGTGGCCAATGCCCGAGCATCGTGGTCCAGCCCCCGAACGTCATGGCCCCATCTTCCCTTTGCACATGCCTCTGGCCAATGGATTGGGTCCTGCCCTGGCCCCTCCGTGCTCCATCCCTGCGTCTCACTCCGGTGCCCGCCATCAGCTCCTGCTCGTTTGCAGATCCCTAACGAGGAGCCGTGGCTGCTGCCGGCTCTCCAGGCTCTGTAGGTGCAAGGGGGTGGGGGGAGAAGGGAGGGGGCTTCGATTCAAGGTCTGTTCCCTGCTTGAGCGATCAACATCATTTCCATACTATAATTACATTGCCCAATCCTCTCCTGATTTTACTGCTATCTTGTAAGGCGTCCCGGTTGTGAGTAATTTAAAGCTATATGAGATGTCAGGCTCTGTGAAACAATCACCCCTCAAAGAAATATGGTCTGAGATAATAATTGATAAGTCCCATTAGGCAACGGGGCCCGCTATTTCTGACTTGGCCTCTTCCGAGGCGGCCTTGTTGATTCCCTTAATGCCGGTTTTGCCGCTCGGCGTCCCTGGGAGCACAGCGCACTCAGTCCGGGGTCCAAGGGGAGACCCTCCGGGGTGGCAGGCGGAGGAGCCGGGGGAGCGGGGTGATTTCTTACCGCAGGGCACAGCCCGGATAAACCGGAGCAATTCAGCTTCCTCAATTCCGGGATTACAATATCTCAGCCTGATTTATGGGTGCGTTTTCGCATAAAACATATTATGAGCATTGGTTACCACCTGTGTTTGCTCTGTGGGGTTTGTCTCAGCGGTTTCTCCTTGTCCTCATCAGCAAACGGCAAACTCTCCCAGGCGTACCCCCTGGTCTCTGTCCCCACGCTCCACCTCCCTGATGCTGCCATCCCTTTCCCGGGATGGTGGACCAGTGGCCACTCCATCTCCTGCAGCATTGGTGGTGGCCATTGGCCCGTGGTCCCCAGTGCCGGGAAGGGTTGAGCATGGCAGGGCACCCTTAGCACAGCGTCCTTGGTATCTGTTTGTTCAGTCCAAAACTTTTTGGATGGATTGAGAAGCCGTGTTGGGTTTTGAGCTACGTGAGAAGAGCTCCTCCATGACCAACTGTGCCGAGCGGATTCCAGGTACCTGAAACTGCTGGTTCCTTCAAACCGCAACTATGTGGGTGTATATATATATTTATTTATTTACATATACACACACACACATCCACAGAAACATGCATGTATGCATATATAGCTATCTATAGGTACATAAATAGACACACATATACCCCTATACATATATGAGGACCATCCCAGCACCCTCGTTCTCCTCTCAGACCCAGTTCCATGAGAGGTGCTGGTTGCAGCTGGGTCAGCAGCCATCCTCACCTGGGGTCGGTCACTCCAGACACCTTCAGGACAAGGCCACTGCCACCCCTGGTGTCCCCATCCCTGGCTGTCCCCAGCTCTGCCACCCTTTCCCCCCCAGAGCTCCTCGCTTTGCTCTCCTTCCCACCGCCTTACTCTCTCGGAAAAGTGGAAACAGAAAACTGTGTTTCATTTCTGTCACTGGAGTATTTTTTAAGGCTGTTTCTCTAGGTTTTTAATGGTTGAACAGTTTACAAACTCTCTTCCTTTAAAGTTTTAAATTTTTAATTAGAGAAGCGAATGTAAACTTAATTTTTTTGTTGTCTGCGAGATAGGAGAGGTCTCGCCCATGACAACAGGATGAGTGATGAATTATGCAAGTAGCAAGGAGAGGCTGGCTTTTTTTGATGTGCTATTTTATAATTGCATAAACTACTGCACTCCTGAATCGGGCAAACATTATTTTACACATTCAGTAACCTTTAAAAAATGGTGACAGCTAATTTATGATGTTCTATAACAACCAAAAAAAAAAAAAAAAAGAAAGAATTACAACAAGAATTTTAAAAAGTCGACAAAACTCAGGCGTTCTCTCCAGAAAAGGTGAAGAGTTCAGAAGAGAATGAGTTTCTGGAGAAGAGATTCCTTTTTCCTTTGCATTTAGGAATAGAAATCATGAATTAAAAGATGCTTGCAGAGGATTTAATTAGAGGAGGGGGTTTACCTTTCAGAGCAGGTTTGTCATATGTGGTGGGACAGGACTCAGCGCAGCAAATCCCTCAGCTGTGAAAAATGAATGTTCAGTAAATCATGGGGTGACATATGGGGTGAAATGGGGAGCATTTCTACTCTGTGTTAACTTTAACCTACTTGGAAAACAAGACGCCTTCCCAGGCCGGGTTCAGTATTTGAAATCTTTTTTCTGTCCCCCCAAGTGAGTTTGCAGAGACGGAAATCTGTATTTCCCAGAATGGAAATTCTGGAGAAACGTTCCAATTCATAAACACTGAAACAACCTTATTAGAATGACACGATCTGACAGCTGTTAAAATATTATAATAAAACAAAAAAAAAAAAAAGAAAGAAATATACCATAATTCATTACTATCTTTGAAATGTTTAAGAGAGCGAAGAAAGTCAAAACGGATCAGTTTTGATCTTGGATTATTTCATTGAAAAATTCATCAAGATGAGAAAGTCCCTGCGGGATGTTTTGATGTGGATGTAAAAGCGCTTTTGCGGAAAACATCTGGACTTAGAGAGATTTGCTGGTTTCTCTAAATAACCCCTCGAGCTCACGTTATCCGCTGCGGCCAGGGCTTGGCCACCAGCCCTGCCTGGGGGTGATGGAGCAGCGCAGGGTTGGACACCCAACAGGCACCACTGTCCCATCCCTGCTCCTGGGAGAGGGCTCATCCCATCCCTGTCCCCATCCCATCCCCATCCCATCCCCATCCCGTGCCCACTCCCCATCCTGGGAGAGGGCTCATCCCACCAGGAACAAGAGTCCAACCCCCACAACCCAACTGGGGGGGTCTCCCTGCCTGCGCAATGAGCACTGAGGTGGGAAGATGCCTCATCTGCCAACGTTCATCACAGCTCTGGGCCATTAATGCTGCTTTGGAAAAGCAGTTTGTGACTCTGGATGGTGTTCTCAGGGACTTCCTGGCCCAGCCATCTCAGCGTGGGGACAAGAACGGGACCTTCACAAGCCGCTCGCTGCTTCTTCTCATCTCCTCTGACCACCCCACTAACGGGTTGATGCAAACATAGACCGGGCAGGACTGCTGCCTCTGAAATGGCTTCTGCTGAGCAGAAACAGGTTTGACTTGTGAAGAAAAATCCCAAATTAAAAACAACAACAAACCTCAATGACAGGCTGCAATGTGTTGACTAGATGATCTTAAAAGGTCCCTTCCAACCTAGGTGATTCTGTGATTCTGTGATTCTGTGTTCCTCATGGCCCTGCACAGCAGCGCGAGAGCAGGGAGCATCCTATGGGAAGTTCATCACCTGAAGGGCTTGGGGAGTCCTTGGAGAAAATTTTGGGAGAAATCCCCACACAGGGGTCCCTCCCCAACAGTGGGGGCCTGAGCCGTGCTTGCACTCCCCCA
>JAOXJK010000005.1:31151216-31165815 GCA_025774025.1 Xenus cinereus | reverse complement strand
GGCCAGGCTCTCACCACCCTCACAGCAAAGAATTTCTTCCCCAGATCTCATCTCAATCTCCCCTCTTTCAGTTTAAAACCATTCCCCCTCATCCTGTGGCTCCCCTCCCTGATCCAGAGTCCCTCCCCAGCTTTTCTGGAGCCCCTTTAGGGACTGGAAGGGGCTCTAAAGTCTCCTCGGAGCCTTCTCTTCTCCAGGCTGAACAACCACAACTCAGCTTGTTCACAGTTGTCCTTCCAGCCCCTGGAGCATCTCCGTGGCCTCCTCTGGACCGGCTCCCACAGCTCCATGCCCTTCCTGTGCTGAGGACCCCAGAGCTGGACACAGTGCTCCAGGTGGGGTCTCCCCAGAGCGGAGCAGAAGGGCAGAACCCCCCCCCTCGCCCTGCTGGCCACGCTGCTGGGGATGCAGCCCAGGATGCGGGGGCGGCTTTCTGGGCTGTAAGTGCACATTGCTGGCTGATGTTGAGCTTCTCGACATGGGCACACACGGCTCCGTGCCATACGTGGGCACACACGGCCCCATGCACATGGACACCCCCACACGCCACAGCCAGAGGTGACTTTTTCCCCTGAAACCTGGAAAATACTTCATTCCTTCTCCTGCGCGCTGCCGGCAGAGCCCGGGCATGCTTTTCCTGTTAGACACGGGGGTTTTATTTTCCTCTTGTTTATCAGCTGTGCAGCCCGTTGATTCCATCTCCCCCGAGGCGCTGGAAGAATTATTACAGTCTAAAGCTAAGAAATAGTCCTTCACGCCGGGAGCCATGCAAAGGTGAGCCATTTCTGGCTAATTCTCACAGCGCACACACGCACAGGTAATGCTGCCTTATCCTGGACATCACTCCTGCTTGTTTTATTTAGGCAGCAAGACTCAGGGACTCACAGAGATGTGGGAGTCGAAGCAAGAGACCCAAGGGCAGGGGAGGGAGGGTGGCAGCTTGGCAGAGCGACGCTGCCCGGTGCATCCCGAGCCGTTCCCTGGCCACCACCGCGTCCCCCGAGGCACACACCACACGACGGGATGGGAAGGAGAATTGGATTGGAGGAAACTGGAGGTACAGACGCTGTTAAAAATGATCCTTTGTGCCTCAAATCAGTATTCGACAGGCTGCTCAAGATTCAATACATCAAAGGTTGAAGGATCATACAACCCTATTAGCTACAAACTTTAATTTCCCTTCGGGGCTGGTGTGTTACAATGCAACTACAGCAGCAATTACAACTTTTCCTTCACTGACAACTTGTTTAGATCAATAATGTCTTCAGCATCTTGAATCAAGATGGGCTCCATCAGCAAAACAGCCGGACCCCACGATTCCCCTTCGTGGAGCCTGCTGTGAAGGACGGGTGCCCCCCCTGCCTGCTCTGCCCGCACAGGTTTCCCATGCCATGGCAGATGCATTTTGCAAAGTTTGAACCATCTCCCCAAACTGGTCCAAACTGAGCTGCAGCTCCCCAGGCTCTGGTTTTGCTCCATGAGGCCGGTGTTGAGACCTTCGGAGCTGGGGATAAGGACCAGGGCTCTGCATCGCATCCTCGGTGCCGTTCCTGGGGAGGTGTCTCTCATCGCTGTTGCTGTTACGGGGAAGCCCTTCTCCCTGGATTTTGACAGAGCTGTGACACCCCCTGAGGGTCTCAGACGGGCAGGGAGCAGAGATTTAGTTCTGATCAACATCCGTAAAATCAACCCTGCCCTGTGCAGAGCCGGGGAGCATCGCCGGCTGCCGGCAGCGTCTGCCCCATCACTGGGGTGCTAACCCCCTTCCCGCACGTGGGGGACCACAACTGTGAGCTGGGACGTGTGACACCGATGGCTGTCAGCGCAGGACCACGTTCCCTTGCCTTTAGAATATTCTCTGAGCTGCTGTTTTCCCTGCCGTGGCACAGAGCCAGGGAGCACGGAGGAGTAGTAATAAATCTACTCACTGAACTAGAGCTGACTTGGGAATTGAAAAGGAGAAAAAAATCCAACAGGAGTTGAGTGTGGTCTCCATCCCCGAGACAGATGGCCTGCTGGAGTCATAAAAAAAAAGTGGTACAGAACTTGTGGGCGGAACGGGGCGCAGTAATTAAGGTCTTTCAATGAGTAAGAGCAGAGCGGCTTCTAGCCATCACCTGCTAATCCCTAAGAAGGTTGGACACCTCTCTCTGACCGGGGAAAACGGTGATTTAAGGCAAGCACTTAGGTTTTTTTTTTTAAGGCAGCAGATGGACTGGACCTATTGGAAACACCGGAGGTTTTTGCTGGCAGGTGGCAGGTTCTGGGGGGCCCGTGTGCCAGCAAGGGTGAGGTGGGGCGAGGATGGCTCTGGGGTCTGGAAACTCCAGGTGAGAGCTGAAAAATAGCAGGCTCGCCCGTCAAGTTTATAAAACAGCAGAGAGGGAAACATTTTGCGGAACGTCAGAGGCCAGGGAGATGGCCTTGAAATAACGAGCACGTGATGTACTGACTCCAAGTCCGTCGCCGTGGTACAGGCTATTCCTTCCAGCAGAGAGGCTAGAACGAAGGTTAGGGAAACCTCATCAGAACCCAGGCAGAAGTTAAACCTCTCACGCGCAAACACGTTGCAGACCTCTCTTCGCTAAAGCCAACAGCCTTGTTTGGGAAGAAACGGAATTTAATCTAAAAAAAAAAAAAGTTAGCTGAAATGAAAGTCGTGGGCCCAGAGGTTTGCGGAGGAGCACAGACAAGTGTGCACACACGCACACACATGCAGACAAATGGACAAGCACAATAAATAACAAAATGAGCTACACAGCAGGCTTTCTCGTAGGAAAATTGATGCCCGCAGGTTCCAAGAGCAACTAACTCTTTTATCAAACTGAACAGTTTTCCCAAAGGTGAAAGGCTGCAGGAAGAGGATTGGGGGTTGGACTAGATGATCTCCAGAGGTCCCTTCCAACCCCGTATCATTCTGTGATTCTGTGATTTTTAAGGGAAGCAGCCGGTCACCTGCAAGCTGCCTGGATGGAGCATCCCAGGGTACCATCTCCTCGCAGGCAACATCAAGTGGAGGCTCCCAGTGGGATTTTGGAGGCTCCTCGTATCCCCGGATACCTGAGGGAGAGAAGTGGCACTGCTCAAAGTGGAGACCTGAGCACCAGGGACGTTAAATGATTTGACCAAGGCCATGGGGAGTCTCTGAGCTCAGCCAGGAGAAGGGAGGCTTCCCATAACCGCACACCAGTACCTCCAGCACCAAACCAGCAGCTCTTGTCCCTCCTGCCGCCCGTGCCAAGGCTCTCAGGAGCTGCGACCGCCGTGACAGGTCCACCCCAGGGCAAACCTCAGCCCTGTGGCATGAAGGTTGATGCTGACTGATGGAAGTTGCCCCCGCAAAGGTCACCTTCGCCGCCAGAATGTGTTTGCTGCTCAATAACAAGCTGGACTTGATGCAGGTGCCTTCAGCAAAAACACACTGCGCAACGTGCCAGAACTTTCCGTGCCTTCTAGCCTGGTGATAACACTCCGACTTGCTGGTATTTAATACAGATTTTGGCTGGCCCTGGAAGTGTTATTTTCAAAATTAGTGTCGCCGTACGAGGAGTGGGATCCCCCCCTGTGAGGCTGGGGCACACACTCCACGTGCACCATGAGAGTGATGATTATTTTGCTGCTCAGCTCCAGCAGGGTTTGCTCCATCAGGTAGCAGAAAAAAAAAAAAAAAAACAAACAGAAATTAAATTAAGAAGCGGTATCACAGCTGCTAAGGACAAAACCAGGCATCCCCCTTCTGCTGGTGAGCCGAGATGGGCTGCAAGGGACGCCGGCGCTGGGCTCCCACACCAGTCCTGCCTTCACCACCACTGGGGGAAGAGTTATCACAGGAGCGAGGTGTTGGGGCAAAACCCCAGGGATCAGGGCTTTTGTTTCCGATTCCTGAATCCAAACGTCGCATTCGTGTCTGGTTCTGCCCCGGGGGAGTGTGGGGCTGCTTTGCGATAACACTGTGGGCAAAATAATTTCTTGGGCTCTTTTTCAGCGAGGTACTTAAGCAGATGATTAATCTGGTAGTCAATAGGAGTTCTCACAGGTTGAAACTTTGGGGAGACACAAGACCTTGCAGAATCAAAGCTGGAGTAATGATTTACTAACAATTCTTTTTGGCCTCGTTGACGTGGGATATAAAAGACTGGAAGCGTTTTTCATAAAACCCGAGTTTAAAAGGTTCTCCTTATCGACTTGCTGGTTTCTGGCAAAGTTCTTGCTTACAGTTCTGTTCCCCGAGGGTTTTCTTTGTAAGCAGTGGCTGCGCGAGGCACAGGGCCGAAAGGAGCATGGCATTGGGAGCTTTGGAGTGCCTGCCTGGAAATTTCAGACAATTGCAGCTTCTCGAGCGACGGTCCCTTCTCTCAGAGTCAAGAGCGCTTCGCTGGATGTAAAGTGTTTGTCAGACAATGTCTGGTGCTTTCCTGGCTGCGGGAATTGTTTGCCAGCAGACTCAGAAACGGAGATGGAGAAGCCAAGTAAGTGTCAAAGTGTAACCTGTGGGGAATTTGAACTTTTCCAAGGCGGACTTTAAGCCTCGGAGCCGCTATGAATCACGCCGGTGGCAGCTGGGTGGATGGATGTGCCGAGGTTTGGGGATGGAACACCCGGTGGAAGCCAGCGCTCATTCCTTGTTTTGGAAATGTACTGGGGACGGGACAAACACGGCTCTGATATATAGCGCAGGGTCTGGGAAGGGTGGTGTGAGGTTCCCTGGAGTCAGGGTGGCAGAGGAAGACAAATGTGGGCTTCTTCCAGCTTTAGGGAGAAAGCGCCGTCGAGCGCCTGGCCCTTGGCCAGTCCTCTCTTTGCGATGGGAGTCCAAGGCTGGTGTCCAGCATCCTTTATGTTTCCAGACGGCTTGGCACAGGCTCGCAGGGCCATTGCCTGGACACCGAGAAAGCTCATCAGCCTGACCTGTCAAGACTGTGCTCAGGGTGAAAAACGCACTCGTCTCTACACTTGGGGCGTTGATAATATTGACCTGTTACGTGCCGATCCCATTACCATTCCTCCAGAAGCACAGCTCGCCTGCGTCACACCACTCCTCCTTTTTATCACACACCTCTGCTTAATTGCAAGGCAGCGATAGGCATGATTTGCAGCCTTTGAGGAGCTGAGGAGATTTCACTTCGGCTGTGTCACACCTGGGGAGGTGAGGACCCTGGTGCCATCGTCCCGGGGGACACGCAGCCCCCGAGCAGGGGTCTGCCACCGCAGCAGTGAAATGCTGAAGTTATCAACTTTGTAAAAGTGAAAGAAATAAAGTTTTACTACAGAGAATGACTCAGTTTTATAGCGTCTATAAAAGCCTGTTAGGTGTTTGTGAGTGGTCTGCTAATCCTGCCACCGCTTGGACCTGTAAATCCAATAAAAGGCTGTTGCTTCCAACTGGGTCACTGTGGCTTAATTACTAAAGTCCTCAGGTGCCAGTTCTCATGAATAAACAATTGTTTCGTGGATAAAACAAATCAACATATTAAACACCCTTTATAGCTTAAAAAGTTCCAACCGTTATGCAAATAGACCTGTTAAATGAAGAATATTCCTAGGTAAAATAATTATGCAGAGCAGTTTCCCCTCTGCATAAGGTGCCAAAAATTATCTCAGTGATGCCAATTATCTGCTTGTTAGCACTGACATTATCATAGTCATTACACAGAACTGGTGCAGTTTATGTAAGATCTACACTGTGTTCTATTGTCATTTTTTTCTCTATTTACAACTCTGTATAATAAATGTCATTTTTCAAATGTTAAGGTATTTGGTATTTAATCTATCATTAAGGCTCTGAATATGTCTAGCCCCTAATAGGAAGACTGGTTTTAACACCCTGCAGTACTAAAAAAAGAGAAAAGGAGAGGGGGAAGAGGGGAAAAACAAAAATCTAATCACCTTAGGTGGGGAAGATGTGAGGAATAAAACAGTTGAGCTGCTGTAATGACGGGAAAAGAAGGAGGGTTCAATATTGGGTCTGTCTTTGCTGGGGCGTATTTGGATGCTTTGGTGCGATGCAGGAGGAAGGCAGCATCCTTGGACCAGCATCGCTCCGGCATCGCAGGGACCATCTCCCTCTCCTGTGCCTGCCGGGGTGACAGAGCCATCTTCCTCCTTTAGGGGTGAATTTTGGGGGGGTCTCCCGGCTGCCAGGCACTGCCCACACATGGGGGCACAACCCCACACCCCCACTGCGCCTCCTGTCCCCCCGTGGTGGTTTGCTGGCCGGGTTGGTGGCTGGAACACGCTGACAAAGCTGATAACACCGTGATGAATTCAGCTCTCGGCGTGGCCATCTGGAAGCTTCCGAGTGTATTTATGTACCCCCTTACGTAGGGAAGAAATGCCTCCAATAACGAAGTTATTAATCTTGAGTAACTCTCGTTGGGCCACTCTTCGTTGTCATTTTCTTGTCAGGATCTTTCTTACCCGTAATTCCTCCCTGCTGAGAGCTGTCTTTGTTTAATCTCTTTATAATTATTGGAGTATCACACTTAGAAAGCTTCAAAATGGCATCTTGTACAATATGGTATATGCTTTACCAAGGGATGCTCCTGAGTGGAAGCCTCGGTGAGGGGGACCCTGTGTGTCCCTCCCGGGGGAAGCAGAGAGCCCGGGGGAAGCGCTGGCACCCACGGCACGGAGCAGAAGGTTCCTTTTCAAATCCTTCCACAAATTATTTGACATTTTCCCGAATTGCTCACTCAGACCTGCTCATCACTCATGACATAAGAAGGAAATGTGATTGTTTTCCCTTGAAAACAACCCAGCAGCCGCTCTTTGATATTTTTTTTATTTTTTTTTTGCAGCCTTCTAAATGACAAAACTAAAGACAGGTTAAATTATCTTAAATGTAACAGTCACATTATTTATGTTAATTGTCACTCTTCACATTGAAAAAAATACCAGTCTGGCAGTGAGATGCTGAAGCCGTATCTCCCAAGCTCCGATGGTCCAGTTCCTCTCCTGAGCCCCTCTGGGAAGAGGGAAGGATGACGGGGGGAGGACAGGAAAGGGGGGACCTTTCTGTTGTGATGATGCCCTGGCTTGAAGCACCTAGAGCTCTGCAGGACCACAAAGGAGACGGGAAACGATGCTACGTGCTCCACTAAGGTGTGTCCCCGAGTTTTATATGGAAATAAATTAGCCCATCCACTTGATTCTGTAAGGGCTTTTGAAATGTGCTAAAAAACATCTCTTAATTATTCTGAAATTACTGATAACTGCCTCCGCAACAGGTTATGAACCATCCTCTAATTATGTATTATAGCCACAGTATTTCTATGAATCATTAATTAATTATCCTCGGCTATCCAGCATGAAAAATTGATGTCTAGAGGAAACAAATGGAAAAGGAGAAACTGAAGACATTTCACAAACAAGCAAGAGAAAAAGGGGCCAAACCGTCCAAGAGCGGGCAGGGAGGTGGAGGGCTGGGAGGGAGAGGAGGCTGAGGGGAGGAAGGCAGCCAGGGGAAGAGGAGGGATGACTGGAAAACACGCAGAACGAGGAGGGATGCCCGGGAAACGTGGTGCCAGGTACAGTGGGCGATGCACATCCTTCTCCGGGAACAACAGGGGCTGGAACGCCCGAGGGTGCCGAGCAGCTACCTACAGTGTGCTGCTGCAAGAGCAGGATTGGCAACCCTGAAGCAATTAAAATACCTGTTATTAAAAAAAAGAAGAAAAAAAAAAAAGAAGAAAAAAAAAAAGAGAGGAAAAGTAATTACACTCTAATTACTTTGACACAAGACATTAAGCAGATTGTTATCAAAGTGAGATAAACAGTGACTTCAAAGCGATTTTGCTCTGGGAAGACATTTACACGCCACCAGAAAATGGAGCCCTGTCTGGAGGGGCTTCAGAATTTGTGTTTGTGCTCCCAGCTTCATGTTTGTGCTCCCAGCTGTGTGTGGCAGAGCTGGGCTGGTGATAACGTGGCCACCCATGGCAATCGGCTTCTGTGGCAAAGGCTGGCTGGTCCCCAGGTGGCCAGTGCTGGCCGGCTCACTGCTGTCCCCTCGGACCCATCCCCATCCAACTCAGTCTGATTCCCCTCGGGATGCACAGGGTCCTGTGGGTCCTGCACGACCCGGGCCAGGGTCTCACCACCCTCACAGGAGAGAATGTCTTCCTGAGATCTCACCTAAATCTTCCCTCTTTTAGTTTAAAACCTTTACCCCTGATGTGGGTGATGATGGTGATGATGCCCTGGTGTTTATTTCCCAGCCTGTCAACCAGAGGAGGGATGGAAAAGATTCCTGCTGTGAGGCTCTAGGAAGGCAGCATCCCACTCCTGGGAGAGGGGATGGGTGCTGAGCCCCAGCCCCCAGCAGCCCCCTTCCCCTCCCGCTTTTACAAGCCTCTTGTTTTTATTACCTTTTCTTTGGTCTTTGAGAAAGGAATAACATGTACCTTCAGAAGTGTCCCCTTATAAAGGAGGGAGTGCTCAGAAATATAAAAACCTATGAAGTCTAAAAGCCTTGAGATTATTCTGCCATTAAAGCTTTGATACAAAGAAAAGTCTGATGGAAATGTCAAAATATTTGATATTTTACAGCAAAAAGAAAACAGCTCTACTAATGGAAACTCCGCTTCCTTGTGCCTCGGCGCCACTTGTTTGATCATTGAAGGGCAAGAAAATAAATGTTTCCTTGTAGCCGTGGATTTCAAATTCCAATGTAAAATCCAAGCAAATATACCCTGACCTGGAGAGTCTTGGGGGGGGGAGTTTAACCCTGTGTTGGCCATGACAAGGGAGCCGAGACCATGGTCCCGATGTCCCCATCGGACAGATGGACGGATGGACAGACAGGCTGGATGACCACAGCCCCTCGCCCCCCCCCCCAGGAGCGGCTGAGCGGGCGGCACGACCCCGGCGGGAGCCCGCCTGGCTTTTTATGAAACAGTGTTTTATTAAATAAACAAACTGGAGCGATTCCAACAGATTTACGAACACTTCCTCTCCTCTCACTCCTTCGACCCGCTGCAGATTTACGGTTCTGCATTAACCTCATGAGCACTCATAAAGTTCACTAAGATAATGTTGGCAGGAGGGAGAAGGGATTTTTATGGGTAAGTAATAATTACAAAATGCAGAAGTACTCAGGGAATCTGTTTATTAGTCGTGAGTGCTTGGTCAACAGTTATACTGTATGCCTCATCCCTGCTTTATGGAACCTTTGCCTACGTGTCTCCTCAAATCAATTATTCTCCCTTGTTTTCCCTTTTTTTCTTTTTTCTTTATTTTTTGTCTAAAAGGATTCTGTGCCTGTTCCAGCAGAGTACGGTGTGCTTTAAACAGTAACGCAAAACCCCCCACCTCTGGGTGATGCTGGGGGTTGGAACCAGATGATCTTCAAGGTGCCTTCCCACCCAAACCATTCTGTGATTCTCTGGCGGAGCACTGGGAGGGAAGGTGGATGCAGGGGGAGCTCTGGGTGCTCTCCCCATGGCAGGGGTGGGGGTTTGGGTGCTCCAGGACATCCTCCTGCGTGTCACAGGGGAGAGGGTCCAGGGGGCCCTTCCACTGGCCAGGAGGTCTCCAGGCAGGAAGGGAGATCTCAGCCAGGCAAGAGCCACGTTTGCAATGAGCAGTTGTCAATGAGGTGATAGGACTTTTAAAGCCCCCCCCCATCCCCTCCCCGAGCAGAGCAGGTCACAGGCACATCCCAAATCCCCCTTCGCCGTGACTTCCTATGATTTGAAACTCAAACAAGACAGCATGAATAATGTAATGCGCTCCTTCTTCTCTTCTTGCCTTCAAATCCTCAGAGGATGAGTGAAGCTTCTTGTCTGCCTCATTAGTGGCTGTTCAGCCATTTGATTTCTGTAACAATGAGCGTGCTCACCAGAATTTTCATACCTATTTGCGTCATGAAGACAACACTGGATTTTTTGAATTCACATAAAAATTTAATGGCGTAATCTGCATACGTCTGGATCGCCGTGTAGGCTCCTCTTCCCCCTCCTCCCTACAAAAGAGTAAGGACCAGGAGAGCGTTGCTGCACCGAGTGTGGCCATCAAAGGGCCCATCAATGAGGGACAAGGACACAGAGCTGTTGTCCTTCGGGCAGCGAGGCTGGAGCCAGCCCAAGGGCAGTGGGTCCCGTGGGGATGGGAGCGGTCACGGTGGGATGGGGATGCAGCACACCATGGACCAGGGAAACACCATGGACCGGGAAGTTTTCATCCACGCAGGCCATGGGATTTTGGCCACGGTGATGGTGTATTTGGCTGAGTACAGGCTGAGTCCCACGTTGGCATCTGGGCAGTGCTCACCCCGCCTGTGCTTTCCCGAGCCTTTCCCACGCCTTCCCAGGCTTCAGCTTCTGCCTGTGTAAGGGGCTGGGATGTCCCCCTCTGCAAATAAAATAGCAGGTATTTCAGTTTGCAATCCATTTGCAACGACCACCGGGGCTGGATCCACCACCCCTCTGCCACGGTCACCCCAGAGCCCTCCCTCATGCCCTGGGTGCTTGGTACCTTCACAAGAACCCTCCTCCAGTGCCTGGGGATGCTGCCTGTGCCCATCACAGCTTCCACAGGTGCCCTCGACATAAAGTGTGGCTCCTATTTCTCCTTTTTCTCTTTTATAACCTCACCCCACCCTGTCTGCAAGCTGCCTCCAGCTGGGCACCCTCCCCAGCACCGGGCAGCAGCCCTGGGTTCTGCTGCCCATCAGGCAGCACCAAAACACCCAAGAAACCCCTCGTTCAGGGCTGGATTCAGAAGTTCTGGTCACCCGAGCTGGACTGAGCACGGTCCACACAGAAAACAATGCCCAGTGTTAAGGGGCTAAAAAGGGATAATTGAATGGGAAGCCCTAAATCCAGGTAGAATTGATTGAAGGCTGGAAAATAATGATAAATACTGTAAAGAAAAAAAAGGAAGAACAACAAAACATCTAGCAATGACTCATCAGAAGATTTTGTCAGAATAAAATCCTTTATCTATTGGATACCTATTGTAAAAAAAAAAAAAAATCAAAATTATACTGGCACGCCATATTAAACTTTGAGACTCAGGAGAAGTTTGGGGTTTCATCCCAGGAACGTTGAACCACTTTGCACTGATCCCGGTGAATCATTCCCCCGGGTACAGTCACAACACGGCCACGTGCGCACAGTCGTGCGAGAGATAAATGAGAATGCTGATATAATGCAATCCAATGTTTTGGTAACACAGAGGTTCGGCATGAATCACTTTGGAGTTTTCCTATATAAAATGTCATGTTGCTGCAAAATATCCCAGTTGCAATAAAGCTGAATTTCCCCGGTACCTGCGGTGCCGGTGCCTGGTCGATGGGGGTTGAGCGGGTCCTGCATCCTTCCCGGGGTGCTCAGTGGGGTCCAGCACCCATCATCCATGCAGGTACGAAGGACCCGCTGCATTTGGCCCTGCTTTTCTCAGGGTTGCTCAGGAAATTTAATTAGAATTAATTTAAGGTGTGAATTTGCAGTGGATTAACTCAACCTCGTTAAATGCCCTCCCGCAGTGAAAAATTTTATTTTGAATTAAAGCGCTCGTAAGTTGAGCTCAACCTAATTAACAGGATTTCAATTCTGGATGAGCGTCCACAAATGAGTTTAATGCAAGTTAATTAAGTTACTTTCCATTTGCACTGTCGTTTAATTCGGATTGTTGTTCTGAGCATCCGCATCTTGGCAAAAGCTAGGAGTAAGCTTTGCGGGTTATCTCAGAGGAAGGAAATAGCCTTTAATTTATACATCCATCTCATGAAACGCATCGGACAAGGCACAAATGATTATTCCCAGGAATACAAATCATCTTCAGGCCAAATCTCTGCCTTTTTAGCACCATCCTTGATGGGAAGGGAAGTTCCCGCAGCAGTTGCTGTCCGGGTGCCTGTGGAGTGATTTGCCTAAAACAATCTCTGTGGCTTCCGAGAGCATCCCGGGCTCATCGCGCCGGGCGCAGAACGGAGCTCGGCACCGCCTGGTGTCGGAGCTAAAGGATTATCTGGGGGTGATGGATGGCGAGAGACTGATAACAAACCTGCAATTCAATCAGTGCCTTCTGATGGTATCGCAGATGGAGGAGCAGAGACAGCGCAGCCTGAGAGATGGTCAGGACAATGTACTCGTGCAGCTTTTGCAATCACTCGTCTTTGTCTTCTTATCTCTTCCTATTTTTTTATTTTTTTTTTATATTTTATTTTATTTTATTTTTGTTTTACCAGACTAAATTGGCCACAGGTTTCATTGCTGGTGTTTGCAGTTTGCTGTGAAAGATGAGGAAGGAGGTTTTTAATGAAACGAACAGGGACTCCTCTCTCTGCTCTCTCTGGCTGGCCTCTCCAGCAGCCGAGCGGCGAGCCGAGATCTCCCACTACATCTAGTTTTCATCCTTACGAGCCATGAACTCCTTCACTGCTGCCTGCAGGCACTGACAGCGCTCTGGGCCAGGGAACGGTGTCATTCGTGGCAAGAACACAGCAGAAAATTAAATATTTGGTTAATTTTCAGGCATCTCCCCATCCCTGAGCCCAAGGATCCAGCTTGTTCCAGGACAAATTCGCCCACTTCTGCTGCTTTCCACAGGAGCCACGGCCACGCAGCCATCCCTGCCCTCACCCTTCCCTTTGTCCCCATGGTCCCTGTGCCTCGGGGTGTGATTTAGGCTTGTAGAGGTAGACTGGAACCAGCATGAAAATGTTCTGCTGCTGCTACCAAAACCCAGGCAGCTAAAAATGGGGTGGGCTCCATCACTCGTGGTGCAGCTTAGCACGGACAGGCACAGAGCTGTGCTCGTGGAAAGCGTAGTATGGAGACCTGCCCAGAATTATCCTTGCAAGCAGAGAATTTCACTTCCAGCAGAATCACTCAGACATTAATACTTAAAAAAGAAAAAGCTGCTCACAGATGATGCTTGGAAAAGCCCCGTGCCCTGGGCGCTATAGTCCCTGCTCCCACCCGTGGGTTTCCCACGGCAGAGCCCTCTGTGTGACGCCGGGAAACACAGAGCGTTTCCCTCCGCCGGCCCAGCTACAGGTTATATTCCTTCTGTAAATGGGAGAACTTAAAAAAACCCCATATAAATAAAGATTTAATTTTTACAAAGAAAGCTGTGTTTTGGGTCTGGCGCAATTGTATTATCGGTACTATTATATTTCCACCGCAAAATGATTTTGACGGGATATCAGAGTGTGAGTTTGTCATCTCGGGTCACTGGGGATCATTCCTGTTTTCTGTATGGTTTACAAACTCGTATTTTCCATTTATGACATATAAAGCTTTGGATATCACCAGAGAAAATACTGTAGTAAAACCCTAATAAATTACTACAGGCATAAGCAAACTCTAGTAATTTATGGAGGGGTTTGACTTTAATAATGTTTTGTCTTAGATTTGGTCCTAATTATAAATCATTTGTAAAGACAGTTTAAAATATAAGCAAATCTTACATGGCATTCTTATTATCTACTTAATATCTCAGATCAAAAGATTTACTGTATTGCATTCTGGGAATTAAGCAAACTAGGAAACTAAGTAAGAAAGAAACACAGTAAAATTATAGTTTTGTCATAAAACTTTGATTGATCAATGATTATTGTAAAACTATGGTAACTATGCAGATGCCAACATAAATCTGTAACAGAACAGGATTTATTATAGAAAATACTATATTTTCCACAATTTTGACTATAGTGTTAATATGGGTCTGGCAGATTTACTGTGGTTTTAGCTTAATTAACTCTATTTGACTGTATATACCCTTATAATGCATGTATCCCAAGGTGCATCTGTTACAGATCTAGTTTTTCCCTTCGATTGTAGTTTAAGAAATATTTAAACCTCGTCATAACTCTCAGCCTCGGTTGCTCTGCCAAATCGTGGGGCGCATCATTATATTTAGTCGCGCTGATAACGCAGCCAGACGATTTGCATCTGTTTGATATGCAGATGTGCTGCTTTTCCAGGGGAACTTTCTCTCTCCTCGGAGTTTGCTGGGAATGTCCCGGCTCCTGCACCTTCAGCCGCTGTTTTTGGGGTGCTACAGGGAAGGGCTTTCCCATGGAGATGCTGAAAATGCTCACGGATCCCTAGGTAAGTGGTGGGATTCAGGGTGAGACCATGAGGTCTCACTCCAGCCTCATGCTCCAGGAGCATCCTCGCCCCTGTGGGTGTCAGTCCTCTGGAACCCAAGGTGTCGGCAGCATCTCAGCCCCCTCTGAGCTCCACGCCGGCTCAGGACCATGCTCTTGGGCTGGTGGAGGTTGGTCTCACTGGGACCACACACGGGAAAAGCAAAATGAGGTCATTTCAAAGAGTTTCCATCACGTTTCCCGGTGATGTGATAACAGATTTGGGCATTTCCATCCCATCTATAGCAGCTCTGGCTGTGATTATGCCTGGAGTCAGCCTGGAGAAGAGAAGGCTCCGGGGAGACCTTAGACCCCCTTCCAATCCCTAAAGCAGCTCCAGCAAAGCTGGGGAGGGACTCTTGATCAGGGAGGGGAGCCATAGGACAAGGGGTAATGGTTTTAAACTGAAAGAGGGGAGATTTAGACAAGATATTAGGAAGAAATTCTTTGGTGTGAGGGTGGTGAGAGCCTGGCCCAGGTTGCCCAGAGAAGCTGTGGCTGCCC
>JAOXJK010000005.1:31106618-31137999 GCA_025774025.1 Xenus cinereus | reverse complement strand
TGGGGCAGCCACAGCTTCTCTGGGCAACCTGGGCCAGGGTCTCACCACCCTCACAGTAAAGAATTTCTTCCTGAGATGCCATCTAAATCTCCCCTCAGTTTAAAGCCATGCCCCCTCATCCTGTTTCTCCCCTCCCTGATCAAGAGTTCCTCCCCAGCTTTTCTGGAGTCCCTTTAGGGACTGGAAGGGGCTCCAAGGTCTCCACGGAGCCTTCTCTTGAAGGTTGAACCCCCCCGACTCTCTCAGCCTGTCCTCACAGCAGAGGGGCCTCCTCTGGACCCGCTCCAACAGGTCCACTTCTCTCTTATGAGGCCAGGAGCTCTCTCCCCACAGTCAACCCGATCACACAAGGTCACGAGACCCCAAGTGCACTTTAAGGAAAATAAAAGGAGTCAAATTTACTTTTAAGACATAACCATCCAAGGGTGCATAAAGCCTAAGACAGTTTTGCAAGCCACCCAGCCTGCATCTCTCTGAAGATGGAGAGGAGCTGCGCCCTTGTCTCCCACATCAGAAGCAGCCTGTGATAAAAAGAAAAAAAAAAAGAGAAGAAAGAAAAAAAAGATCACAAGAACATTTGCTGCTGGAAACTGCTCATGGGAAGGGCGCGATGTCTGGAAGGCGCCTGTGCACACAACGTGTGCCAAGGAACAGGACAAGATGTGATATCTCCACATCCGTGCTCGGTGCAAGATGAAAGGAACATCCCCCAATTTGGGGCCACCCTGGGCTCCTGGCTGGGCACCCCGGTGCCCACCACAAGCCCCCAGCACACCAGCCCCAGAGAACCACAAACCAAACAGTTAAGTAAATTTAATTTTAACACGGTGAGGAGGCGGCTCTCTGCAGATGGCATCAATACCAGCTTCACTGCCAGCTCCACGGTGTGTCATCAGTTCTGTTCAGCCTTAAGTGATGCAAATATAGAAAACAATGTCATTGTTGCTAGGATTTTCGGGCTCCGGCTGCCTGGCCAGGCTGAGAGCGCACGGCGATGGTGGGGAAGGATGGCCACGAGGAAAGGTGTTATTCAGATGAAGAGGAAGATGAGTAACTTTTCCAAAAGCTGAGTCCTTCCAGCACACAAATACATTTTTTAAATGGCTCAGATCTCAGTTATCAATGATGTTTTTAGCTCACGTGGGCCTCAAAGACATCAAAGCGTGCGTCTACTGTGGGTTTTGTGATGGTGGTGAGAGCCACCCCAATTGACCTGAGGCCCTGGGCTTGCTCAGCCCCAGCCCCAAGCTCTGAACTCACAGAAACGTGTGCTCCTTTAAGGATTGGAAGGGGCTCTAAAGTCTCCCTGGAGCCTTCTCTTCTCCAGGCTGAACCCCCCCAACTCTCTCAGCCTGTCCTCACAGCAGAGGGGCTCCAGCCCTCCCAGCATCTTTGTGGCCTCCTCTGGCCCTGTTCCAACAGGTCCATGTCCTTCCTGTGCTGAGGACTCCGGAGCTGGACCCAGTGCTCCAGGTGGGGTCTCCCCAGAGCAGAATAGAGGGGCAAAAGCAGAGCAGAGGGGCAGAGCAGCAGTAGAACTCCTCCTCCTGCTTCAGTTCCCCCCCCTGAATTCCTGCCACCTTTCTTCAAGCACGAAGGGTTGTTTATTGCTTAGTCTTTTGTGATGCACTTCCGATCGGGAATAAATTACACTTTCCACAGCAAATAAAATTAAATTGTTCCTCTCTGATGAGCAAAACCAAGGCATTTCTTTGAGCAATCATTTTTGTTACTGTCAAATCTGCTTTCTAACTGGGGGTCTTAATGATGCCGAGATCCCATTTTGCTGGGTGTTATATAGAGTTTTTTTTTAAAAAAAGTTATATATACACAGACCTGGACGTGTAGGTTTTTGGCTTATGATTATAAAGAAGGAGAGAGAGAATGTATTTTGTTAGAATCTACCGATAGAAAAATGAACAGGTTTGCGATACTCAACCCCCTCTGCTTGTTAGAACAGAAGCAACACACTTCAAACTGAGTGCAAGCTGGGACCAGCGACTCTAACGTAATTTAATTATGCTAATCAGCCGGAGAGTTGGAGCGAAAAGGTGACCGGTATCCACGGAACGGAAGGTGTTCGCAAAGAGAGAGGTGAGAATGTTGTTAGCCCCGTGGGGGAGACAGAGAGAGGAAGATAATTATCACCTAAGGAGATGGGTTGTTGGGAAAATTGCAATGTGTACTGTACAGCCATATATTTCAAACCAATAGCTACACAGGATATTTGTAGTCAAACCAGGTGAAGGCGCAGAGATTGGAAGCAACTCCCTCTTTTTCTGTACCTTCCTCTGCTATATCTTTCTGTAACAAATTGCCTCTCTCACTCAGCTTCTGATGCGCATCAATTTTTAAACAGAGAAAGCGTGGCCTAATGAGGGGAGGCAGCTTAACTCTGGCTGCCCTGTAAATAAATCAGCAGCAGAGTTAGGAGCCTTGACCTCCACCACCCTTGGGACCCTCCCTGACATAACTCCTCATTCTGGCTGGGGGCTGAAGCTGGATCTCAGCTGAAGTTTGTTTTCTCCTTCCCTGTTATTGTGCGTGTCTGAAACCCTCGCTTTATTAGGCAGCTTTGCTTCTAAGAGAGAATAAAAAGTTGAAATAAAGGTTGAGGGATAAAATCCACCTCTGAACCTCGGAGCAGCATGGAAATGAAAGCTGTCACGAAGAATGTCTGTCTTTTAAATTACACATCCATCACTCATCTTGGACAATAAGCAAACAGCTGGGTCTGCTGTAGCAGGTTCACTCTCTGGAGGTAAATGGTTTACGCAGGGTGGGAGTTTATATTTCCCATTTATTGTCTGACTGAATGCGTAATAAAAGACAGTCCAAGTCTGAGTCAGGTCATTAGCATCTGTTAATATGGGAGGATTTCACAATTTGACATATCCTGGCCAGAAGATGGGATGGAAAATTTGAGCTGCTGCCGGAGCCCGAGTAAAAAAGATAAATTAAAAATGACATCTATCCTAACCTTCATTACATTATTAAAGCTCTTTCCATCTGATCTCAAATGCCATGTGGATGGGTCAATTTGCAGATTGCCGTGGACATCCTAATGTTCATGTAGGCACTTCAAGACAAGCTGTCATAAATAGTTAAGTTGCCCTGGGAGCAGCGCCAAAATGCATTTCAGTGATGGCTGCAGAGATGCCTGCTAAAAAGCAAACAGCGCATTAGCAGCCCTCAGAGTTATTGTGCAAATGGAGTGTGAAATTCTGCTCCATTGCTCCGCACTATAACTTTTTGTCTCCCTGATAATGATTAAGAGAAGCTTTGCGTGATTTGATGGTGGGTGGAAGGAAGGGTGTGAAAAATGAAAAAAAAAAAACAAAACCACCAAAAAACGCCTTTGGATGTTTCACTTGACCTTCAGAAAACTCTAAGGGAGGGTCGTGTGATCTACACACAGAGGAATTAACTGGCTTTGTTTGTTCTAAAACCTGGCGCTGAATTTAGAAGCCCAGGGATGCATGATCTGGAAATTACCATAAAATAAAATGTCCCAAGCAGTTATTAAATATTTAAAAGGCAATCTGAACCTAAGTGTTGGCTGAAATGAATAAAGGAGGAAAGATCCTACTGTAGCCCTCGGGAAGAAAAGCTATGCTTAAAACCCACAAGATTGTAACTGATCCGTGGTTCTGTGTTAATTTACTGGAGATTATTCTTTTTGCGATTTCATTATTATTATTATTGATAACATTTCATACTTTCAGAGCATCTTACATCTCAAAGTGTTTCAAATAATTAAGCCTCATAGTCATAGAATGATTGCCGCTGGTGGAGCATGAAGTGCAATGCCTTAAAAGGTGGGTGAGCATCCCATTTTCCCCCGGAGATGGAGAGGGATGTAACGATTTGTCTAGGCTGGCATCAGTGGCAGATGCGGGGTCAGAACATAAATTTTCTGACCTGCAGCTCCGCTTAACTGTGCTGCCTGTCCAGAGCATTCATTTCATCTGTCTCCTGCTACCAACTGATAGGCACAGAAGTAAAGGCCCCAGCAATTGACCCAAAGATTACTGAAATCAGCGGCAATGCTTTGAAGGAGCTTTTTAGAGCAGCCTCAAAATTCGCCCTTTAATTGCACGTGCATTTTATTTTCTGCTTGGACCCCTGATGTTTTAGACAGTGAACCCCTCCAAAATTGTAGACTACCTTTGAAAATGTAAACCTCCGTGCCAGAATCAACCCAGAGAAAGCCCAAGGGCGCGGGGGTCAAGTGTTCTGCTTAATGACTAGATTCAACTTCTTCCTGTAATTGCTTTTAGTTTCATGCACTGGGGTAAAAGATATTACAGTGATCAAACACATACCTTGGGCCAAGCCAGAGTTCCTCCAAAGAACAGATTGAGGCAAAGCATTTCTGGATTTGTCACTACCCCCGTTTTTACAGAAAACAAGATGAATGCCTTTGATTTGCAGTGAAAAGCCTTAATCAGTCACCACTTGTTACTGGAAAAGAAATAGAAAACAAGGCTCAATCAGTAACTGAAAACTAGCAGGGAAAAGCTTGCTTGTGGATCTTATGACATCCTATGTAGTTTTTCAATAGTTGCTCCAAGTTTTTCTAGATTTAGAGGTTAGGTTATCTGCCTCTGGGGAGAGAAGGTGAGACTTTTTAATGCCGGTTGAACAGCTGTGCTAAGTACAATACAAGAAGTCCATGATAGGTTTAGTGAGACCTTGGGAGCATGCTATGATTAATTAAGTCAGTCTAATACCCAAATTAAAGACATTAACCAGAGATCACAGAAGGCAAGGATACTACCCCAAGATGAGAGTCACATCCCACCTAAATTCACAGAAGCAAAGGAAGAGAAAGAAGAGATGGATTCTATTTTCATTGCTAAAGCTGGAGTACTTCCAGCTTAAAATTGGATCTTCTATTGCATTGGAGAGCTCCATAGCTGTAAATAATAAAAATATTATTTTTCCTACTCCCTGCCCTGAAGAAAAAGAAACAAAAATATTGAGTGTGATAGATTTTGTTTCACTTACTTTGGGGATGGACTCAGAGGATGCCCGTGGTCCGTTTCTCTGCCTCAGCTGATAGGTGGGAATAGGCTGATGGATACGTGCTTTCCATCCTAAAACAGTACATGGAGAAGTCAGTTTGAGACATAGGTGGCTTTCATTGCACGCTGACACGCCTGTGGGACACACCAGCACATACCAGAACACGGAGAGGGACCGCTGGGCTCGGGTGACTGACCCTTTGGGTCTGAGGGTCAGACACAATGAACCAGTCCCAGGCTTGCTGAGCCAGAGGGGCTGAGCTTCTCCTTCTGTTTCAGAGAGACTTTCCTTTGTTTAAGTTAAACTACTCCTGTTGTATGAATAAAGGCGAGAGACTGCAGAGGCACCAGCATTTTACCGGAGTCAAATCCATCTAGACATACACAGAAGCTTGGGGTAAACTTCTTTGCTCTGAAATTCATAGCACCTCAGTTATTCCCAGTATGGATTGTTTTCCTATACTGAGTACATAAAGAACACTAGTTGAGACCAAAGGGCATTCTGTGTAGGGAGAAGCTTTGGGCAAACACTGTAGAGTTAAGAATTTGTTTGACAAATTTAGCCTCCTTCTGTATTTACAGATTATTCATGAACAGACTTTTATTTGTTCGAATTTGCAGTGCTGGTCAAACAGAATTTGCCAAATCCTAGGTTCTCTCAGCAGTGTCCTTGACCTGGTTTGGGGAATATATTTCTGCTTGAAAATATCCAGCTACTATTACAAGCGATCATGGTTTAAAGGAGCATAATGAAACAAACGGGTTTCCCAATGAGTTTTCAATTTTGAACCTGAGTAGCTGTCAAAGGCTTTTGCTGCTGTTCACCCCACCGGATGAACAAAGTGCCTCGAAGGGTGACAACGGGCCCAGTACTTACCTGAAATAAATGTTTTGACTTTGCTACCTCCACAGCTTTATAAATATTATCTGCGAACATATCCAAATCCAACTAGAATTCTAATAGTTTTGAATATCGTTTCAGCTCTGAGTTGACTTTCTGCTTTGCTGTGCCCGGAAATACATGCAGTGGTTTATTTGAACATAGTTTAGTCTCTTGATTACTCAAGAGTGTCAGTCACAGATGTTGGCTGTTGATTCCCACAAAACGTTTTCAAGCCAGTTGCATAAATGCGATAAAAACATGTTCATGCCTATACCCATGATCCTTTATTTCTAGAAATGTTTTTGTGAGCACAGAAAAACTATACAAGTAGTTCATAAATCCTATACAAGTAGTCCACAGGTCATACGAAGGAGAATTCAAAGATTTTATTCAAACTATGTGTCCAAATGCTTTTTAAGCATCTGCCTCTTTCTGTCTGTTCAGTATATTCTTTTCACGTATGCTCTGCAAATCAGAAAAGAGATTTGAACTTAATATATAAACCTTTGTAATAATTAACACTTGAGCCTTGTGATATTAGTATAAAAAATAGCCAAGTGCTATTGAACTTTTACCAACCGGCGTGCAAAGGCCCTGGGGATGATAGAGCAGATACAGAGCACATTCAAATCCCAAACCCCAGCAAGGCCAGATCTTTCAGCTCTCTGAGGTTCTTTTCCTAAAATGAATGCTGTGCTTTTATCCGACAGGTTGTGTGCAGTATCAGCAGGAAAAGTTCTGGACAAGTGCTTGAAGAGCGGGTTTCTGGCAGGTGTATATGACATTTAAAGAGATATTTTCTATACCAGAAATTTATTGCGTGGCTCTCCAGGAAAACTTTTCTAATAAAGTTTATTTTACTCCTGAATTTTGTCTGTTTTAAACAACGAGTCATATTTATTAAAAGAATTTCACGAGGTTCCTTTAAAGCAAAGTCGTCGATTCATAACAAACCCTCCCAGTGCACACACACCACCCTCCCGCCCCCTTGCCCCCCCAGTTGAACACGATCTGAAAAAAGCTGCTGGAGACTCAGGATTTCATAAATGTTCTGGGTGTAAGCAGGAAATGTGAAGACATGTATCACTCTGGGTATTTGTACTACATGATTTTACATGCATTTCATTATTAGTACTTTTGTAAGCACTGTTTAATTAGAAAGTAGATCAGATGTGAATTGCAAATGGGATCTTCAAATACATCCCAGCAAGATTTATTTAGGAGCTAATCATTTTTGGCAGAAGCCTGAGAAATGTTTTCATTCCAGGTGTTCAATATAATAATAGCCAATTTTTGTTTCTACTTGATATTTATGAATGCATCAGCACAGTTGTTTTCGTGGTTTTCTGTAGCTTTTTTTTTTTTTTTTAACTGTTCCAAATCAAAAATGTGCAGGAGAGTCCTTCACGAAGGGAATTCTTAGATAATGAACAAGAGCTGGAATTGCCCTGTGTTGTAAACGAGATGGGTTATCCACTCAACAGCTGGATAGACAATGGCCAAAGGTTTCTATTTTAAACACCATTATACATCATATAACGGTTATTACATATTCCACAACAGTTGTTAGGTGGATGAATATCATTGCGGTCCGGAAATCCTGAGATATTCAAGGAAAATGCTGTGGACAGTGACGTATCTCCTACACGTATTCTTTATCATCAGATAGCCTGAGGCACTCAGAGCATTTATGGGTGGATTGCTGCAAGGGGAGGAAAAATAGAACAGGATCTTATCTTCCTGGTTCTGGGACAACAACAGACATGTTGAAGAAAATGTTAGATGTGCAAGATCTTGTCTTTTTTTTAAGAGCTGAAGGTGTTACGAATAACCCAGGTAGAAGAACAGATCTTTCCGTAGTCTTGAGTTTTATCTCTGACCGTGTTTCATGGAATACAAATCTTTTCAGCACTCAATTTGTTTTTCTAGAAGTGGTAGTAACTCAACAATTATGTCAAGAAGAAAAAAAAAAAGGAAAATAAAACTCAAAGTGATTCTGACATCAAACAAAACATCAAACTGGCTTTCTCCAATGTCACTAACCATTGTTCTTCTGAGAAGATACCTCAAAACTGGAATTTCCACCACCTTGTGTGCTCCTGATAAGCTGCAACAGCTGCTGGTCTCTTTTACCTCACCAAGATTTGTGCCTGACATGTTCTCTCCTCCTTTATGATGAAAAATTTGGTCTGAGAAGAAACTTAGGCACAGCTCATGTGCCTTGTGCTCTGATCACCTGCTGTCCCCATGAGGTGACCCATGGAGGAAGGGTGGGCTCACCTGTAACAAGCCTGGGACAGGAGAAGTCTCTTCTGGCCCCTCAGGGCACATCATTGGCCCTGACCATCCCATGAAGGTCAGGGCACAAAAGCTCTCCCATTGTTTTGCGACTGTACAGTCTCTCTTCTCCATCATTTTGACTCTTCCTCTCTGTGTGAGGAAGAGAGGAAAAGAGCCTGGCAGCACAACTCTAATGGAGACAGGTGGCTAAGGGTCTACCTCTGGTGGCTCCGGTACCAACAGAGAAGACAGGTGATGACACTCAAACATGTCCCCTGTCTGGTTCCTGCCTCTAGAACATAGAACCATATAATCTAGAACCATAGAATCATAGAATTGTTTGAGTTGGATCAGGAGTCCCTCCCCATCTCTCCTGGAGCCCCTTTAAGGACTGGAAGGGGCTCTAAGGTCTCCCCGGAGCCTTCTCTTCTCCAGGCTGAACCCCCCCCAACTCTCTCAGCCTGAAGATGGGGTAGGAGGGACACCTCCAGCCGGTCCCTGACCCTGCACTCCCTGCCCGTGGGGTTGGTGCGGGTGGCAAACAAGAGCCAGGCAGCTGCCTGCAGAGCGAGGGACATCACGGGACAAGTGCCAGCAGGGTCCAAGCACTGGGGCATGATCCCAGGGTGCAGAAAGTGGCAGAGGTGTGTGTGGGGGGAATATGGAGAATTTGGGGAGTTGGAGGCTTTCCCAACCCGAGCCGATGGCTGGGTGAGGGGTGTTTAGCGCAGCGGCTGCAGCGCAGTTAATTGCTAATTGGGTATAACGTTCCCTGTGATAAGGCCTGTCAAGTTGTATCACCACTGCCGAAGTGAATTCATCACTCCCGCGCTGCTCACCGAGTTGCTATGATTGTAATTATAATTACGTATTTCATATGCTCCTTCAGAATACCTCGCAGCTGCTGGCTAATTAGCCCTCCCGTGCCCCTGCTCCTCCGCTCGGGCCACGCTCCCCTCGTCCTCCCCAGCCAGCCCCAGCGCTTCCCAGTTTAGGGCTGAGGAAGGGGTTAACTGGAGCCCTCTGTTCCCGTCCTGGAATCTGGCCTTTCTGCCCAATTTTAGTGTTTGTCCTGCACTAAAGACAAGGGGCAGTGGGAGATTAAATTAAATATTTGATGTTCCTGCGTGTAAAAAGCTGTCCACAGATTGTGGGCACGGCAGGGTCCAACCCTCCCCTGCGCTCCCCGGGTCCGGCCGGCCCCGACTCCTGCTCCGGCTGCCCTGGGTCCTGCTTGTGATTAGAAATCGCAATTCCAGCCTGGGAACTTTTAATAACGGTGCTCAGAGGAATGCCTGCGAGGCTAAATTGCTTGATTTGCATTGTCTTGGAATATTTTTGCATATCATAAAAGATCTGTATTTTTGCTTTGCCCTTTTCCCCCTTCCCCCAGCTTTTTCATTAGGAAATGGAAGTGCAAAGCCCCCACAGGTGAGATTAATCACACGTTGCACCTGAACAGAGGAGATTTGCTTAATCCTGTGCCAGGGCTGGATCCCTGGAGACGGCCCTGGCCATGAAAGGTGATGACTCGATTGCTGGGTGCTTCTGTAGCGGTCCCTCACCTTGTCCCATGGGACCCGTGTCCTGCCAGTTCAGGACAGCAGGAGCTGGGTCCCGTTTTGGGGAATTGGGTGTTTTTGCAGAATTTTCTGGCAGGTCAGCTCTGTTTGGAGAGGTGCCGAAGCCAGCGAGGGGGAGCAGCTCCCTGTCCCTGCTGCTGGCACCACGGCTGGCCCCTTTCCAGGTGGAATTGCCATGGGGCTACCACTGCATCACCCACACGTCCCTTCCAAGGACACACGGGAAATGCCACCTTCCCTCCCGCTTGGAAAACCGAGGCGAGGGGTGGGCAGCGTGGGATGTCTCTGGGACACATCATTTTTCTAAGGACAGGTTCAGCTTTTTCAGCTGAAAACAAATGCCTGTTAGCCTGCCTGTGCGTGCTCGCTGCTTACCCTTCCCGTGCTCCCAGGCTGGAGTTACCAGCAGTAAATGTGGCCAAACCCTGCTTACTATGCATGGGTAATGAGAGCGCAGGGTTGATGGATGCTTCCTGAGCCGTCCTTCCCCCGAACCGGGGGGCCACAGGGAAAAGAGAGCAAAGTAGGAGGAAAATCTGCTGGAATCTAATTGTGGAGGCGGGGGAGATAGAGAGGGAGAGGCAAGGATTGATAGCTGTCTGGTCTGCTGCACCTTTGAGGAATCATTAACATCTGATTAATTAGCTGAGGTCTGCTTTGCAAATGTAAAGCGCCGCTCGAGTGCGGAGTATAAATGGGGTGATCCAGCGTGGCTGGCAACGGGTACTCGAGGTAATGGGAGATGCTTTAGAGGAGAGGCGGGGAAGAGGGAAGGAAGAAATGCCAGTTGATGATGTGGCTGTAAACCAGAGAAAAGCAGCTGGAGCTCTGGGGGGGAAACTCGACGGGGGCCGGGGGGGGCTGTTGCCGGCTGCAGAGACTGTGAGACCCCACCACCCCCGGGCACAGCCCTGCGAGGGAACCCAGAGGTGCCAGGCTGGCTCTCCCTGCTATGCCCTCTGACTGCTGCCTTACTTAAAAGGCTGCTAATTATCTCCTAGGGCAGTAATGATGCTGCTCTGGTTCCCACAAAGCGATCCGGTGGCTGCTCTTTGCTTGGACTGAGGTTTTCACCCTCGGTGCATCCTGAGATCTCCCTCCCGCAGAACGAACCTGTGGCAGAAAGAGCATCCCTCCCGTGGGACCCGCTCCTCCAGCCTCGCTGGGCCCCTTTAGTTCTGCCTTTTTATTATTATTATTCCTATGTTAAAACAAACACTCCGAAGCCTCCATGCATCTGCCAGGGGTAAGGAATCCCCTCCAGCACCGGTCACGCAGGTTGTCAGCATCGTTTTTCCAACACCATTCAGGTTCCTGCCCCTGTCCGTCTCTGGTGCTGCAGGCACGGGGACATTTCAGGGGTGTAGGGGACCACCCCAGTATTGCCACCCCCAATATGGCAGGGTGAGATCAGCCACACTTGGGGTCCTGGTTGCTATGGCCACCCATGTGGGGTGTTTTGCAGGGAGGTGGCATCACCACGGGGTCTCCCCGGATCCTGTCCCTCCCCATGGTTCTGCCTCTCTGCATTCAGAAGAGAGAGGAGGGCTGCAAAGACTTTTGCCAACTGCGTAACCAATATCTATCCTATTAAATAGTTAATACACTTAGATGTATTTTAATAAACTCTATTTAATGGCCATACATTAATTGTCTGATTAATTCTAATAAATCCTTATTTGAGATGCTTAATTTAGAGTGTGACTGATCGTCCTGTCATGGATGGATTATATAATTGTTGTCTGGAATGAGATACTTCGGAAGATACTGGACAAAGGCAGGAATCTGGGAACTTCTCCGATAATTGAAAATCACACCAGCATGAAGAACGCTGCCTGCAGTGAGTAGGAGGCAGCCGGGAGGGATGAGCACATCCCATGGGATGTGGGGACAGGCTGGTCAGCCCCAGGTACCTCCCTTCCTCTGGGTCCCTGTGGCCTTTAGCAGAGGGACCCCCACCCTGTCTGGACCCCCATCCCCATTACAATCAGCCCCGTGGTGTCCGGGCAGGGGTGGCAGCAGAGTCCAATGGTCCGGGTGGCAGCTGGGACCAAGTGGGGACACCAGTATCCAGGATGCAAGGGGTGAGTATCTGCTAATGGTCCTGGAGGACAGAGGTGCCTCCATCTGAAGGCCAGCAAAGGCACCAAGCCAGATGGATTTGATACTAATTTACTTAAAACGGGAGGTGATATCATTTAGGAACCGCTGGCTGTGTTATTGAATTTGCTGCTCGTTCCCCGAGGAGCGAGGAGAGAAGCAAAGGTTACCCGGTGTTTACACTTGGTGACATTTCTATGAATAGCTGTTAAAGACCAATTTTCTCTCTCGCAGAAATGCCAGCTGAGCTGTGCGAGGGAGATGCACCCGGCATCCTGGCTTCCTTGGGACCCCTGGGGTCAGGGATGTCCCCGGGGACCCCAGACCCGTGCCCGAGCGGGTCCCTGGGCCACCACCCTGGTCGGCACGGGATGCAACGGAGCCTCTCAGGACCCATCGTGGTTAAGGTGGGTGCAGGGGCTGGGAGTGAGGCTGTCGCTGCAGGAAAAACCCTCTGGCTAAAGCTGCCCCCCAACTCTGTAGGGCTGGGGGAGCTGCAGCAGCATGGGGACCCCAGCCCTTCTCCCTCCTGGGGGCTGCAGCCGTGTCTTGCCCAGCGCCAGGGCAAGGAGGCTGCAAATTGGGGCCAGTCCTTGGCAGATCTGAGATGAAATTCTCACTTTTCAGTAAATATAAGTCCCCAGCGCTCAGCTCGCGGAGATGTTTCACTTCAGCCGTTTCAAAACACGAGGGTTCAGGGCTGACCTCTGTTTACATACTTGTACGCTAAATTAAGCAAATATCAATATGGACTATTTCAAACAAAATCTGAAATGCTTTGTTAAACGTCAAAACACAAGCACTTTGTGTTGATGTTTCGCTGCTTGCGAGGCTCTTTTTTGGGGGGGGAAATGAAAAACTCAACGCTAACCCCTTCCCAGGAGCATCGGGATCAAACTCCCCCCGAAAAGCTCAGCGAGAAATTCCCAAATCTCTCTGCTTTTGTGGTTTTTGCTTCCCAATTCAGTCCTGGTGTTTCCCAGCCCTTCCAGGCGCCCTAAACCCAGTGCCTGCCCCATCCCAGTGGGACCAGCACCCTCCTCCCAGCTCAGCTTTTTGGGTTTGGGATTAATGAAGCATTTTGCACAGTGGGGAGGGAGGAGGAGAACCCAACACACACCCTCTTCCCTTTTTTTTTTTTTTCCTTCCTATAAATTCAGTATTTCATTTTAGCACACGCTCCGGCTTTTCAGTTTATCATGGCCAAAGTGAATTTGTAATCATACAATTATCCTCCTGCTAAATTAATATATTAAAATGTTCAAACAATTGTTCCAGTAATTAAACAGACAGATATTAGAGAAAATGAAGGCATTTTAGTCCTGCTCTCTGGAATGTGCTGACCTTTCCCCTTTCTGAGCTGTTACTCAGACAGTGTAGAAATGATTGGGTAATTGGATGGTTCATGTTCTTCTGAAATCACCGAAGCAAAAGAAAGATGGAATCGCCCCAAAGTTTGTACCATGCCATGCTGTGTGGGTTTGTTAATTAGGCGGCTTTTTTTTTTTTTTCTTTCCCTCCACCTATTGTTAAAATTTAGAAATTATCGTCTACAAAAATTGTCAAGGTCACCCCTTCACCTTGGCAGCCCTCAAAGTGTGTGTCCCCTCTTAATTGCAGCCTGCGCTGTGCCGGGACACCGATTTGAGAAGTTGAAGTGATGGGGCATCCAGCACGTTCCTCGCTCCGATGGCTCCAGGTTTTCTCACCTTTTTCCCACCTTCATCCCTCACCCCGTGCACGCTGTGCCCTTCTCTGCGGGGTGAAAGAGCCGCCCGTGACCAGCAGGATCAGCCCCATCGAGGGTCCCTGGCAAATGGAGTGTCCCCAGCCCCAGTGGCTGGGGTCCTGCGATGCCACCGTCCCGGCCAGCTTGTCCCCATGTCCTGTGGTTGGGGCTGGGGTGGGTGGTGGGACTTGGTGGCAGTGATTCCCAAGGGGAAGGTACAAGAGGAGCCCTGCTAGGACCTTGTGTCACACCGAGCCAGGTCAGGGGGCTGCTCTGGGGCATTTGCAGAGGAGAAGAGGGGGAGACGCCGTCCTGGGGTGCAGGGCTGGAGGGAAGGTCCCATGTCACCCCTTCCCCGTGATGCCCACCCCAGTGACAGCGCTGGGCTGGACTTTACCCACCGTGGGCACCGCTGCCCATGGTGTTCCCCCAGCCAGTGCCACGGGCAGCTCTGCCAGCACCAAACCAGCCCTTTGGAGCCCACCGGGACCTTCAGCCGGAGAGAGGGAGTAGCCTCAGGGGGACAGGAGGTGGCTGGGGGGCAGCAGGCACTGTCCTGTCCCACCCTGGGCTTGCACAGCAGCATGGTGTAATTACTAGCTATCTATATATTACATATATATATATAATTAGTATCTATCTATAACTCCTCAGGGAGCCCCCACACCCAACCAGGAGCGAAGGAGCCGACCCAGAGGCTGAACCCCTACCCCTGGGATCTGCAGAGCCCCAAGTGCGTGTGTCAGAGCCCAGCAGCAACATCACCAATATTCAGCAAATGGAGCCGGCGCTGGAAATGCCAGGCTCTTCTGGAGGAGCTTCCACGTCAGGAGGGTCAAGTGCCTGCTTTGGTTTCCATTTATCAGCTCTTGTTTTCAGGGCTTTACCGTTTGGACAAACTAATATTAGCAGGGTTCATGGGGAGAGTATGCAATGCGGCGTTCGGGAGATCATTCATCTCTCCCCGCCGGCAGAGACCAGCTTCCAGCCAGGCATAAATAAAAGTTTTATTGTCTTGCCCCATCCCAACCCACCAAAGCCGAGGAGAAAAAAAAAAAATGCAATGGGGAATTTATTCAGCAAATTTTATCCTTTCATTAGCTCACTTAGCACTGCTCACAAGCCAGTGCTGAGACCGACCACTGATGATATTCCTAAATAACACCCGATTCCTGCTCTGAGAGAAGATGACACACCACAGAGCCCGCACCGTGGTGGCCGCTGTGTCCCTGTAGAGAAATGCCGAGTACGAAAATGCTGCCGAGCCAGGGCTGACCTGTCTTGCTGCTGTGTCAATTAACTCTAAAATCACAGAATCAGAGAATCATTTAGGTTGGACAATGCCTTTAAGATCATCAAGTCCAACCATAAACCTCACACAGCCAAGTCCACCACTAACCCATGTCCCTCAGCACCACATCTGCCCGGCTTTTAAATACCTCCAGGGATGGTGACTCCACCACTGACTGCCCTGGGCAGCCTGTTCCAAAGCTTGACAACCCTTTCCATGAAGAAATTTTTCTTAATATCCATCCTAAACCTCCCCTGGTGCAACTTGAGGCCGTTTCCTCTCGTTTGGGCTCATTTCTGTTCTCGGAACAGACCTGTATAACTCAGGAATGCAGCGGGAACTGTGAAATGCTAATTGCGAACGCGTCGTCTGACATTCCAATTGAATATTACCTCAAATGCATCTTTGGTAATTATTTGCCCTAATTTGCGTTTTTCTTTGTGTGTGTTTGCTGTAGAGAAGCTCAAGACACGATGGTGTGGAGTGGAAGAGAAAACTGGACGGTAGATGTCTTCTCATCTGCGCACACACATACTCTGTCTATCTAATTATCCATCTCTCTGTCCGCCTATCTACCTACATATCTATTTTTTTCAGAATACTTACTTTTTTATCACCTTTCTATTTTGTTCTACTGTATTTTGACTGCTCCTATAAAGTTTAGTGAGGGAGTTGTGACCTTTTCCGATGTGCTGCAATTAATTTTTACTTCAGCCTTATAATGAACTACTATTATCCATCACGTGCAGATCACTGCCTTATACCAATAAATCACGCCTCGCTGTATCACCAGCTGCACTAAAGGTTGACAACCCGTCCCCTTCAGAGCATTCAGACACTCTTGCTATATTTTTTTTTAAGTGCAGGCAGCTTATTATCCCTAAGAATGTGTGGAATTGGAGGAGGAAGGGTCCACTTGGAGCAGCTGGCTGGAGCATGGCGTGCCATAAAGCTGGGCTCGGGAGTAATATACTTTTAGCGTGCTTTTAATTGTGCTGCTTTTTTTCAAAGGATAACTGCTAAGCTGAGACGAGTCGCCGTCCCGGGGAGATCATAGTGACAACGAGCAGAGCTGTGACAAACTCCATGGGCAGTGTGGACCCCCCTGCAATGGAGCCAGACCCCACCTCGCAGCTGGGGGCTGGGGATGGTGCCCCTCGGGCAATGTCCTCTGCTCATCTTCCCCCTCTCCCTGCGGCAGGAATCCACCCGTGGACACCCACCCTGTGAAATTCCCCTCTGTCCCCGGCCGCGCTCTGCTCTGCCATGTCTCCTGTCTGGGGGCTGTGCTGGCCCAGATGGATGATGCCCACCGTGGATTCTGCCCATCATGGGTGCTGCCCACCTCAGAAGATGCCCACCAAGGATACTGCCCACCATGGGTGCTTCCTGTCATGGATAGTGCCCGTTGTGGATCCTGCCCAACGTGGATTCCGCTCACCATGGATGCTGCCCACCATGGATGCTGCCCACCGTGGATTCTGCCCATCATGGATGATGCCAACCATAGATGCTGCCCACCACGGACACTGCCCACTATGGATGCTGCCCACTGCAGATGCTGCCCACCATGGATGCTTCCTCTCATGGATAATGCCCACCATGGATACCGCCCGTTGTGGATCCTGCCCAACGTGGATTCCGCCCTCCATGGATGCTGCCCACCGTAGATGCTGCCATCGCAGTGCCAGGATTTCCTCAGCAATCGTGATGGCAGGAAAGCTCTGCGGGACCCTTCCTTCACCGGGGAGGATTTCTCCCGCCTCGCGCAGCGCGGCGAACAGACTGAGACGCGAAGTCTCCAGTTCAAATGCAATGTGACACAACCTAATGGAGTAAATACAGGTACAACAGGCACTTAAGGTGCTCATAAACTATGTATTGTTTCTTTTTGGATTGCAGTGATGTTATTGCAGATACTGTATGAAGTCTGAAATAGGATCGCAGCAACTTCACTGCTCCCTTTCCCGGCTCCTTTTACGGAGGGGAAATTACTTGGCCGACACGCTGCATCCCCATCTTTTAAATGTATTTATTGTTCTATAACATTTCATACACTTCATATGCGTTCAGGAGAGCAATTCAATATACCTGCCAGACAGGAGAGGCGCAGGGAGAAGCAAGGGAAGGTCGTCAAAGCCCGGTAGAGCCGCGGTGCTCGGTGATACGGGCAGCGGATGTGGGCATGGACCAGAGGTTGCAGTGGGACCAGGCACCCTGGTTTTGGGGAACAAACCTATGGCTCCATCCCTGCGCCCCCCCTCAGCTGCCCTCACCCCGGCTGCTTCTGGCAGAGCTTGAGAACAACCTGCTTGGGAGGGTCAGGCTCTCCTCCCCAGCACGTCCCCTTGTCCCCAGGTCCATGGCCCCATCCGTGGAGCTCCACAGCAGCTGCAGCTGGAGGGGACACACGGTTCCCGAGCACAGCAGGACGGTGGGAGGCAGGAGAGCCCCAAGGGTGTTATTAATGGCATTAGTTACAAGTTAATAGTCTCTCTTTCTGCTCTTTTTGATCTGCAAGGTGCAGGACCCGGCTCTCAGCCCCGGTCTGCCCCCATTCAGGTTCAGTGACAAGTACAGAAACAGCTTAAAGTATCGAAATATAGAAATTGCTGGCCTAACAGGAGACTTAATGTTAAAATGTTTCAATAAAATAAACCCTTTAAAGCTCCCATTACTTCACAATTGCTCTGCAGATCCTTGTTAACTTTCTATATATAATACCAAGGAGCCTGGCGGCCAGCAGCCGGAGTGCCAGGGGCTCTAATGAGACTATCAGGGATAAGAGGGACCCGCGTGGCTGCACGCACCGAGTGCTGCTGCTGCCAGGTAGAGCTCCCAGCTCCCAGCGGCTCACAGGGCACGGTGGCACCAGTCTTCAGTCCCCACAGGTGGGAAGGGAAGGGACCAGCACAGCAAACCCTTCTCCCCACATCCCTCGCAGCTTTTTGCCAGCACCACCCTCCCGAGCGCCGCATCTCCCTGGGATGGGAGAGAAGTGACGCTTTTGGGGTGTTCTTGTGGATTTACCCCACGGAGGAGGATGCCCCAGCATCCTCCAAGCCAAATTAGCCCCTTTCCAGTGTGGGCATGGCTGCTGGGACACAGCACGGCATTTGGGAAGGATCCCAAGGCAGCAGTGAGTTGGTTCAGCGAAGCCTGCTGTTCTCCCCAGTCATTAGCATGTGAATGGGTTCGTTATGTGCTGCCTCCGACTCCCGTTACCATCCTTGGCACCAGAGCCCAGAATGAGAGCTTTGATTACAGAATCACCGAATGACATGGGGTTGGAAGGGACCTCTGGAGATCATTTAGTCCAATTACCCATCTCATCTGCAAAAGCAGCAGTCGATGGCACAACTTGGTGGCACCATCATCCTGCGGCCAGGAGGCCCCTCAGCTCGAGACCCCCGCCGGAGGGGACGCTGTCTGCCAGCCCTGTGCCGTGCCAGACCCACATCCCAGTAAAGATGTGTCCCATCCCAGTAAGAATGTGTCCCATCTTGCCTCTCCTGCGACCCCTGTGCCCCAGGGAGCCTGGGTGGTGCCTCTCCATGGGTGACTCTTGTTGGGGCTGGGACAGGAGCTCCGTGGAAAAGGGCACATCACAGGGATGCCCTGGCACGACCCCAGCGGGAGCATCACCAGGGCTGGACCAGTCAGGCTGGGCTGGGATCTGCTGCCCTTGGAGAGCCCGGCCAGCGCCCAGGCCATGTGTCTACATCTGTGTGCATGTGTGTGTGCGTGCATTTTTTTTGGCACGAAGCACACGCCGTGCACTTCTAGGAGGCTTAAAGTAGACATTGCCTTTAAACACTCTAAAGCGCACTGTTTAATTTGAATGAAATACACTAAATAGCATGGTGTCAGGTGTAATTACATGTTACCAGCAGTGTGCCAGAAGTAAGTTGCTAACACATTGGCATGGTTACTGTACACTTGGGTGAATTTCAAATACAGTTTTGTTAGTATTGGATCTAAGGGAAAGGAGCCAAGTCTGACTATTGAGGAAAACAAGTGGAAGTGCTGTAGACTCATTATTCATCTCTGCTCCTGTAGCTCTTGGATCGAATAACACGCTCCTCTTCCATTGTAACGGAGCCTGCTATCTCCCCACCGCCTGCCTTCCCTCTCCCGTGCCCCGCAGCCTCCCCGAGGGGCTGTGGGCACGATGGGAGCCGCCGGCAGCAAATCTCCAGCGTGGAGCCCTCATCGCCCCGGCTCGGCAGTGGGAATGGAGACACCGTCCCTGGGCTGCCCACCCCTGCCCTGACTTTGCCTCCTCCCTCCTGCGCCGCTGCTTTGGTTCTCTGCTTTGGCAAAGAAGCCGCAGGTGGGTACGGGACCCTGACTCCCACCCTCGGGAGGGACTTGAGGAAAACTCAGGGCTTGGGTGCAATCTCTTGGTGCTCAGAGCCTGGGTCTCTGGCACTTTTTGCAAGGTCAAACCGCGTCTCAGCGAGTGGCAGAGATGGGACCCCCCCCTCTCGCTGTGAGCATCCTCCCACGAGCATCCTCCATCGAGCCCCATCCCGCGCTGCACCACCCCCCAGGCTCCTGGTCCCCCTTCCCTGGGAAGCTCCAGCATTTTGGAGCCAGGGGCTTTTGGGCCACCCAGAGCCGCACCAAGGCTGCCATTTAGGGCTGGTATCAGGGCCACCGAGGCCGTGGGGCTCTGCTTTGCCCATCCATGGTGCAGGGCTGCGGCCAGAGCTGGCTTCAACAGGTACCACGGTGCTCTCGGCTCCTGGCCACCGCTCTCCGCACAGACAAAGCTGCCATCTGGCTGGTTATGGGACTCACATTAAAATGGAGCTGTGGCTCCCTAAGTAAAATATTGATGAAGAAGGCCTGAAGCTAGGAATGAAGTAGCCTGCCTGTATTTCCTTCCCATTTTTAATAGCTCGCTGCTTCATGCCAAGAAGACTAAAGTGTGTTATTTGGCTCTGGATGAAAATGATTTCAATTGGGTAGCGAGCCTGTCATTTGCATCTTGAATAAATAGGTTCTAACAAGAAGAGATCTGTTTAATGGAGAGATTTGGGGAATTCAGGCTGAATCCAGCCTGACTTAAGGTCCTGAGACAATAATTGGGATGAGCAGACTAAAGCCGAGAGCTCTTCATGGGACTAGACAGCGTATGAGGGTTTAAGTAGAAATTGAACCATACAACTCTGTCAGTGCATCTGGAATTGGAAATGGGATGTTTATAGGCCTGGGAATTCGTGCTCCCTGCACAAATTGTATATTGTGTATAATAAGCTGGCCTGACTTGTAATGAGCGTGGCTGGAAATTAAGAGACATCATTACGCTTTGAGCAGCAAACTGCAGGCTTCCCCCGTTATGGCTCGGCTCCTGCTGCCGGGTGAGCGGTGCTCACAGCCATGTCACCCCCCCACCACTGGGAAAAGGCAGAGCCGGGTGGGATCCTGATGGGAAGACAGCACAAGTCCCCTGCCTGGGGTTGGGGACCCTCCTGGGAGCAGCTCCAGAGCTTCCCAGGGAGCCCCAGCTCTCACGGGGCTGGCTCTGGTAACCCCTGTGCCACACCTGGGCTTGCCGGGGTCCCCAAATAATGGTGCTGGGGAAGGGCAGGGGACAGGGTGCTGCTGCTGCTCCTCCTCCCTCGTGGCCATGGCCAAGGAGCTCATGGCAAAGTGGGAGCAAAGAGGAGAAACAGGCATCGCTGGAAATGGAGACTTTTGGCTCCCGGGAGAAACTCAGGAGCCAGGGACATGCGCTTCAGAAGAGTGGGAGATCCCATGGATGGCGTGTCCAGGAGCTGAACAAGATGATGCCAGAAGCAAAGGTCTTGCAAAATACTGCCATTTTTGGCTATAATATTTTGGCTCGGGAAAACTGTGCTTTTCAATTCAAAGTGAAGATTTTTAAGAGTAAACTGATGATATTCACAACTAAAAGAGTAAAAACCTCTATGTCAGAAACCAGTAGGTGCAGTAGTCTTAGGCGGCTCCAAAACAGATCAAATTCCTGCTCAAATTGTGGGTTGATGAGGCAGGATGAGCAGAAGTAGGGTGAGGAGAGTCATGAGACTTTATTTTTTAAGCCTGTTTTAAAGCAGTGTGTACCAATGTGTCTTGGTTTGAGCCACACAGGACTAACTTCTCTTCTAATGATTGGGAAAACTGCACTTTTAGAAGGCTCTAATATCTGAAGTAGTGAAAATATTTACGTTATAGCCAGCCAGGCTATGTGGGATAAACAAGGCTGGGTGTTCCTGGGGGTGAGCAGGACTGGGTGATGCTGGGGGTGAGCAGGTGATGATGAGGAGGAGCAGGGCTGGGTGATGATGAGGATGAGCAAAGCTGGGTGATGCTGGGGGTGAGCAGGGCTGGGTGAGGTCAATGCTGAGCAGGGCTGGATGATGCTGGGGCTGAGAAGGGTTGGGTGATGATGAGGATGAGCAGGGCTGGGTGATGCTGGGGCTGAGCAGAGCTGGGTGATGCTGAGGAGGAGCAGGACTGGGTGATGCTGAGGAGGAGCAGGGCTGGGTGCTGCTGAGGCTCCCAAGTGCTGCCATTCTCCACAGCTGAGTGCGGCAGAACAGCTCCAGAGATGTTCCGCTCACCCTGTCAATGTGTACTTGGGGAGTCCTTAATCCACGGGTCGCTGACGTGATAAACAATAATGTCTCTTTTGGAGCTGTTACGACTTATCATGTTAATGGGCACTTAGGGAGTCTTTAATTGGTGATTTGTGCATGCACTGTCACAAAATTTTAAAACACATTTACCATCATTTCTGGGGTGTTTTAGAAGCACCAGTTCACTACGCAGAGTGATGAACAAGCAAACCCACCTAAAGTCACCCGCCCTGCTTCAGGCTCTGTCTCACGGCGAAAGGGCTGTTGCTGCTTTTATAAAATCTAAGAAAATCCGGGCCAAAAAGGCAGTGGCACTAAGAAGTTCCTCTTGGCAAGCTGCTCGGTAGCCACGGTGCCCTGGCAGCGAGCCCAGCGGGTCCCTGGGGAAGGCTCACTCACCACCATTTGCCTCTTTGGCAGCAAACTGGTCCTGTCGGGGATTCGCCGGGGCACAGCCGGGTGTGGGGAATGCGGACTAAAAAGTAATAATGCTGAGAGCTCTACAAACGTCGACCCCAAATACCTGTCTGCTTCTTGATAATATTCAAACAGCAGAATAAAGAAATCTTCCTTACTACCAGGCTGAAACTCTGCTCCATCCCACCCAGGTTCAAAATGCACGGCTGAATTACCGAGTTACTGGTCTGGCACTGGGGGAACTGGGCGAACTGGGCAGCCTGCAACAGAGAGGGCCAGCCCACCAGCACCGTGCTCCCCAGCTCCTCGCCGGGGCGGTGAGATCCAGCACCGTGAGAAGCCGTAATTAATGGCACCTGCCCTTGCTGTCAAGTTCTTCTTCATTAGGAATAAAGTGTGTGTCAACGCATAATTAAAATTCTGCATATTTTTAAAACACTGCTTTCTAAATAGAGCTCCAGTCATCTGCAGCGATTAATCCAATCAGCCCGGTGCACTCGCTGTCTTCAGGTGAGTTAATCTCTCGCTCTTCCCGTCTCTATTTTTTCCCTAACTCTGCTCCCAGCCTTGCTGGTAACGGGAGTGGATTGAGCCAGAGGACTTAACTGATTGAGTTACCATAGCAATGCTATTCGTCACCGCTTTGCCATTTCCAGCTCTGCCTACAGCAGATCATATTCCGCTTTCCGTTTATCCAAGGACCTGACTGCCAGCAGCTCCAGTGCCGCCTCTCCGATACCAGTAAACCCAGTTGAGCTGGGATGGGCACAACAGAGCCGGGGGCAGCAGCCACTGACCCGTCCGGAGCATCCCGGAGCATCCCGGTACTCTGGGGCTGGGGAAAGGCCAGGCACTGCGTCTCATAAACCCCACAAGGAAAAGCAAAATCCAGACCAAAAGAATACCCTGGGTGCTGCTCAGCACCCGCCATCAAACATTCCTGAGCTCCCCTTCCCACCCTGCCCTAAGTTCAGTAAGATCCAGAATTGCTCTCGCTTCCAACTCTCTCTTCCCCTCATTGCACCTGGGAAGAGGTCGCGCTGGAAGATGGACTCAGATGCATCCAAAGATGCCTTTGGACCACTCCCAGTGGCCCAAAGGAGCCCAGGAACTGGTGCAACTGGCCACCATGTGTCCTGGGTGGATTTGGGAATGGGGTGGTGTGATCCTGCTCACCTGGGGAGCGTGCAGGGCCGCGCTCAGGGCAATGGCCAGGCTGGAGCAGACCCCAGGGGACCACCTCCCCGATGTCCCCAACCGCTGGGTGCTCTGGCACCGACCCTGCGTGGGGTTTCTCCAGTGGGGACCTCCCTTTGTCTTCATCCCCTCGGGCAGGGTGGGAAGGGGAGCTGAGGAATGTGGACACCACTCGGAGGTGCTGCATTCCTTGCAGGGAGCAAGTTCCCAGCTGTAGGAGATGAAAAGGAACGCGGAGCTTCCAGGGGCCGCTGAGCGTTGGTTATTGTTCTGCCAGCGTGAGCTTGTTCGCATGAGCATCATCTGGCAGCTTGGGAGGGAACGAGCGTGATCGAGTCTGAAAAATTCATTGAAATGTTGGGTTCCAGCCAGAGAGAAAACATCACTGAATGGCAACATAAAAGGAAATTGTCCCATAACATTCAGAGAGCACTTCAGTATTTGTCCTCTTTATTTTAAAGCGTCGAGGATCTTTGGGAAACACTCTGGAATGGGACTTTTATAGATGGTCTAAATTAAACTTCACTTAATATTATAAGCAATAAATCCTCATTGTCAGGTTTTGTTTAGCGGGCATAAAAATGATTGGTAGGTGCTGTAGCTTTTTCCTGAGACTGGAAGATCAGTGTTTTTACGGAATGGCTTTGTCCTCAGGCGTGTGGGAAGTGGAGACCTCCTCCCAGCCCCAGTGCATCCTGATGGGGCTCTGCAGGCTGCTGCCCACCACACAGGTCCTCTCCCACCTCTCCTGCAAGCAGATGGGCCAAGGAAGGTGCCGCAGTTTGAGGACAGATGAACGTTTTCACGTGATTCCAGGAGCTGGAGATTTGAAGAAGTTTCTTTGAGGAAGATCCCAGGCAACCCGTGGACTTCGGAGGCTCCGAGGGGGCAAAGGGAGCTCATCGCTGGAATTAGGGGTCTTTAACACATCACACAGCCCTGGCTGCCTCTGGTCCAGGCCAGGAAGTCACAGGGAAATTACCTGGACACCACAGACCAAATAAACCCTGGCATCTTTTTTTTTTTTACCTGCTGTGAGGCAAGTAAAACAAATGAGAGCATCGAAATATGAAATACTTTTCCTTGCTTGAGCTTTCTGCAAAAATGCGGTTTTACTGGAGTTAAGGAAATACATGAGGTCATTTTTTAATGGTTTTGGTTGGTGGTTTTTTTTTTTTTTTTTTTTAACTTTCCCAGTATCTCTAGGTTTAGTCACCTGTACCTCAAGTCCTGAAAAGTGTCACCCAGAGCTGCAGACCAAAACCCCGGCAAAGCTGTGCCGGGAAGCGCTGCCAGACTCCGGCGGGCACCCGGGCGAGAGGAGGGATCCTCTTCTTTCTGCACAGCAACGCCTGCCGGCAGCCTTTCAAATGATAGAACCCAGTTTAGTGCCGTTTATGACAGAGGAATAAGAGAAATCATAGAACAATTACTTACAGGAGATTTACCCCATTCTATATATTTAGGCAGAACGTGGCATTTCCAGTGACGTCCCATCCGTGCTCCCGGGCCAAGCCGCTGCGTCGGGGATGCAATTTCAGAAGAGATCTTTAGGTGCAAATTGATTTTGCCATGAATATTTATGCAGCGTGCGAGGCTGCGCCTGTGCTAAAGGGGGGAAATGTGGGGCTCGGCGTGGGATGCCGGAGCGGCCGGCTGCCCTGCTTTCGCCTGGAATAATAATTGGAATATTTATAATCTTTCCATGGATGAAATGCCTGCGGGGAGGGGGTATTCCTGGCGCGGCCGGGCCCGGGGTGGGACGCTGGGCGGCGGCGGGGCTTGCCCTGCGGCTGATTTGGAATGCGCACAGCATCCCTGCGCCGTGCATTCCCCGGCAAGAAACCCAGGAAAGACAAGAAAAATGAAGGCAGGCGCAATCTCATTTTCTGAGGGCTGCAAGTCAGCCAGGAAATGGCTATTATTCCATCGACACTGTCGGTATTAAGTTATTTCCTTCACTAAATACGAGAATGTTCATGAATATCTATTGAGTTCCAGGTACTGGCGTCTCCCAGCACTGCGGCTCACTGATTGTAGCTTTATATTCCTCCGACAACACACCTCAATCTCACATTGAAGTGAAAGACAATAGTATTTTAAATTGGTTAATAAATCTCTAGATTGATGCTCCTGGAAGGCCCGGGAACTTCATCTCTATTACACGAATAAAAGTGATAACATTTTAACCACTGAAGTGCTAGGAATTTGGGAAGCTCCTTCCCGATGCCCTTCAGGGCGGCCGCGTCCCTGCGATGGGAGCCTGTGTCAGGTGCAGCCGCCAAGGGCCCTGCCTTTGGGGAGGGAAAAATGTTTGTTTTTCAAGAAATTAATCCCATCCGGGCAGGACGAGGCGATTGCGTTGTCTTGGCTCCTTTTTCCTTGCTCGAGCCTCCACTCGGGCCCATATAAGGAGTGGAAAATTCCCTTTTAACGTGCAAAATGGAAGCGGCTCAGCTCGGTCCGTGGCGGCCGTGGCCCCGCTCGGAGCCTTATTTGGCTCCAGGGATCCCTCTGCACCTCGTCCCGGCCCCTGAGCCTTTCCTGAGCCCTCCCCAGGAGTGAGCATCCCAGGGAAAAATCCATTTATACCCCCAGGAACCATCCCCAGTGCAGAAGGGGATGTCCTCATCCGGCGATGCCATCGTGGGTCCCACTTGTGCTGCTGGCCTCAGCAGGGTCCCAGCTGGCTGCATCCCCAACCCGGTCCCTCTGGTGCCCCCCAACCCAGCCCCAGGCTCTCCCCAGGGCTGGTTCCTGCATCCCTGGGACTGGCTCCTGCATCTCTGGGACTGGTTTCTGCATCCCTGGGACTGGTCCCTGCATCCCTGGGGCTGGTCCCTGCATCCCTGGGACTGGTCCCTGCATCCCTGGGGCTGGTCCCTGCATCCCTGGGACTGGTTTCTGCATGTTCCCCCCCTCCATAGGGCTGCGCCGACGCTGCAGGTGAAACATCAGTGGGCAATTTTCCATTCCTTTCCTCCTCCTCAAAATCACCTTTTCTTTGCGTGTTGGGAAGCGGAGGGAGATCCCCTGCCTGCTCCTGGTTCCAGCCCACACTGCTTTGAGGGGGAGGGAAGATGGAGAACGTGCCCCCCCCCGGTAATGCTGGTGCCAGGCTGTGGTGGCTGTGCTTGGCACCGCTGGTGCCACTGCAAAATAGGGTTTGGAAGAACTAAAGTCCTCTTACTTCTATGAATTCTTATAAATTATAGGGAGATGAGAATATTTTAATATAAACCAGAGTATTTCAAGTACAAAGAGCTGTTCTGAAAATGTATTGAATATTTTTTCACTGATGTTTAGTGTCTGTAAGATTCCTCGGGGAGTTTACAACAAGTGGAATACTTAAGGATATAGTGCCATAGGTTCTTTCAGTATTTTCTTTTCAAGGAAAGTAACCTCTGAATTATCTAGGAAGTACATGAACAACATGAAAGGAAGATTATGCACAGAAAGAAAAAAATATGCAGAGAATTCAATTATGCAAAAAAAGTGATGTGCTTTGCTTAATTCCCCAAACACATCCCCGCACTGTAGTCAAGCCAGCAGAACTCAATGCATGCAGACAAGGTTTCCAGGTCACCCTCCTTGGCTCTTTCTGATCATTCCTTGTTACCATTGCTTCTGGATTGTAGGGTGCTTTGCAGGCATTAGAATAGCAGGGTTCGTTTCTGTCTCTCTCCTTTTCTGTGCCGGGGTGGGACCCAATTCTGGAGAGAATCACGGTGGAAAATCCCACCGTTTCTGGCCAGCTCTGGCGCTGGGCTTGCAGGGTTTGAGTCACAGCCCCCCAGATGGGAAGGGAGATGCTGGGGGTTCCTTGCCCAACTACACCTTCCTTATTTACTGCAGAGAGACACTTCCCAAAGCCATCATGGCCAGTTTTGCTTCGTAAAGGCATTATTTACCGTACACTTTAGCCTTTAGTGCCTCCGTCCCGGGCTGTGTGCCCTGCTGGTGGCTGGACCGGGGGCGATGCTGGGTGACACAGCCCATCAGCTGGCTCTGTCTCCTGGAGACCCCCATATACCCCCCTGCCCTCTATGCTCGTGGCCTTTGCACGGCACACCGTGCATCCCTGGGGATGCTCACGCCCATTCCAGATAAAGTTTAACCATTGCTGATTTGCCTTCATTTTTTTCCTAACCTGGAGGCATCCCTGAAGGCTGTTGCGACGCTGGAGGCTGGGTGGGCTTGCACAGAGCATCACCTCTGCTGGAGCCTGGACCCCCAACGGGTGAAGGCACACCTGGGTCCAGGCATCCCGACCCCCCTGGCAGGACCCAGCCCTGCCAGCCCTCTTCTTGCAGCTGTGTCTGTTTGCAAAAGAAAAAAAAAAAAAAAGAAAAAGAAAATCAATATTTTTCTGCCCGAGCAGCTCAGCGTGGCTCTCAGCTGCAGCGATGGGGTGCTGGCCGGGAAGACTGGGAATGCTCGGCTGCAGGAGCGCAGACGTGATGGGTGGGAAGCAGCCAGGAGGGTGAGAAGCACCCAGGCCCTGGGCAGGGGTGATGGGTGACTGTTCTGCTCTTTATTTATGTGTTGTGTCCACTCATGCTGTGAGGTCCAGGGCTGGAGGCAAAAGGCAGAGGGAAGGCAATGCTGAGCTTTCCAAAAGCATCTGAGCCATTAAAAGCCCAATTCTTGTTGTCGTAAAGAAGGGAGAATGGGATAATTTTTGTGTGCAGCCTGAACGAACATTTCATTTCAGATGAAGAAGAACCTTGCTCTGAACCTTTTCTACATCCATCACATCACTCCAGCCTGCTCTCCCCGGCCACCAGTAACCCTCGGTGCCTACGGGCACCGCATCCACCCATCAGCTCCTTCACGCCTCCGTAAGGGGATTTCTCTACCAACTTCATCCTCAGGGGCCCCGAGGAGCCCGGCAGGTCCCCACCGCCCCGGAGGACACCTCTCCCTCCTCTCTGACATTCCCCTTTCCCAGCCAGCAGCCCCGTTCGGATATCTCCTACTTGGCAGTTGCTCCGACTGCTTTTCTCCGATTTTTATTACTCTGCAGACACTGCCACTTGCAGCCCTGTTGTGGCACAGCCGCTGCTCCTCCAGCGAGGTGACCCGGCGGTGCCACACGCTGCGGCTGGGGACCCCCTGGCTGTCCCACCGTGGCTGCTGGGCATCGGGGCGCCGGGCAGCATCCCCTCCCTGGGCTGCAGGGTGAGGGGAAGGGGCTGCATCACCGTTCTGCGCTTTTTTAAGTGCTGGCCTAAAGAGTTTTGCAACTAAAATGCCTTTCCAGCCCTCTCTCAGTTTTATTCTCATCCCCTCCTTTAGCGGAAGAAATAGCCCAAGTTGGAGCATCTTCATGCCAGGCAGGTCCCTGGGCTCTCTCCTCTTGGAAAGAGCCAAGCTCCTTGGTCTCTTGTTGCTGGTGGGAATGTCATCAGGCAACCTGGCTGCTCATGAGCACGGAGGTGTCACCCTCCAGGGCTGTGTCCTCGCTGGCGTGGGGATTCGGAGAAAAACAGGCTGGATTTTTCCCAGTTTGCCCACGTGTTGTGTTTTTCTCTTCACAGTGTCCCGTGAATCAGCGGGGAAACAGGAGGTGATGGGAAAGGAGGGTTTGCCCGTACAGTATGGGGGGAGAAAAGGCGTGGGGAGCAGCACAGAACAAGTTCAAAAGGGACATTTCAGTCCACGTTTAAATAAATCTTATTTTCTTTGTGCCTACAGCAGCAGCGTGCGGGCCCTGTGCAAGCACCACTGCAATGTGTGCCCCGGAAATGTGTGATGTCTCCGGCTAGAAAATACTTGAAAAAGGAAAAGTGAAGCAAGGAAGAAGAAATTTGCTGGTGGTGGGGAGAGCCCTTGGTTCTGCTCCGCTCTGAAGGGCTGCGCTGGGTTTCCCAGGGCGGGAGAGGGTTTGTCCATCCCTCCTGTTGCCCACGCGGGGTCTCTGCCGGGGTTTTTCCAGCCTTCCCGAGGCATCTGCTCCTCACACAAACCCTAAATAAAATAAAATAAAATAAAATACTACTTTTCTACTGTTTCAGGGGAGAAAGGGGAGAGCGATTCAACGACATTGTGGCTCCTTAGAAAATTTTCTGGATGACTTGTCCTTGCACACGTTTACTTGCTTTCACTGCTGGTCTCTGGCAGGGATGGACTTTAGATGGGAAACCACCCTGATGCCCATCCCGGCTGAACCCACTTGCTGTTACCCAGAGCTGGGAAGCAAAAAAGCTCTGTTTCCATCCCCAAAAATCCCGTCAGGCTCAGCCCAGAGGCTGTAAAGAAGAGGAGATGCCAGATAACAGGGCTGGATGCTTTGGGCGCCGAGGGGACTAACGACTCTTTGGCAAATTAACATTTGCCACTTCCGTAGGCAGAGTTTTGATAACACAGGGATGCTGTTTGCTTATTTATTTATTTATGGCCCCATTAGTTGATCCATTTGCATCGAGTCTTGGAGAAAAAATAAAGTGTCTTCTCCGAATTGAATGACATGAATTATTTCGACCTAACTTACTAATTAAGACCTCATTAGCAGCCCAAATTTGTGATAGATCAGCAGTGGACTTGGCACAGTGGTTTAATTTAATGATTTCTTGCATTACTTTGTTAATCATCTTTAGTCTGATTTAATTTATGCCAATGTGACTATCCTAATTTCTAATTAAGGCATTGATGGCAGGGACACCACCACAACCTAAGAATTTCAATCAAGGATGGTACAAAAGCGGCCCCTGCTCCTTATTTCCCCGGGGATGGTGGGTGGCTGGGATGATGCTGCAGCCCCGAGTCGGACACCAGCTCCGACTGGGAATTCTCCCGGTATTCCCCAAAGCCGAGCTGGTCCCAGAGCTCTGGAAAGCGCCGGTCCCAGCCGGAAAGTGCCGCCGGTCCAGGATCGAAGGAGACAACGGGAGGGTGAGAAGCATCAGCACGGGATCGGCCGTGGAAAATTAGAGAGTTTGCAGGAGAGAACATCTGCTAATGCAAAACATTTACGCTAGTCGATATAAATTTATTTAGTGCAATAAATGACATAATTGAATTTTTATTTCCTTAATATATTTCACTAAAATAACGAATATTTTGAGTATCCCTGGCCTACAGATGTCTTTCATAGGAACGTATTTCCTGTAATATTACTCTTGTATAAAACTGACATTTAAATGGTTTAATAAATGAGCAGTTGTTTGACTTGTTTCAGTTTCAATACATTCTGGTATATTAATAAAATATATTTCAAAAGGAAGCTCGATAGACCATGCTATAAAAATTTGTGATTTATTAGAGATACATTTGCTATTAGTTGGGACAGATACTCAAAATGTCATTAAGGTTAAAATAATAATCAATCAAACTAATTAGACCCTATTTTTCATATGCAAATATAATTAAGCATACATTTCTCAATAACTTTAAAGAGAATTATTGAAGCTGCACAAAGTGTGCTGAGTCCTTACTTGAGCTAATGAAATGACAGCGTCTTCACTTGCATATGCAAACAAAATTGATTAGCCACTTTGCGCTTCGCCTAATAACTCAGGGAGGGGGGCGCTGCCTGTGTGGGGTCTGGGGTGCTGCCACCCTGTCCCCAGGTCCCCCACATCCCCCCAGGACCCGGGGCCACCGCCTGGGCTGGGGTTGAGCATCCCGGGCACTTTTTCCCACAGGCACGGTCCGTCCCGCGCGCCGCTTTGCGGGTAATAACACCATCTGCAGCTACGGCTTATCCTTGTTTGCTGATGTTTTCCCCGGCAAATCATTCTGACTGTTTATTTCAAGGGAAAAAATACCATTTTGCTATGAGAAGGGTTAATAAGAGATGTTTATTTATGAACTCAGCATATTACTGTTGCATAATTTGAATACAGTGCCTATGAGCTTTTTTTATTGCATGCTATAATTTCATTTTTAAAGCTTTCCCTATGCCATACTTTAAAAATGATATCGCAAACAAGAAATAAATTCTGTTTTGCAGCTGTGCTAACTATATTTACCCATGGGATACACTATTTTGTCCTTGACATAAATCCCTTGGGATTTCACTCGAAATTACTTTGGCACGCCACATTCACTACATCAGGGTATTGTACGGCGAGTCTATCAGGGGGACTCTGGCTGAGCCGCCCGATCGCTGCGCAGAGAAAGAGGCACTTGTTTAGCATATTACCATGAAAATCAGTCAACTCGCACATTAACGATTGTCAAGAAACCCAGGCGAAGGGAAATAAGGGAAATAACCACGGATTAAACCGGAGAGGATCCCCCAGGAAGAGGTTGGGAGGGGCGGGGG
>JAOXJK010000005.1:31086710-31105044 GCA_025774025.1 Xenus cinereus | reverse complement strand
CCCCCCACCCATGGAAACCTTTTGAATCCTATTATCCTGGGCAGCCAGCAGCCGGGCTGGGCTTCCACGGGGAGGGACATGTGGGGCCCTATGGGGTGGCCATCTCACCCCAGCCCTGCGTGCCCAGTGCCTGCGGTCCCCCCCCTGGAGGGGGGACCCCCAGCCCTGGTGCTCACCCCGTGTCCTGGACTTTCCTCTCCAGAGCAATTCCAGCCCTCAGCATCCACCGAGAGCTGCTCACCAGCCTCCCGGGGGTTGAGTGTCAAACCGCTGCCGTGTCCCCTCCCGGGGTGACCCCCCAGGACAAGGTCCTGCCCTGTCCTGGGTGTCTGCAGGCAACGATTGACCCGAGTGGGCAGTGGGCAAGGGAAAATGTTTCTTGGGAGGGACCCTGACGGGTGATTTCTGATCATACAAGCAAGTTCTATCAGGAAAACTGGTTAAGGACAGAAGACTTGGGGGAAAAAAAGAAAAAAAAAAAAAGAAAAGAACAATTTTTCACATATCTCAGCAATTTTGAAAAAAGGAAAGGAGCCATTTTTCAGCAAAGAAGAACTCTTTTCATTTGGAAAATGTTAACCAGATGTTCACAAAAAGTACGTCATGGAAAGAATGAATGAGATCCCTTGGTTGGGACTAACCCCGCGTCCCCAAGGAGCTGCTGGGCTGCTCCTCGCCGAAAACAAAGGCAGATGCACTTTGGAAGCCACCACTGGCAAAAAAGCAACACCCAGCGCCCAGTGGACGTGGTATAAACCGCAGTGGGTGAGGAGTGTAATTGCAAACACACGCTGTCCGTCCCCAAGAAAGGGCTTCCTTCATCCCGCCTGGCTCTCAGGCGCCCGCCGATCCTCCTCCTCCTCTAATTTCATCGACAATTCGTAGCCCCAGATGTTGTCACCATCCCAGGTTAAGAGGAGCCCCTTGTTTGTGTGTCACTGGTCTTGGTGACGCTCTCGCTGCTGCCACATCCCCTGTTCCCAGCACAGGCACTGGCACACGGTTCCCACCTCACCCGCTGTCCCACGAGAGCCAGTTGCCCCGTGCGTGGCCAGTGCTGGCCTGTCCTGAGCCCAGCCGGGGGACAGAGAGCTGCGGATGGTGTCCCCAAAACCTTGGGACAGAAAGATCTGCACCGATGGCTGACCCAGCCGCCTCCATTGGCTCACGGATGCGTGCCTGGCTGGGATGCGGTGGGCACTGGTGATACTGGACGCATCCAACCCATTTCCATTTTTGGCCCCTTTTTCCCATCCCTGCAGCCAGAGAAGGGGCCTGAGGGGGTGGCTCAGTGGGGGTCTCCTCCCAGCCAGGATGCTGGACCCCCCCCACCAGACTGGACCTTGAGTTCACCACACCACCCTCAGGCTGGGGCTCAACCGGAGGCTGCAGAACTGTGGCGTGAGATTAAGGGCAGGTGACGGCTTTTTTTTCCCCTGCAAATGATAATTACCACAGCGGATTGCATTAGTTAAGACCCGCACAGGTATGTGACCCCCCCCTGCAGAGCTGCGTGCCCGGCAGAGCCGGAGGCGGTGTGGGAGCAGTGGCAGCAGCGCCGGAGCTGGGCTGGAGCCAGTTAGTGCAAATTATGCAGCAAACCCCAGAGCATCCGTGCTTTTACACTCTTGTCTCTTGTATTTTTATATATATATATAAAATTTTATTTTTTTTTAGTGGCAAAAGCTAAATCCAATCAGAACAAAAGGCCAAGGCAGCATCTGAACAGCAGCAAGGGCTCTGCCAGGAGGGGTAATAACCCTGTGCAGGGAACCCGGCGCTGGTTAAATGAGGAGTCTTCAGCCTCTGGCTTCACCCAGGGCCATGAAGATCAGCAAATCGCTAATAGGGCTGAACCTCCGCAAACAGCTGAAGGGAGAAAACCTGCCAGAGGCTGCTCCTGCACGATGCCCCGGCCCCGGTGGCATCCCGGGTGGTGGCCAGCCAGGTCCCCTACCCCCCAAGTGACAGCAGCTCAGAGCAGGAGGCGAAGCTGTGAATAAACTGAGACAGAAACCAGGCGGGGGGGGGGTAGGGGGGTGGAACTTTGCAATGCTGCAAGGTTAACCCTGCAATTAACAGCCTTTGCCTGTTTATTATGAATAATAATCATGGTCGGCTTTTGTTTGGATGCCTCAATCTGTCTCTCCACCCAGCTGCCTCTCTCTTCTCCTCGGACTGCCCGAGTTCATGGCTCAGAGAACATCCCTCGTTCTAACAGTTTGTTGGAGCACAAACGGGCCACGCTGTTGCATCTGAGGAATAGTAGCCGTAGCAGCTGCTGAGGGTATGGCACAAACCAGGAGGGATTAGCACCTTTTCCGAAGGGAATGGTAAGCCAGGATTGCCAAAAGCAAAGCTCTCCCCGCACCCCTCAGTGAAGGTCCCCCTGGTTGTGCCGAAGCCAGAAGAATGGCTCGCTCTTCCTCCCTCCTGGCTGCCAGCTTGGCCACCAGAGTTACTCATCCCCAGCATCTCCCAGCCGCTGCTCCACAGCCCCACGCTCCTCTCCCCCCTTTTCCCAGGGCCGTTCCTTGTCCACGCACTCACAGAGGCTGAAGGTGGGCACCCAACTGCCACCTTGGGGACAGATGCCAGCACAAGCGTGGCATCAGGAGCAGCCAGCTCCTGGGATGCACTTTGAGCCTGGTTAAGAGTTGGTTGTCTTTAAGTGGTCGTCTATTCATTGCCAGGCTGAGGGACACGACACAACCCCGACAGAGCAGGTACGGACACATCTTCACCACCAGCATCACCAGTCCCCCTGCACCATGGTGGGGCAAGGTCCGTTCCCACCAGCCACCAGCAGCCTTCATCAATGCAACCCCAAGATCATTCCCAGAGGTATTTCGGGGGCACTTTTGCACAAGTTTCGGTAGCTTTGAGCACCCTCCCTGCTCCCCAGGGCAGGGAGGATGGCTGGGTGGCCTGAGGACGTGCTGGACCTCCGCAGATGGCTGTGAGAGTTGTGATTCCTCCGTGCGAGGGGTCAGGGGAGACAAATGCCTGCCGGGGCGGGTTTCGACACTCATGTGTCTCCATTTCATCACTAATACACACAATTAATAAACTTAATTACACGTAAAATTGCGGCAGCTGAAAAATGAGTGCAATTCTTTCTCCTCCAGCTCTGCACCAAGCCTCCGCCGAGGACATGGGGTGCAAAGGTGTCACCACAGCAGTCGGACCCCTCACCCCCGGTCTGGCCACGCAGCCCGGGTGTGTGTGGGACCCGGCACGAGCTCTGGAGGGGGCTTTAAGCAACCTGGTCTGGTGGGAGGTGTCCCTGCCCATGGCAGGAGGGTTGGAACTGGATGATCTTTAAAGTTCCTTCCAACCCAAACCATTCTAGGATTCTAGAATCATAGATTCTGTGATTCTCTGGACTGGGAGGTGGTGGGAAGAGTTTTTTCCTATCTTTAAACCATGTCCTGTGTTTAGAAACCCTCCCCGTAGCCCCCTTCATCTTCAGCAAACCTCTCCCCCCGGGTGCCCAGCGCCGGCGCGGACACAGAGCTGCCTCCTCTCTCTGATTTCAGGTGGGCAGGGACAGTTCTTTGTGTCTGTGACACGCTCCTCGCTGCGCAAAGTAATCAATCCCCACTTGCCGAAGGATTAAACGAGTCCACGACTCAGAACGTCACCGCGCACAGACAGCGCTGGTCCCTCACAGCCTGTGCCGAGCCCAGAGGGCTTAGGAGAGGAGAGGGATGTCTGTCCCTGGGAGGGACGGGTGCTCTTGGGGACATCAGGGCACACCCTCTGCGATGCTGCCCAGGTCCCTCTGGGTGGGCTGTGGTGGGAAGGCAAGAGACATGCACGGTTGGACCACTGGCACCTCGCCCGGGTGCGAGCAGCCCACGCGGTGTGGCCAGGAAGGTGGGGATGCTGAAGGTCTCCATCGGCCACCATCTCCGGCCGCCTGGTCCAGAGGAGAAGGGGTTAACAGCTCCCTTCAGTGCCGCAGCACTAAAGTTCATTACTTTTGCTAATTGCTTTGAAGTCAGTGATTCAGCAGCTAATGGAAAATGTATCTCTAGGTAATAGATTAATTGGCCGCCGCTGACCGCTTTGCAAGGGGGTGTCGGGGAAGGAGCCGCAGCCCCACGTCCAGCCGCCCGCACCGGGGCCACCCAGCATCACCCTCTGCGGCCAAATGTGGCTCCCCAGTGCCTCGGTGGCCACACAGTGCCACAGAGGGAGGCCGTCGGGAGCTGCAGTGGGTCCAGAGGCTGTGGCCGGGCAGGGGACGCTGCTGTGTGACCCCCCACGCTGTGGCTGGGTTGAGAGGCGTGTGTGACAGCGAGGTGGCCAGATGCCACACTGGGTGGCAGCTCAGGTAACGGCTCTCACTCCTGCCTTGTGACAAACGCTTTCCTCTAATCGTGGAAGAATTAAAATGGGTGTGTGCAGAAATAATTTAAATGCAGCCCTATGAATGACACCGCCGGTGTCACCGGAGCAGCTTTGCTTTCCCACGTAATGAATGTGGCCATAAGTACTTTGCAACCATATGGTGATTATGTTTAATAAAGGACATTTTCTGTAATTAAACAGTTTTATTAAGGCATTATTAGCCCTTTAAGTTGAAAAATAGCTGAGCAGAGGTGTAATAAGGTGCTAGCATCTGTATTTGGTGAGCAGATGGATGGGAAGCTCCCGTCCTCGTGCCGAGCGCCCGGTCGCGGGGCTGGGAGCTGCTCCGTGCCACGAGGTGCAGCTGGTAGCCACCACCCGGGCCATCTTGTGTGCTGAATGTTGAGCTCAGGACCCCAGCTTGCGCCCGGGGTGGGGGGTGTACCGCTCTGCTCCCCTCTTCTGAGATGCTATTACCAATGTCCCCATTACGGGAACTGCTGGCACCCCGTTTGCAGCCCCAGCACCGGGACCGCGGCCACCACCAGGCCATCGCCACACCGCCGGGCTCCCACTCACCATCCCCAGCGCTGATTTGAATAATTCAGCGTGGCCTCGTCTCGGGGGCACCGTTGTCTTCAGCGAAGGCAAATCAGCAGCCTGGACAGCCTGTTAAGAGGGCCCCAGCCCGCCGCCTTCTTCTGTAAATCAGGATTAATGAGACGGTGGAGGAAACTCAAAGCCCAGCGCAGCTCTGCTGGCAGCTCGCGCCGTGCTGCAAGCGGCGGCTGCCTTCACGTGCCCTGGCAGTGGCCGTGGCAGCCGGCAGCATGCCGGTGACCAGTCCTCGCCCGGTGTCACCACTCCTCCATCACCCCCCCCGGCAGTGCCGTACGGCCGGTGGTCACTGGCACACACCCCAGGGCTTAGCAGGGGAACACGCTGCTGCGGTGCTGAGCAAGGCACCATGCCACCGGGGTTGGCCTGTGGGTGGCATCCCACGGGGACCAGGTGGCGGTAGCCGTGGGGCCAGGCTCGAGCATCCTCTTTGGAAAGTGGTCCTCAGCGCACGGGGGGCTTCAGCCCTCATCTTTGTACCAGGAGGTTGTGCCAGGGTCCCCATCCATCCCAAATCCGTGCTGCTGCCAGATCTGGCAGCGAGGGTCTCCTTCCAGGCGCCCTTGCCCCCCCTCTTGCTGCCACTCATCATGCTCTCAGCCCCGAGACTCCCCTGGGAGATGGACAAGGATGAGGCAGAATCCCTGCGGAGAGCGGGCCGTGCCGCTGGCAGGGGGTGTCCTTACACCAGAGAAGGGTTCAACGACTGGGGCTGGGGCAGATCCTGCAACACAGGCATCGCATCTAGTGCAGTTTTGCGCCCATAAGGACGTGCAGGGTTTGTGTCAGACCCCACCAGCTCTGGAGAAGAGGAGCCGAGGGCACAGCCAGCACTGACCAGAGGGGAGAGAGGCTTGACATTGCTGGGAGCGGTTTTTTTCTCCATCTGAATTTGTGCGGCCTGTCCTCTAATCATTTGTACGTTATCCATCATCCTCTGCCTCCCCATCCCTGCTGTCGCACAGCTCCAGGCAATCTATCTTACAGTTAAAAAATTGTCTCTCTTACACAGGGGCTTTCAAACAAGACAAATAGAAAGAATAAGATCTGGTATTGAGACGCTGTGTACAGGGTGTGATACATAAAGCGGCAGGGTAACAGATCCCGTCTGATTGTCGGGAGCAGATCTACGGCACTGTCAGTTCGGGACGAGTGGGATTTGTCCCCAAGCCGAGCGGCAGCATCTCCTCTCCGCCCCAGCCCTGGGGGGCTGAGCAGCCCGGCCAGCCCCGGCGTGGGTACCACGCAGCCGGCCCCACCATCCTCGGTGGCTTTGCCCACACCTGAGGATGAAATCCGACAGCCCGGCTGTTGGATCCAAGAGCCCACCTCCACCATCAACCTGCGGATCCGGGTCTGCTGGGACTGACCCCGTTGCTGCTGATGATTATGTTATTCTGCTGGTGAAACCGCTCGCGTCTTGGGCGTTCTGAACTTTGTTCCCAGCTCCTTGTTGGGCAGGAGGGACAGGGAGGGCAGGCAGCACCGCAGGCTGAGCCCGCCGCCGCTGGGCCAGGAAATCTGAGCACAGGGAACACCTCAGACTTGACATTTGGGGTAAAACTATGCGTTTCTGGTACCAGCAGAGATGCACCTGGTCTGTGTTAAACTCTGTTCCCGCAGCAGATAAATATTGCCTTACAGGATTTCCCTTCTTTCTGTCATAAAGTTATTGTGATCCCTGCGCTCTCCCTCTTCCCTGGGCAGAGCTATCCGGGGGGTGGTAGATGCCCTGGGGAGCGGCAGAACCAGTGCTGGTGTGTGCCAAGCTGATGGCAAAGGCCTGGGTGCCAGTCGATTAGTTATAATGTTATTGAATGCCAACGGGAGCATCATCATGCCATAAAGAAAAAAGAAAAAATAAGAAGAAAAAAGAAAAAATAAGAAGAAAAAAGAAAAAATAAGAAGAAAAAAAGAAAAAATAAGAAGAAAAATTAAAAAATAAGAAGAAAAAAGAAAAAATAAGAAGAAAAAAGGAAAATAAGAGGCCTGCCTGCCAAGCACCCCGCTTCCCCCAAAGGTTTCCTGCTATAAAACACACCTGCTTTGGGGGCGGAACGGATAAATACACGCTTAGAGCCTGTCTGTGTCTGCGCACGCCCAGGATAGCTGAGGGTGGGGATGGAACAGTAAATGTTCTCCTCCCAGCCTGGTTCCTGGGGGGTGCGGGCACCCGGGGAGCCGTGATGCCGGCGGGAGCCGGGGCTGTGCTGGCGGGGAGCGGGGGATGCTGCGGCTCTGCTGCGAGGCAGAAACTCGCTTCTTCCTTGCTCCCTAATGAGGCAAAATAAATTTACGTGGTGCCGGATTCCGGCCCGTCCCCCCCCCGCTCCCCCCTTTCCCTTCTCTCTCGCTAAAGCAAAGGCAGTTTTACGCTAGTTTAGACAACCTCCGCTCTCGCCTGAGCCGCGGAGCTCGCAAGCTGCCTGCATTTTTATGAGCTGACTTGTTATCCGCGGCGGAAGTATGCAAAATATGTCAAGCCCAAGCAGAGATTTGAATCGAAATGACTCTAATTACTTGTAATAATTTTTGCATTCCAACATAAAACAATGTTTAAAGAAAATGCCATTACAATAGTTAAAAGACAAATCATTTAGCGAGTCCCTTACTTTATTGCTTTATTAGACAATTTACCTCGCAACGTTTTGAACATGTGATGGGGTGATCGCCCAGAGCTATTCCACTGTACGCAGCGCGAACAGAGAGTTCACCCCTTGTCACTACTCAAAAAGTCAAACACCGTCACTGTAGGACCAGTGGCCTTGTCAAATTAGCCACCGTCTCTCGTCGTTAGCATGGCACCAAATTGGGAGAAAAGCTGGGTCCTCCTCCTCCTCTCCTTCCTTTCTTCATCTCTAAAATAAGCCGGGTTCACTCCTCCGTTGGCAAGAGTGGCTGATGAGGACCAGAGTTGTGGGAGCTGCCCTCGGCGAGCATCCCGTGCTGCATGTCCCCAGTGGGACGTGGCGGGGAATCCAATTTATGGATCCGATAAATGGGTGGAATAAATGGACCCAATTTATTTATTGTAAATGGTGTGAGCATCCCTGGGGGATCCACTGCAGCCTGCACTTGGAAGTGGGCGACACATGGAGCCCCAACCGTGGCTGGGGTGAGTGGGGTGAGTGGGGCGAGGTGCCCCTCACCAGTGGCCCGAAATTTTATGGGTTGGTTTTTTGTTTTTTTTTTTTCAGTGGGAAACTTGTGTGAGCCTGTCCCGCTGGCTGCGCCGCGGCTTTGCAAAATCTCATAACGATGCTAAAGCAGAAGGTGTCTCATTATCGGGAATAGAGCAGTGTTTTAGCAGCAAGAGAAACTAAATAATGTCTGGTTGCTGTAATGCAACTCTGTCCCCTCCAGTCATTAGTGTTTGGCTACTGGGGATGACTAATTCGGCTGTAAGCACCGGCTGATGGCCCAGAGCTGCTTTTTAGCACTTTTGGGTTAATGATGCCATAAGAATAAAGCACTGTCTGTTTTCTTTTTCTTCCCTTCTTTTTTTTTCTTCTCTTTTTAAATTTCTATCACTGCCCTGGGAAGGCTGTTAAGGCTTCCAAAGCCCAGCACTAATCTCTTTCTCTCTGCCTGTGCCCCAACCGGGCAGTTTTGTGCTCAGCTTTTTGTGTTCCCGCAGACACCGAAGTTTACAAGTCCCGCACCCACCTCAAAGAGCCCGAGCGCTTTTACTTTCGCGTTTTTCGCCACTATTTTCCATTTTGCTGCCAAGTCTAATGTGTGTGGCCGGGGTAGGGGCACCCAATGCTGCCCATAGAGGCTTGTGACCCCCAGACCCTCTGAACCAAGGCGTGGGGAGTAAAGTAAGGAAGCAGTAGAGGGAGGGACAGGGCAGTGCTCGAAGAGTCCCCCCCCCAGGGCAGAATTAATCTCCATCCCAGCAAATCAACGTGCATTTATGGCGATTTCTGTCTTATTCGAGAAGCCTGCAGGATAGATGCTAACGGCTGGATGGGTGATTATGAGACACTCTTCTCATTTACACCCTGTGCCTCAGCTCAGGAGACCCGAGAGAGGTTGCTGAGGAGATCACCCCGGCTCCTGCCACCCAGGGGACAGGCAGTGACCAAAGCGGGCAAGAAGTTTTTAAAAATCTCCCAGCTTTCGAGAAAATCCTCCCCTGCAGCCACTCAAGTGTGTAGTTCCTCCCGACAGAGCTTGCTGGGCTTTGGTGCATCTTCGCACAGCACCAAGAGCAGTGGGACCTGGTCCCCGTCCTAGTTCTTGGCCCTGGGATGGTGGAAACAACCCACTGGGAACCTGCTCCCAATCCCAGCGGTGACCGGGGGCGGAGCGGTGTCACGCTCGGCACAGCCAGGCAGGGATGCAGCCACGGATGAACCTCCCGGCTCAGTACGTCCATCAGACTGTTATCCATTACTGGTTTTTCTTATGGGCACGGAGGAATCTGCAACTGGCAGCCCCAGATCCATAAAAAGAGACTTCAGGAAGTTGGGAGGGCTGGTAAGAGAGTCTGGGGCACAGGTTTTCTTCTCATCACTCCTTCCAGTTGAGGGTAACGATGCTGGGAGGAACAGACAAATACAGTCAATTAATACGTGGCTCCGTGGCTGGTGTCACCTCCGTAACTTTGGGTTCTTTGACAGGTGGTGGAGTCTCCTTCTCTGGAGACGTTCAAACCCCGCCTGGACACGTTCCTGCGCAACCTGCTCTGGGTGGACCTGCTTTGGTGGAGGGTTGGACCAAATGATCTCCAGAGGAACCTTCCGACCCCGTGTGATTCTGTGAACCTGGGATTTGCAGCTCCCAGGTCCAGCCCTTGTCCCTGGGCAGCCTCTGGAAGCCACCGCCTGGGGACCAGCGAGCGCCTCGCCGGGCGGCCGCGGGTGAGGGTGAGGAAGGCAGCGTTGAGCACGTGTCGGCAGCAGCCAACCCGGCCCTTCATTTAGACAGATTAAGCAAGTTGCTTATTGCCTGTGACATAATTTAGATGAATGGTGTGGGTAATCCATCAGGCAGACCCCTGCGCAGGCCCTGCGAGCAGCCGGTGGGGGATCCCATTACCTTACACGTGTTAACAGCCAAACTCCTTTGTATAAACACCAAAGTGGTTCTTCTGAAAGGGGCCGGTTTTCCCTCATTGTCTGGGAGAGGAGCGGCGGGGTCGGCGGTGATGGATGGCAGTGGCTGGCGGGGCGGGAGGCGGCCGTGCGGCGGGCGAAGAGGGACACCGTGTGGGGATGCGCCGATGCACCGCACCGCACCGCACCGCTGCATCCCGCCGTGCTGCACGCACAGCCCCGGTGCTGCCTGGCTGCATCCCTGCAGGGATGCATCCCTGCGTGCAGCGCGCTGCAGCCACACACACCGAACGGCTGCGTCCCTGCATGGCTGCATCCCTGCATGCAGCACATGGCATGGCTGCATCCCTGCATGGCTTCATCCCTGCATGGCTGTATCCCCGCGTGGCTGTATCCCTGTATGCAGCACACTGCAGCCACACACACTGAACGGCTGCATCCCTGCAGGGCTGCATCTCTGCGTGCAGCACAGAGTGCGGCTGTATGCCTGCACAGCCGCATCCCTGTACAGCTGTGTCACTGCATGGCTGCATCACTGTATGGCTGTGTCACTGTATGGCTGCATCCCTGCTTGCTGCACGCACACCCCTGGGGCTGCCTGGCTGCATTCCTGCAGGGCTGCATCCCTGCATGCAGCACAGAGTGCGGCTGTATGCCTTCACAGCCGCATCTCTGCACAGCTGCATCCCTGCATGGCTGTGTCACTGCAGGGATGCAGCCCTGCATGCTGCACGCACACCCCCGGTGCTGCCTGGCTGCATCTGCAGGGCTGCATCCCTGCATGCAGCCCACTGCAGCCACACACACTGAATGGCTGCATCCCTGCAGGGCTGCATCCCTGCATGCAGCACAGAGTGTGGCTGTATGCCTGCACAGCCGCATCCCTGCACAGCTGCATCCCTGCATGGCTGCATCACTCCATGGCTGCATCCCCGTATGCAGCACACGGCATGGCATGCACACGTTGCATGCAGCAACCGCAGAGCTGTGTCCCTGCATGGCTACATCCCTGCATGCAGCACAGTGCACCCACACACAATGAATGGCTGCATTCCTGCATGCAGAAAAATGCATGGCTGCATCCCTGCATGGCTGCATACCTGTATGCAGCCCGCTGCACCCGCACACACTGAACGGCTGCATCCCTGCAGGGATGCATCCCTGCATGCATTACAATGCACGGCTGCATCCCTGCACAGCTGCATCCCTGCACTCAGCATCCCTGCACAACCGCACTCAGCATCCCGAGCACCGCGCTGCCCCCAGGAATGCTTTGCCCCGGCGGTGCCAGCAGCACCCAGGGCGCTGCCCGGCTCCCCGGGGAGCATCGGCTGCACCAGATGCCGCAGAAGCCACACGGGAGGGGAATCTCAGCTGCTCCGTGGGGTGTTTTCCTCCCCCCTGGCTGTTGTCGCTGGGGTACCAGGGTTGTGCCCTTGTTCCCTCCCACAGCCAGACCTCAACAGGTTTCCAGCTGCTTAAGCAAAGTGGTTTGGGGACACCATTTGTGGCTTGTTCTTCATAAATTCTGAGGTGAGACCTGACTGATGCCGTGCTGAGGGTAGGGAATCAGGAGCTGAGAAGTCCCAACCCAGCACATTGGGGGATCTGACGAGGAGGAGTCCCCATACCCAGCCTTCATCCCCTGGCACAGCCCACAGAACCAGTGCCAGAGCCCACCCACCAGTTGAGCCACCCAAGGTCTTCCCCAGCAGGAGAGTCCCTGCCTTCCTCCAGCCTTGAAACCAGCCACCAAAGTCATTTCTTGCTCCTCAACTCCCCACCAGGAACATTATCCCTTAATTGCTGCATTTATTCAGACTTATTCTGTATATCTAACAATAATGAGTATATTAGATATGTAATTATTACTGTCATAAACGTAATAGTGACAAAACAATAATTGAAATAGTGTCTATGAGGATAATTCACCATTGCAATTAATACTGCCCTGCTTAGTTAATATGTCACAGTTTAAAATAAATGCTGTCATTACTCCATTACTAATACTGTGTTATAATAATTATTGCGGTAATAATTAAGTGTCTATAGCGATCACGGATTGCCATGGATGGGAATAAAAATCACCGTAAATAACACGGGGGGTGGGGGGGGACAAGCCAAGCATCATCCCCCAAAGCATTGCAGCATCCTTGGAGTGCTGGATGGGAGGATGCACGGTTTCCACAGCATCTTTCCTTTCCTGGGATGCGCCCCCCCGCCCCGGGAATCCCAGGAAAACATCAGTCATTCCCAGCTAACACCAATCCTCGCTAAATCCCCCCAGTTTATGCTGGATCCCTCCCCTTGGAGGGGTGTCACCCACAGCCAGATCTTTCCCATCTCCTCGCTGTTGCCAAATCCTCTGGGATGGGCACATTTCTCCCAGGAAATGTCACCCCAGCAGCAGCCCATCCGCAGGGGAGGGTCCCGCGCTGGTGGCTGAGCGTGTCGGGTAATAATTGCATATCTAATATACTCGTTATGGTTAGAAATACAGAGTAAGTCTGGATAAACGCAGCAATTAAGGGATAACATTCCTGGTGGGGAGCTGAGGAGCGAGGAATGACTTTGGTGGCTGGTTTGAAGGCTGGGACCCTCCTGCTGGGGAAGACCTTGGGTGGCTCAACTGCTGGGTGGGCTCCGGCACTTTGGGCTGGTTCTGCTAAAAATGGGAGGAGAAAAGACCTTTCATTGCAGCAGCAATGAAAGGCAGATGGCCTAAGCACTGGCTAGCAGGAGCCAGGAGCAGATTCCCAGGGGCATCTCCCTGCTGCAGCACCCAGCCTCGTGCCCACAGGTGACAGCAAACCTCCACAGGGATGCCTTATCCCTTGGGAAGAGCTGGGTGAGATGGGATGAGCCTGGCAGGTTGCTCCCAACACCTGCAAAGAGGCTTTAAAGCACCCGTTGCTGCCACAATCATCAGTTGCTCCACTTTGCCTTTTTTTTTTTTTTTTTTTGGTACAGAAACTTCCATGATGCAAACTCTCCTGGCCAGTTGGCAGCCAGTTTGCTGGAGTCCCAGAGCGGGGTCCCCTTCATTTCTTTATCCCCCTGCCCATGCCTTTATCGAGCGTTTTTTCTACCCAATGCAGGTACTTCATGATAACTCAACTTTACTGGAGCTCAACTCAATTTTCTCAGATTAAATAAAATTTCAAAGTGTCACTCACTAGCAAACTATCAGTTGGAAGGTGGTTGATTTTTCTAACCCTATCTCTGGTCCAATTACAATTTTTAATCTATATGTAGATAATGGCGAACAAAACCCCTGTAGAAATGTCAAGAGTGAGGAGGTTATTAGCTTAGTTTTAATTACTGTCTATCATTCTTAGAAAACCGCAGTAACCTGATAAATTAGGTGACAGCTCCCGTTGTAGGAGTTCAGGTGGACTTTAAAGGCAGAAGATTTTTTTTTTTTTTAACCAGAGGTATTTGGGGGTGGGCTGTCCTTCCAGGTGGGCAGTGTTAATGTTAGAAGATTTTTCCGGATCTCCTGATGCCTCCCCAACCCCGGAGCAGGCACCCATCATCCTGCAGCACCTTCTCCGCACACAGCACCCAGCCCCGACGGCCGGGAAACCCCCCGTGTCTTCTGTTGGGAAGATGCTGGCGAAGCAGCTTATTTGTTCAAACCATCATTTGAGGTGAGTTTTGTTTCTAAATGAGCAGGGGACGGCGCCCAGCGCTCGTCTCGTTGACAAACAGTGTGCCCATCGCTTTTAAGGAGACAAGCTGCCATTTCGCTCCCCCTGAAAAAGCACATAATATGACAGGTGAAATGTCAGAAATGAGACTAAAGGCTCGGGGAAAACATTCTTCAGCTGTGAAGTATTCCCGCTAGGAATGTTAAACCTGAGATTAAACGTAAATGTCTCTAAAAGCCCGGAACGCGGCACTTTTCATCAGCCGCGGCCCCCCGACATGTAGACACACACGTCGCCACGCGTGTACACGTGAGGCTGGTTGTGGCTGGACTCGGTGCCCGTTTCCAGCGGCTCTGGAGCTGCCAAGATGGGTCCTGGCCAAGGGCAGGGCAGGGGACGGAGAAGAAGCATTGGATTTTGACTCCACACTCAGGGCAGGAGCAGGTTTTGGGCAGGAGAGGGATGATCTTCCAGCCCTGTGGCCACCACGCTGCTCTGGAGGGTTTCCCAAACCCTCTTTTCCAAAGATGCTGCCGGGAACACCGCGCGGGGTTGGGAAGGGTCACGGCTGCCCTCTCTGCTGCGGGAGGGATGTCGGGGGGCGGATGCTCCAGCCACAGCGAGGGTTCCCCCCGCACTGCCATCCCCCCCCAGGGGCTCTGTGGGGCTCGCGGGTCCGCGGGGATGTGTGACAGGGCTGTATCCATCAGCCAATAAACAGTTCATTGCACGGAAAGAATTATCTTTGCTGGCATTAAGGTCGGCTGTAACACAGACATTATTACTAGCGGGAGGCATATAAGTAGAGCCTGTGGCAGATAGCAGCCTGTAACTCTTTATTATTTATACTGAAGCTCCTGGGAGGCGGAGGCGAGGGTCCCCGGAGCCCGTGGGGACGGATCGTTCACCCCGTGATTCGTGGGGACACCCTGGGAGGGGGCACAGGGAGCGGAGAGCTGTGATGCCACAGCTCCTTCCGTGTGCTCGTGCATCGCCGGGAGCCCTGCTTTAGCCGGGAATAACACGGGAGTGAATAAAACCACTGGAAGACATTTGAGGACGTGGTGGGGTTTTGGGCTGCGCGCTTGGTTGCCCCGGCCACGTGTGGGTTCTGCTCGTGGTGCTGCCGGTGCTGCCACGCGGCAAAGAGCATCCCGGTGGCAGAGCATCCCTCTGGCATGGCACCTGGGCTGGTGCTCAGCGAGCCGAGAGCCCTTCAGGAATTCACCAGCCGCATCCTTCATGGCACTAAGCTCGATTTTTCTCTAAATAAAACTTACCTGCAGCACGCTGCCCGGGCCCCGGCGGCCCCAGGGCGATGTTAAATGCCTTCACGGGTCAGAAAGTCGCTGCTGTCCCACCCGCCTGACATTGTCGTGGAAATCCCGACGCCCTTCCGCACTTCCCGAAATTAAAATGTGCCTCGTCTATAAGTTGTTATCAAAAATAGAAGCATTTTATCTATCTTTAGTACAGAACACAGATTGCATGGAGACATTCAATTTGGAGTCAATTTAAATTTCAATTGTCTGTGAAATCTAAATCAATAGGCTATAGTTCAATGGCGCTTTAATAAAACAGGACATAACAGAGAAATCATTAGGGATTACATATGATAAGAGATTGAAAACAGTGTCTGTGTAATGGTGGAGGAGCCATTAGAGAATTACCTCAAGCATTTGCAAGTAAACCAACAGCCTCCTTCTCCTCCTGAGACTAACAAGAAGACTTAATTGTGCTGCAGCAGCTAAAAATACATCTCTGTCAGCCCTTGGATTGGTAGACGATTTACAGGGACATAAAACCGTCAGGGGGCTCTGCTCCCCGGCCACCCTCTGGTCCCCCACTGCCATCCCTCGTCCCTCTGGCCATCCGCGCTCCGGGAGCTGCTCTGCAGGGGGGTACGGCAGAGCCGCAGCTCCCCTTCGTGTCCCCAGCCGTGTAATCACCATCCCCAGTTAACGGGAGGGTAATTGAGGGTCTGGGCAGCTCTGGACACACAGCAGGTATTTAGAGGTGATAACTACCTGCGGTGATATATTACCCCGGGTTAAACCTTCCCCTGATTTATGCAGACGGTGCAACATAGAGCAACTCCCAAACAGCATTATTTAACTTTTATTTGCATTTAATAATAATTCACTTTTCCTCAGCTCGTTGCGAATTATCACAATCAGGCAGAAGATGAGATTGGATTTCATCAGCCTTGGTTTCCCACTCCTCGGTGAGAGAATCATCTGCATAGAAATGGCGTTCTCGGGGCGAGAGGGGAGGATGGTGATCACTCATCTGCCGAGCGAGCGGCGCTGGCCCTGACCCGGCCGTGCCCAGGTCTCCTGGTGAGGAGCAGGAGCAGCCATCCTGACACCTCATGGGTGGGTGAACCTTGGGGACATCAGCCGAGGGGCTGGCTGGAAGGAAAAAAGAGCTATTGTTGAGTGAAGAGGAAAGGATGTGCCACAGCTATACCGGTCCCAGCTGCTGGAAGAGAGGTGGAGGCAGTGAGGAGGGGAGGAGGAGAGGAGACTGCGTTGGATTGGGTTGGATTAGGTTGGGTTGGTTTGGATTGGATTGGAATGGAATGGGTTGGATTGAATTAGATTGGGTTGGATTAGGTTTGGACTGGGTTGCATTGCATTGGATTGGGTTGAGTTGGAATGGATTGGATTGGGTTAGATTGGATTGGGTTGGAATGGATTGGATTGGGTTGGATTAGGTTGGATTGCATTGGATTGGAATAGATTGGATTGGGTTAGATTGGATTGGGTCGGACTGAGTTGGATTGGATTGGGCTGGGTTAGGTTGGGTTGGCCTGCACGGAAGAGGGATGCTCCAGTGCTGGTCCCCAGTCCCCTGCCCTCTCCCTGGGGCCATCCCTGTGTGCACCTTTCCCAGGCAATGCCCCCCATGGGCAATTAAACTAAGAGTAGTTTTAATTGCTGCAAATTCCCTTTGCACCCGTCTAGAGGGGATTCAAGGCAACAGAAGACATTGACCTGATCATGAGAGTTCTGTGAGATTGTCAGAAAAGCCTCAACGGCCAAACCCAAGGTGTCCTCAGCTGCCGCAGGGCAGAGAGGTTCATGTGTGGATGGAAAGAGGAGTTTGCCAGACAGAAATTTAACATGAAAATGCGAGGACTGAACTGACACAGAAATCTCCATCCCTCTGGGATGGTGCGGAGCGGCTGCGTGGCCCCGGCGCTGCCCGGGAAGCCACCATGACGATGCTCGAGCTGCTGCCGGGGAGCAGAAAGCTCTGCTCAGCCAGAGAAGGGCTGGTTTTGCCTATTTTATACCAGCGTGATAAGGAAAAAAAAAAAAAATCTAAACCCAAGATTAACAATTTCAATAACAAACCAAGTGAAGTTAAGGGCATTTGAAAAATGTTTTTACAACCTTTGGTTAACCTGCAGTAACAGCTGTTTGAGTGTGTATAAATAAGACTATTCTGTGGAGGAGACAGGAAAAATTGGTTTTATTTTAAAGGACACTGTTTGGCTCCCGCGGTGCAGTGGCATCTGAGGAAATATTGTGTAGCGGCGACTGCGCGTCATGTTTAATACTCAGAAATGCAGCCACGGAGAGCAATCCATTTGCTGGCTCCTGACAGCTGGAAAGCTGGGGTGTATTTTAAAAGCAGCTTCTCTCTCAGAAGGAAAATTTCGAGGGGGACGCAGATGAAAAAAAAAAAAAAACAAACCAAACCTTCCAGAGAGCCAGGATGTTTTTCGGCTGTGAGCTGCCTGGCCAGGGGTGCAAGGGGCATGGTTCAGGGATGCTCGGGGGGCACAGAGGAGGCTCGGTGGGGGCTGCCCAGCTCTGCCTTGCCATCGGCGCTGCAATCGTGTCCCCAGCACAGGACCAAGGCGCCCCAGCCCCGGGTGGTGGCACCCACCCTCCCGGCACTGCGGGGACAGGGGCTGCCACCCGCCACAGCCCCGGGAAATACATCCCCTGGAATAAGGGCCGTAAAATACAAATAATCCCCGGTGCCCCTTTTGTTAGAAAAAATCATGGCCTGGCTTGGAAGCAGAGACATTCTTTTCTCCACCTGAAAATAAAAGTGTCACGCCGGTTGCCACTTCAAGCCCTGCCAGAAAGGACTCGGGAGTCCACTAAAGAGTGAGACTTTAAGCCTCGCCGTTAAGAATTACAAGAGATCCGCTGGGCAGCGTGGAAATACAAGAAATACTACAATGCCAGCGCTAAAACCTAATGAGAAATGGAACAAGCTGAGACAGAAGCTTAACAAGAAATACTGGACAAGTCCCCCAAGAAAAACTACAGGCAGGAGCGGAGAGGAGCTGCCAGCCAGCTCTGCAGCTGTATTGATCAGGGCCGGAGAAATAAGAGGAGGCCTTTGGAAAGTAGATAAACAGGGAGATATACAGCGGGAGAGGTCCAGAACTGATGAAAACAGGAGAAAATGCAGCTTAAATCAAAGGGCAAATACACAGAAAGAGAAAAGGTAATAGGATTTGTGTTTATGGCTAAAGAGGAGAGTTGTGGGGAGGTGATGAGACACGGCGGTAATTGAAAAGAAATGGAAAATGGGAGCTCAGTATAAATATTTTCTTGGGAGAAAGTGGGCTGAAAACTTGAAATAAGCCTTTATTAATATCAGTTCCAGCCTGAATCTGGGAAGAAT
>JAOXJK010000005.1:30999443-31021958 GCA_025774025.1 Xenus cinereus | reverse complement strand
TGAACCCCTCCAGGGATGGGGCAGCCACAGCTTCTCTGGGCAACCTGGGCCAGGCTCTCACCACCCTCACAGCAGAGTGTTTCTTCCTGAGATCTCATCTCAATCTCCCCTCTTTCTGTTTAAAACCGTTCCCCCTTGTCCTGTCACTCCACTCCTTGATAGAGTTCCTCCCCAGCTTTCCTCTAGCCCCCTTCAGGCGCTGTAAGGCTGTTATAAGGTCTCCCCGGAGCCTTCTCTTCTCCAGGCTGAACACCCCCAACTGTCCAGCTTGTCCTCATAGGAGAGGTGCTCCAGCCCTCAGACCATTTTCATGGCTCTCTGCCTCATCTTCCTCCTTATCCTCACGAGATCTGTCACTGTGTGAGCCGTCACAGGCAGGACACGGAATCAACCACAAAACCACAGATGAAATGCAAGGAGTGAATTTAATCTCACTAATGGGGGGATCTCTGAAGGCACCGTGGAGCTCAGCCCTCGTGACAGAGAGTTACTGAACCTGCTGTTCTCGCCTGTGTGTCAGGGATTCGCGCAGGCGGAGTTCACCACTGGGCTTTGATCTTCCCTGCAGCAGGGCAGGAATCTCAAGCACGTTCAATAAGGTGCCTCTGAGTCTATCACAGGCCGGTGTTTTCTAAACGCAGATATTCCACTCGTCAAGCACCCAACACGAAACAGCGATTAGTGTGATATATGTGGTCTTTTGATACCTCAGCTGCAGGTCACTTGAGCGTGTTAACAATCCTCCTCGTCAAATTTCTGTTATTTTCCCACAGTCACTTGTAGGTGCTGTCCCAAATTGATTTCATCTGACCATCCTGATTGTGTTAAAGCCTGTGCAGTGACAGCAGTGTGGATTTTTGTTGCCCGCAGGCATTTTCCCAGGAGGACCTGAGCAGGCAGTGGGACAGATACATTAAACACATCCAAAAAAACACCAGCGACCTCCACAAGATTTTCAATTCTCTCTGGAATCTGGACAAAACCAAGGTGAAAGGCTGTCCTCTGCAGTGTCTGGCCCTAGGGTGGCCTTAGTACCTGCGGCTTTGTGTTTATTTGCTGCTTCGAGCATTTCCCGGGATTCTCTGCTTTAAATTCTTGTGGTTCTCCCTGTCTAGGTGGACCCTCTGCTTTTACTGAAAGCAGCTCTCATCTTGCAGACTTGCCAGCGCTCTCCCCACGTCTTGGCAGGCTGCATTCTCTACAAAGGCTTGTAAGTAACCAGGCATTAACCAAAGGGTCAAATCTGCCCCTTCCCGGGGCTGTGATCCCAGAGCACGTCCAGGGAGCGGAGCAAGAGGCTCTCTGGACACACTTTGTTGGCCCAAAGTAAATGCCAGCAGGTGGGGTTTTTTTTTTGACTTTAGAGTGGAACTGACCCAAAGAAAAGAAGAAAACGAGAGTCCTGATGGTGACTCAGCTTGTGTTTCTCCTGTGTGGCGATGTGTTAGCTCCAGCCCATGGCTGAGCTGGCCCTTCAACACTTGCAGAGTGTCTGGCAGGAGTGGGAGAGACCAGGGGAACCTTAAAGACTCCCCCAGGTGTGACACGGGACCCTGCAGCACCGTCGCTTTTGCTCAGAGTAGAAGTCCAGTGCGATAACTACGGCTGGCTCTGCCTGTCCCCATGCTCTGAGTGATGGGAGGCTGTGACCCAGCTTCAGGAGGTGACACCCTGCTCATGGCTGACTTTCCTGTCTCCTTTCAGGATTGTGAGCACCCAGCTGCCACCTCCTCTCACTGCCAAAGTTCTCCTCCAAGGCGATGAGTCTCCAGGCCAGGTATGTTGCTAAACATGTTCCCTGCACGTGATTACCCCACTTTTAAGGATGTGCTGAGGGAGCTCTTGTCACATAAATCTCACACGTGACATTACTGGGAAGGACAAGTATCAATGCTGATGCTAAAAGCTTTTATTAGTTATTATTGAGTGAGGTTTGAAGACTTCTGCACTAAATTTGCTTTTTTTTTTTCGATCTTTGTTATTGAATTAATGAGTTCTCACCTATGTGATATTTCGATTAGCTTTTTACCCAAATTATATATTTAGTGCTAAATATACACGCAGTGAATATCTGAAAGTGACAAATAGATCAATTTTTGTTTGCATTAAAGCTTTTCAAAGGCAATTATTAACGTGGTTCAAGATCTTCTACAAAAAAAGCCATCAAGATCCAGATATGAAGATGGCCTCTGCTCTTCCTGTGGCTGAGGGAACCAAGCTTTTTTGCCCTAAACAGGCAATAATGACAAATTGGGGTGTTTGTCCTTGCTTTCAGGTATGTTTTGGTTCTTGGGAAGTCCCCTTGACTTTGAGGGCTACCTAAGGAACAAACCACTGCCTGGTATGGTAAACCAGTCCCGGCACTGGCCAAAGGGACTGCTCTGGGGACTGCTGAAGTCACAGGGAGGCAGAGGGGGCTGGAAGAGGTGTCCTGGTGGCACTGATGGCGAGTGTCGAGTCATGCCCCAGAGCTGATTCTTGGCTTTTCTTTCAGAGGGAGCCTGGAGGTGAGGAGCAGCAGGAGCCCGGTGAGCATCCAGCTGCAGAGTACTGGTTGCCCAGTGCCCAGCAGCCACATATGGGCAACCTTCTGGGCTTGCATTCTCTGCAGTGGGAGCGGGAGCTGGTTCTCTGGGATTCACGGCAAAGCTCTTACTGGATGCAGGAGTATATCCCTGAGGGTGCTGCTGTCACTAGTCAGCATGTGCCAGTGGGTGTTGTGTAATGAGAACTAGTTCCTTCCTTTGGCTGAGCAAAGGAGTTTGCTCTTTTGGGTTTAATTGTCGGTTCTGTGGATTCCCAACATGCCTGCTTTAATTCCAGTTACCCATGTGCCTACTTGGCCACTGTCGGAGCCCTGAAAACAGATGGCTGATGCTTTCAGTCCAAACCTTCAGTCATCGCTTTTGAGCATCAGTTTATAGATATTCTGCCAGGACGGTTAGGGGAAAAAAAAAAAAAAGCAAACCACAAACTAAGGGAAAATTTAACTCTGTCAGGCATGAAGTGTATGAGGAAGATGGGAAAATGCTGCCTAGTGGTCAGTGTGTAGTGACCCAGGGTACAGGATAATAGCATGCTTTCTCTTTCAGGCTGATGGATTCTGGCTAACATTAAATTAAATGTTAATTTAATCCTTAAACTTCCATTGCTCTTGCAGATTCTCCATTGCCACAGGGTGTCCGTATCATCCCTGTATTCCTAACAGAAGATGAAGTCTCAGTGCTCCGAGACTTTCCAGTGGAGTGGATGAGTAGGTAGGTGGTGGTGTTATTAGGTATGTAATAACTTCTAACAGATGCTACTCAGTAATTTAATCAACTTGTCACCTCCTGCTAGGTCATCCGTGTCTCCAGCAAGCCCTGGAGGAGAGAAGAATGCTCTGTGCTCCCAGGCAGTTTCAGAATCAACAGGAGCTCACGAAACCCAAGATCTGAGCAATATCTCTGTGCAGGAGTCCCCTGAGCAAGCTTCAGGCACGGCTGCACCAGAAGACGCTGCGCAATCAGGCGGCCTCGCAAACACGGGTCCTTTCAAGGGCTTCCCCGAAATGGAAACCAGTACAAAGAATTCTCCAGCTGCACAACTGAGCACACCAGACAGCAAAAGCTCACAGCTCGGTAGAAAAATATCCTTCCCATCAGAGAGAGACACAAAGCAGCTGCCAAACCCTTCCACACTCCATACCGTTGAATACGCTCGGACTGCAGGTCCGTATCTGGAAGGCTTTTCCTTCCCAAACCCTTACGCCCAGGAGCAGGAGAGTCAGAACGTGGAGAAGTCCCTTGAGGACTCTGATGTTGAGCATTGCAGCTTCCAAAGTTATTCTGCAGCCAGTGGCAGTCCAGCTGTTTGCTCTCCTGCCCGAGAGTTGAGCAGAAGGAAGTCGAATGAACAAGAGCGAGGGACTCTGAGCCAAAATAGTGTCTCTGGAAGGAGTGGTGGTGTGGCTGGTGGCAAAGTGCAGGGTTTGAATTGTCCAGCCGCTGCTGTACCATCAGAGCTCCAAAGCAGGAGGCAGCAACCAGATGAAGAAGTTCAGAAGAGCCTGCCCAGTGACCCAGCAGAGAACATGCAGAGTCCCAGGAGCGGGGAGAGTGGCTGGGTGCCTCAAGTGGACACTCTGGAAGCACAGACTGGTGTGGAGTCAGACAAACTGGTTAAAATGAGCTTGTACGTTCACTGTATTAAGGGGCTTGTGCTCTCCCTGTTGGCTGAAGATGACCTCCGAGAGGACCAGAGCTCCGTTGAAGATGTGGTAAGTGGTGAAGCTGTTCCACACCTGCAGATACACTCGCTGCTGCTTGTCTGGTGGTGGGTGACAGGGGCTACGACTGAAGAGCGAGCCTTGGATCACACTTCCCCTCTCTTTCCTCACCTGCTCCGCGTTGTGCGAAGCACAGCCATTTGTCTTAGGGTTCCTCACCGCAACCGAAGCTACGTGGGAGGTTGTTGGCGAACGTCAGGCAGCCCGAGAGGTGAGAGCGTTGTCTCGCAGGCGACTCCTGTTGCCCGTTGTTGTCTGTCGGTGCCAGCGCCGGAGCAGAACGTGTAGGTGTGATCGTCAGACAGCCCCGCCGGCTGCCAAGGGGCTGAGCTGGATTTGGGATTTGTTGGGGGAAACCCCGTCAGTTTTGTAGTGCTTTTCAGAAAGCAGGGTTTGTTCTCTGTTTAACCTCCCCTTTGCGTGTCACAGCTTCTCACTCTGGAAGCACCAGAGAGACGTGTCTGGCAGCAAGTCCCCCAACTCCTTTCCTTTCTAGGTGAGAATCTGGCTGGCTGAGTCCCCAGCCTGCTCTCTCCGGTGCTGCTCTCCAGGGGCCGGAGGGAAGGGTGCCACGTAGGTGCTGCAAACGGGTGCTGGACCAGAGCAATCCCAAATTGCTGCGGGGTTGGCTTTGGAGCAGAGGCTTCCCTGCCAGGCGGCGCGGTGCAGCTAATGGGGCTGCGGGGGAAGGACGTGCCGGCCCCCGGCGTCTCCCGGTGAAGCATTAGTCTGCAGAGCTGCCGTCCTGGCCCCTGCCTCCCTACCAGGGAGCTGAGTCAAAGCTGCAGAGGCCTGTTTGATATTCCAGTTGCCATAGGAACAACCTAATTTCTTTCCCCGTCAGGCTGGAAGGCGGAGGGAAGCTCAGACTGATGCTGGCTCCCAGCATTAGCAGAGCCTGAAGGTGTTACCCCTTTGATTCCTGAGCTCTGGGGCTCAGAAGCTGGGCTGGGGCTCAGAAGGGATGGCTGCAAGATCCACAGAGGGCAGGAGGTGCATCCTTGGCCCTTTGCAGCCATTGCTCTATCCCCTTTCTGCTCCTTTCAAACGGGCAGCTCCACAATGGCTCCCTCTCTACCGTGTTGCAGGGAGAGAAGGGGATGTGGACAGGTAGGAACTGATGCTCTCGAGGAGCTGAAGGTTGTCCTCATTGCACAGGGACCCTCAGCTTCTCCGGGTTTCCTCTGGTGGCAGCTCTGCTGTGCTTGGAGGTGCTCACGCCTGGAACCCAGCCTCTGCTCTGCTTCACGTCTGACCTGCCACATCTGAAGGATGTGGCTGGTGCGTGAAATGCCTCGTTAGGGGAAGGTTTAGCTCTGCTAGTGACACATCACACGTCCTCCTCCCATCAAAAGCTGGCAGCAGACCCCTCCTCCTGGCTCAATTTGTCATTCAGTTCGTTAAGTCTCAAAATCAACTGAAAGGGGGTCCACCAGTGTGATTCTGTGAAAATCAACTCCCTGACACTGGTGCACCCCCTTTCAGTTGATTTTTCCTTTATGTATTGCCCCAGGGTTGACAAAGCCCTGTTCTGTTTGGGTCCTTCTTTTCCCAAAGGCACTGCTTCCATCTCACGTGCTCTTGCTTTGCATCTCATCTTGGCCAAACTGTGCTTTCACCCAGCTTGGGTTTTTGGCTGTGATTGGATTCTTCTGACTACGCCCTTCCTCTGGGTGCAGGTGTTTGTTATCTCTTGGAGGAGATGCTCTGTGTGTCCCATCATCCCAGGAGGAGGAGGATTGTTGGAAGAGGTAGAGCCCGGGCTCTGCCGCTGGCATCATGGTGGATTTGAGGCGTAACCTCAGCTTGTCTGTTCTTTTGTTTATCTGCAGATTAAAAATGACCCTTGGCTCTTGGGGATGTCAAAGCTTAGTTATAATTAACGTTTGTCGAATGCTTTGAGGCCCCTGAATGACACCAAAGAAGGGTAAAATATGCTACTTGCGCAGCCGAGAACAGCAGGCAGCACCGATCATCCCTCCGGGAGGGCGGTTTCCAATACAGGCTTTCCCTGCAGAGCAGGAGGCTTTGGAGGCTTTCAGGCTCGCTTCCCGCCTGGCTTTAGGTCTTAGCCCTTAATTTCACCCCACGGAACAGAAAATCCATTCCCTGACCAGCGGGGTCGAGGGCAGGCCAGGCGCTGCCGTCCTGCTGAGCGGAGGCTTGATCCTCTCCGTGGTGGAGGAAAGCACAGGGGCAGGCTGGAGGATTATGGAATTAATCTTCCAGAGCTGCCAGAGGGCTCCTCAGCCCTGCCTTGGCACGGCCAGGGCAACTGGGCTACTGAGAGTCCAGTGAGGAAAATAGGTTGGTTTTCACGTTAGTACATTGTGTGAATCCATTGCCCCGGGCCAGGCCTGTCATTATCCCACAGGTGAGGCCGTGTCCTTGGATTTTCTGTTTTTTCCTTCTGCTGACAGCCCAGTCTGCAGCTGGCCAGAAGCTCAGCTCAGAGCCAGGGTGCAGGAAACGCTGCAGGCAAGTAAATCCAGCCCAAGTGTTTAAAGTTTGCATCCTGTGTCGTGCGAGCCGTCTGGTGCCATAAAGGCTGGTAAGCAAAGGAATAGTCCTTGCTGCAGCCAAAAGTCATGGCCAGGATGTGAAAATGAGCCCTGGAGAGTAATTTTTGATGGTAGATTAATGGAGTCTTGCATTTTCCTGTAATTAATAGCATCAGGTGGTTTAATGGCTTATTTTCAGGCTAGAGTGCCCTTTTCTGAGTCTCCATCTTGCTGATTTGTAAGCTGTGAGACTCCTCTGCTTTCCTTTCTGCCCAGGTTTCCCAGCCATTCCTGGGGTCCAGTCTCTTTGTCACCAAAATTGGTTGCTCCGGAACCCCCGGTACCTCCTTGGCAGGGCTTTTGCTCTAACACTTGCCTTTTTTTCCGCCCTTCCTGCAGTACCACAGCAGCCTGGCTTCTCTAAACGGCCTCGAGGTCCATCTGAGAGAGACACTGCCCAAAGATTCCTCGTCCTCAACCAAGATAACCTACAGCTTCACTCACTATGATTGTGTTCAGAACGTGCTCACGGGTAAGTTCTTCATTTTCTGGAACCGCAGCCGCTTTGGAGGTGGGAATAAGGAAGAGAGTAGGGTTTATGGTAACCTTTTCTCACGCTTCAGATGACTTCTCAGGAACGTTGCTCGCTATAACTCTTATAAAATACCCTGGATATAAGGCCCTATTGAGGAAGCTTTGTCTTTCGTAAGTTTATAATCTGCTGAAGGCTTGTTGATCGCTTGGGCTGGATGAGAGCCAGAGGCCTCCGGGAGACGGAGCGGCTGCCACTGGCGCTTGGCTCGGGAAGGTGTTGCTTGGGGTTCTGCTTAGGGCTGGGTCCGAGGACAGGGCTCAACATCCTTTTCAGACCTTCCCTCCCTCCCCCTAACGTCATTGATCCCTGGAGTGATGCCTTTTGTCCCGCCGTACGAGGGAGTATTTGTCAGTCGTTTCTGGCCACAAGAAGCTGGAACTGGGAACAGGTAGTAGCCACCAGTTTGGAGGCTGCTGCTCTGGATCGATGGGTGGACCATTGACACGCAGAAAGCCCCTTGCACATGTTGCTCCAGTTCATTCTGCTGTTTCCCTTTTTCTGGCAGCCTCGCAGGCAGTGTCCCACCTCCCTCCAGCTGAGAAGAAGTGCTTTAGGGAAAGAGAGAAACCCCGGTGATTCCAAGTAACCCAGATCTCAGGCCTTCTTGTCACCCCTCTGACGGGTGTCCGTGCAGGGAAAGGTACACCAGGGTTGTTTGTGTGTGGCTGAACACGCTGCAAACTGCTGATTTATTTCATCGAGGTCACACTGGGGCTTAGGGTATCACCCGGTCTCTGATCTGTAGATATCCAGGGTCTGTGGGAGAGCTCCACGGGTTTTTTCTTCTTCAGAGTGGCTTTTAACCCACACCTTTTACTCCTGTTCCGCAGCCAACCTGCCCCACACACCGGGCCCTCTGGATCGGCACTTCCTGAGAGCTGCCACGCTGATCCACTCCGACTTCAGCCAGCTTCCGACGGCTTCAGAGATGATAATCAGGTAAGGTGGGCTTGTAGCACCCTCCTCTTCCAATTCCAGGTGTGCTGTGCGGCACACGGAATAGGCAGGAGAGAGGAACCCCTTTTCTAAGGTTTGCTGAGGTTTGGTGGTCACTCTAATCACACCGGTGCCTTTGCCAAGGGTCAGTCGTGTCACCTCATTCCCAGAAGTTTGCTCTTTAGATGTGGGCTACTGAATATTCTGCCTTTATTGGTGTTGAGAGGCCAGAATGCCACCAGGGCGCGCGAACTGGAGGCACAGCTGAGTTGTGCCACGATTTTGGATTAAGATACAGCGCTAGAATATTGCCAGTTCCTGGCACCATAAGGTTCTAAGACGCAGTTTTAAATATAGCTGTTCCTAATAAATTTGTGTCTCGGCTGGGAGCCAAAGGCGCCCAGAATTGGCAACCTAGATTTTGTTTTCTTGCACGGCTTGTCGGGTTGGAAACACGCTGTAATGTGCGTGGCAAAACTCGATTGTAACGCGCCAGGCAGGGATGGTCTTATCGCAGCCAGAGCCCTTCCACGTGGCGGCGGCCAGAGCTGGTCCCGTGCTGCTCGTTCCTGTGGCTGATCTTGAGGAGGATGGTTATGTTGTGAGTGCCCAGAGATTCGCCTCTTGCTTGTTTGTCCGAAACACGATGAAATAAAGATGCTTCTGGGAAGTACTCCGTTTCGCTTCTCTGACACAGCTTGCCAAAGGAAAGTGAATCATACACTTCGCTGCTGGAGAATTCCTCGTTTAGCATTAGTTTGGCTGGCTCCTTAAATCCTACACCGGCTCAGCTGGCGTGTTCTCTGGTGCCCCCGAAAAAGCAACTCCATGTGTGAATCAGGCTGAGTAACACGATGACTAAAACTGCTTTCTTTTATGGAGAGTTGTCACAGGAGGGTGTCAGCAAACATATCAGTTGCTGCTTCCCTCCGTCAAGGAGGAATGCAGAGTCCTTTGCGTTGCTCCCTGCCAGCCCTCTTGCAGGTAAATAGTGAGTGGTGGCTTTTAATCAGCGACTTGAGCTTTCATGGTTGCAGTATCTGACTATTTTCTGAGCTTCCTCACATGTATGACTAAGGAACCTCGTGTGGTTCCTGCTGCGAGGGTGCTGTGCAGGGATTTGCTTATGGGCAGCAGCGGTGAGATGGGTTCCTCCAGGAAAGAAGGAGTGTGAGACACGAGGAGTGTTCAGCTACTGGCTCTCGATGGTCTGGTCTGGTCTGGTCTGCAAGCAAGGGAAATACTCAGAGGATGGCCACATGAAAGGGTGTTACTGCTGCTGAGTAGGTCCCTGAGGATGAGGCATATGATGCTTTCTCTTTTAGGATGCCAGGACCCTTGAGAAGGAGGGTCAGGTTGCCTGTGGCCTTCTGGCAATGCATTGTAGGGTTTTGGTGCCCGTTTTAACTCTGTGCTCCATTGCTTTGCTGAGAGAGACCTAAAAGTCCCTCTGTTGAGCTGGGAGTCCGGTACCACAAGCGTCCCAACGCCCAGCCCGGTGAGCCGAAGGGAATGTTGCTCAAAGCTGTAAATCCTGACCGCTGCCTTCTCTCCTGCCCTGCTAGGAACGCCTCCACGGCCATCTATGCCTGCCGGAATCCCGTCCAGGAAACCTACTTCCAACAACTGGGTGCTCCGCTCCGCAACTCGGGCGTTCCCAACCCTCATGACAGCGCCTTCAGTTTGCCGAGCAAGGCCAAGCAGAAGCTGCTGAAGCACGGGGTGAACCTGCTTTGAACCGAGGCAACGCGTCTCAGCCCTTTCACCTCCAATGAGTAAAATCTCAAAGCCATTTATTCCCTAGGAGGCAAGAGACTCCGTGCCACGTCCATGGAGTCTCCAGCCTGCCTTGCCCTGCGGAAGGGCCGCTCTTATCGCCCTGTTCCTGCGGCGTATTTTGTGCTCGTGCAGGGTATTGTTGATGTTAGCACTTACCAAAGACTGAAGGTAGAAAACAGCAGTGTCGGAGTGCTTGGTTTACCTTGACTCTAGGACTATTCGCGGTGCTCTGCCACCACAGAGACACCTGGAGTGCCTTGTCCTAAAGTAAAACCTCTTCTTGCTCTAAGCTACACAGAGATGTCAGTCAGACGCTGTGTCTGCCTGGAGTCCTGTGCCTTCACTTGCCCTGGTCAGACTCGGGCTTTATTTATACCTCTTAATCTATAGAAACAGTCCCCTGCCATGATGTAATGCATTACTTTGATTACCAGAGCCTGCACCTTCTCACACTAACTGGAACAGAACTAATGCTGCAAAACTCATAATCCTCTTCCAGGCATGGTCAGGAGGGTTTTATGTTGTTGCTGAATCTGGGAGATCCTTGTTCCTTCACAAATGCCTGCTCCTCTGCCTCTTACTCCTCCTCTCCCTCCTGTTGGAGGACCTTGTGTCACCTCCTTGCTGCTGCTCTTGCTGCCCAATTTGTCTACGCTCTGTTGACAGAGAAGGCAAGTGGGAACCCCTGAAACTAACGGGACCAAAGAGGCTCTGTAGCTCCTTGGCAGCTCTTTCTGCTTGGACGGAGGGGGTGTCCCCTCTCCGGGGCTGGCTGGGGTGGAGGGTGGGGGTCAATGGTGGTGGCTGCTTGGACCTGAGTGATGCATCCCTGCATCTGACTGCGCTTTATGTTTCGGAGCCGCTGCTGTTACACACCCACCCATCACTGTGAAAATAAAAGAGCCTCCAAGGCTGGTCCAAGCGCCGTGTGTCAGCGGCCAGAGTCCAACTTACTGCTTGGTGGTCGTGTTTGTGGTTCCTGGTGTGAGGGTTTGGGGTTGGGTGACCCGTTACCCCCAGTTAGCTCCGTGCCGAGGGCGAGTTCTCACACCGCTGGGGTCGAACAGGCAGCGCCTGTCGCTTCAGTCGCTGCTTGTCAGCCTCTGAGGAGGTGGCCAAAGGTAGATGCGTTATTTGCTTTACTGTGAAATGGTGAGCAGAATTGTGTCGTTGGACACGGTAAGCTCACCATCATCGCAGCTTCTTGTTCCGCTCTAAGGATAGACGATTCCCAAGGTGGCTCTGCCATTGCAGGGCTCCTCGGCTGGGAAATTCAGTGGCCTCCAGAGGAGGACCAGCTGCTCGCTCAGGGGGTGCCTGGCCACGGGTTGTCTTCTGGCTTCCAGCTCTGGCAGTGGAGGAGGTGTTTGAGCAGCGGGAGAGCCCTGTGGTGCTGCTTTTTCCTCCTCCCGTCCTCGTGGGGACTGCGGGAGGGGAACTAAAGCGCTGTGAGTTGCCCGTGGGCTAACAGCGGTGTAGACGTGAAGCCTCGTTGGAAAGCCTGAGCTACAGCCATCCATCCAGGAGACCTCCTGTCTCGGTGATGCCCGCGATGAAGGGGTCTGAGGGCAAGGCACTGCTTCCCCGAGTTCTGAGAAGGTTCTCTTCGGGGGGCGAGGAAGCCTGGGGCTGCCAGGAGGAGCAGGCAGACAGCAGGCAGGGCTGCCAGGCAGCTCCAGACTGCTCTGCTCCCCCCTCCCGGGGAGATCCCCCTGTCTCCTGCCTGGGTGTTTTGGGGAAGCGGTTGTCTGAAACACGAAGAAGAAGTTTGAAGGAAAAGCCTGAGAGGGACAGGAGGGAGTTTTGGCAGAGCAGCAAAGCACGGAATCGCTGCTTTTGCCTGCTGTCGTCAGGAATCTTCGGCGACAATCTGCCGTGCCGTCTGTCGGCTGGTGGAACAGCTGGGGTGGCTTCCTTCCCTCTGGCTTCTTGAACTGCATCTGGCCACCAAGACCTATTTCTGTCCTTCCATCAGTACAGCGAAGGGTCATCTCAGCGTCGTGCAGTGAAGAGCTCCAGGCCCTTGACTTTAATGGTTGTACTGGAGAGAGGATGCTTAAAAAGTGGTCGTTTCAAGGATAAGAGGATGAGGAGCAGCTGCTGCCCTGCAAGCGTGTGAGAGTGATGCTAACGAGGGCCAGGGGCCTCACGTGGAGCGATTCTTGCGTTGCCAAACTGGTCGTGTGCTCAGGGTGGTGCCTGGCACTGGTTTTGGGGCAGGAATTCAGTGAGAACCCAGCACTTCCCACTCCCACCCGAGAGCTGCTCCCCACCGAGCTGCCTTTGATGCGTCAGAGCAGGCAGCTGGAAGCCATGGTGTCTTTGAAGGCTCTGGGGCAGGCTGGTGGCCCTGCTGTGGAGCCCGGCGAGCGTTCCCAGCTGGGGGGCAAGCAAGGATGTTGCTTTTTCTCTTGCTGGTGACAGTCACTGACCTACGGGCTCTGCAGTGCCTGGATCTCAGGGGTCTGGTAGATCCAAAGATACTCCCTGCCCCTCCTTGGCTGCGGGTGAAACACAGAGCAGGGAGGCTGTAACTGGTCCTCAGGACACAAGTCCTGAGTATTTTAAAGCGACACCCTTGCTCATCATGTCACCATCCCACCCTGAAGCTGCTTTTGCAGCACTTTTCTCCCCAAATCAGCCATCTGGGGCGAGCGGCACCCAACCCCTCAGTGTTTTCCTTGGCTCTGGAGTAATTAAACCAGCAGAGTCCTTTCTGTTTTCAGCACAACTGTTTATTGATAATCTTTGCTTATCCACTGTATGAATGTTACCAAACCGTAGGACAGTTACCAAAGCCAGCCTGCTCCCTCAGGCTCTGCCTCCAGGTAGTCAATGCGTGTAGAAATCATGCACTTTTCGGATAATTCTGTAACAAGACAGGTGTAAAAAATATCTCGGATGTATTTGAAATCTCTGCCTTATCTTGCAATCTGATCATTGAAAAAAAGAACAAAACCCAACAAAACAAACCTGTAAAGAACTCGTAGGGGAACGGGGGCTGCCTTCCCTCCCGGGTGGGGTGTGGAGGTGAGCGGTCCCCAGAGCCCTGCCGAGGCCACCGGGGCAACCGTGTCCCAACCGGAGGCACGAGGACAGCGGGGAGCATCCGTGACATGCCGTGCTTCATGTCTAGTATGGTATAAACCCTACGGCAGCTCTGGACCCCAAAACACCACCCCCCCCAAACGAACCCTGGAGTGACTTCAGGAAAAGCGTGTTGGTTGCTGGGTGGGCAGGATTCCCCGGAGGGGGGGCATGGAGAATTGGGCTGTGGAATTAAACATCCCCTGCGTTTAGAAACCTTTCCTTGGCTGCCAGGAAGGCATGAGCTGGCTCTGGCTCCGGGAAAGGAGAAGATGGAGCAGCAGAAGGAAGCGTGACCTTCTTTCATCCCTGGCTTTTGTCTAAACGGGCAAGTAAGAGCCCTGTGCTGCGTTCCCGGTGTCCCTGCCCCTGGGGGGGCTCCCCAATGGAGCTGGGAAAACCCGAGGTTGCAGATAAAGCGAGAAGGGGCTTTAGACAATTAATAACACCCTTGGCCAGATTAAAGAGCGGGGCTTGATGCGTTCCGTCCCCTTGACAGGGTGTATGTCAGGGGGGTCTCCTTCTGGGCTTGCTGGGGCTCGGGTGGACCCGTGGCTACGAGGGCAGCCGGCATCGTGCCCGTGTGGCAAAAAGGGTTCTTGAGGCAAGAGCCACGTGCCTCGGCCCTGCTGGCATGCGAGGGAGGAAGCAGGAGCCTCTGGGCTGGTGGTGCAAGAGCTCTCTGCGGGCAGAACACTGCCCTGCCCCATCTGCCCCGGCCTGAGCAGCCCCTGGGTCCGTCCGTCCGTCCGTCCAGGGACCGCAGCGGGACCAGGGGCAGGCTGAGCGCGGCTGGTTTGCTGTTTTGGTTGTGCGTGTGTGTATGTGGTTCTTTTGATGGCCATGAGAAGTTTTACATTATTACATTCAAACAAACACCCTTGGTTTCGTTACTCTACTTCTGAACACGGCAAAAAACACAGTAGCAACATGACACGTAGGAGGGTGGCGCTGCGGGTAACCACGGAGGGAAGGCGATGCGCTGCCGTGGTGGAAAACGGATTCCCCTGGGGGGGGGAAAATAATTTCCGAGGATGGAAGGAAAGAGATGGGCGTCGATACAGGTCGCAGTTTCCATTTACAAGAGCCCCCGGGAGGCCGTGCGCTGGGAGGAAGCTTCCAGTGCGGCGCTGGAGCCGCGGCGGAGCCCAGCCGGCACAGCCGCCCGCCCGGCTGCCCTCCAACCCACCACGCCGGGCAGCGCCGTCATCGTCCCGGGGCGAAGATGAAGTCGAGGGCTTGGCGCTCGGCAGCGGCCACGTTGGGGTGCCACAGGTCCACCATGAAGACCACGCGGGGACCCTCCTCCGGGGGACCTGGGTGGGACGCGAGCAGTGGGGTGAGGCTCACAGAATCACAGGATGGTACGGGGCTGGAAGGGACCTCTGGAGATCATCTAGTCCAACCCAGAGCAGGTTGCACAGCAACGTGTCCAGGTGGGGTTTGAACGTCTCCAGAGAAGGAGACTCCACCACCTCCCTGGGCAGCCTCTTCCAGGGCTCTGCCACCCTCAAAGTCAAGAAGTTCCTCCTCATCTTTAGACGGAACTTCTTACGTTCCAGTTTGTGCCCATTACCTCTTGTCCTGTCCCTGGGCACCACTCTCCAGCAGGAGAGGCCAATGCTTGCCCTGGCACAGGGGTGATGGGCTCCATCCCAGATGTCTGCCCAGTGCGACCCCCAGGAAACACCTAAACTGCCTCTTACTGGGAGCCCAGTGCCTCCAGCAACCAGCGCAGGGCATGGTCCTCCCTGCCAGGGCTCCGGGGGTGCTTTGGGCCATCAGACCCGGAGGTTTCCCGTCACAGGGCAGCAGGGACCACGCTGAGCTCGCCCTCCTTGAGCTGTGTCTCGGAGCTGCCGCTGCGACATTCCAGCCTTCCCAGCTCCACAGCAGGGTTGATGTGGGAGCAACAGCTTTTGTTCTCCCACTCTCTTCGCATGCTCCCCTGCATAAAACAGCTCTGCTAGACGTTTTTATGCCATCAGCGACTAATGCCGGTTAATCCGGGAGAGCTGAGGCGGAACAGCCTCCCTCTGTGACGGAGAAGGGCAGCAAAACAGGCCGGGGTGAAGCTTTTCTCCCTGCACGGGAGACGGAGGTGCCGCTGGCCTGTCATCGCCGAGCTGCTGCCCTGCCACAGGGCCACCGCAGCCAGCAGCGAGGGCGAGAGGAGGCCGAGGATGTCAGCACCGGAGCCCGTGACACCCTACAAAGCTCTGGGGGACGAGGGAAGGCTGGGCGCCTCGGTGTCCTCATGCTGGTGGGGCAGCCCGGGAGCCCCCACACCCTCCGAGTGTCTCTGCTTCCTTCTCCATCCCACCCCTGGGCTCAGCTGGCCTCCGTGGGCATCCTGCCATGGGGACATGAGCATCCTGCCATGGGGTGATGGGCATCCAGCCACTGGGTGATGGGCATAGAATCATAGAATGCTTTGGGTTGAAAAGGACCTTAAAGATTATTGAGCTTCAACCCCCCTGCCATGGGCAGGGACACCTCCCTCAAAGCCCCAGCCAGCCAGCCATGGGGCCATGGGCGTCCTGCCATGAGGTGATGGGGAGAAATTGGTCCCCAAGACAATGCCAGCATCACCTTTCCTTCCCTGACAAGTTTTGCAGGGCTCTCACGTGCTTTAGGCTCCCTCTTCCAGCCCAAGCCCAGGATGGGTGGCCAGTGGCTGCCCTCCCACTGCTGCTGGTCTGGCCGGGGGCTCAGCTCACTGGGTTTAGTGCTCTGCAGCGAAAAGGTTTCTCCGTTACCGGAGAAGACGGGGCTGTCGGACAAGGAGGAGGCTGCGAGGACCCGCCGAGCGTTGCACTTACCTTCGTGAAACGCCGTGTGCAGGAAGGAGTCGTCGAAGAGCAGGCAGCGGCCCTCAGCCCAGCACTGGGGCTCGCCCCCCACCACCAGCTCGCAGTTGCTGGGCGTCTTCAGACCTTCAAGGCACAAAGAGAGAGGACAAGGGAGGGTGAAGGCGATGCCGCGCTCCCTGGCACAAGGGAGCAGCCCTGAAACGTGGCCAGCGAGCTCCACGCTGCTGCCGAGGGGCTGCTTCCCTCCGGGGAGCAGCAGAGGCTGCGCTGAACTCGGCGCATGGCAAAGTCCAGGGTTCAGACCACGCACAGAGCTGGCACCACAGCAGGGGGGGTCTCTGCCAGGGGCAGGGGGGTTGGAACTGGATGATCTTTAAGGTCCCTTCCAACTCAAACCGTTCTATGATTTACAAGCTGAACCCCGAGCCTGGTGCAGCTCAGCCCCTGCCCCTCTCACCCCCCACACGGTCACCCCAACGAGCTCAGCGTCACGGGCACTCTCTTTCACAGCTGGAACAGCCACCAAAGCCCACAAATAGTTTCCTGATACATTTTCTAGCTCCAAGATCCAAGGCAGAGCCTGCCCTCTCCTTCCCCCAGCTCTGCTGCGATTACCCTGCCCGCCCCAGGGCTGGGGTAGGAGGAGATGCTGCTCCGGGACTCAATGGGCTCCATTCCCGGCTCTGCCACAAGGTCCCCACTCGACCTTGTCCCTTGGTCCCCCACCTGAGATGCTGCCAGTGCCCCAGCAGGCAGTTGCAGGGACACAAATCCAGGGGAGGGTCGCAAAACCCTCTCCTAAGGGAAGAGGCTGTGTGAAGGCCATCTGAAGGACAATCCTGGCAATAAAACGTGTCTTTTCCTAAAATACTCGCGCAAGTCAGGCCAGCTTGACGAGGGCTGATCCCATCACCCCCTGCATGGGGACTGTCACCCCCCCTCATAGCCATGGCTCTGGTGCAGAGTCAACCTGCCCGGAGGATGCAGCCGTGGTGGAGAAAGGGGTCAGGGCTCACGTGGCTTGCGAGCGCTAACGATGCAGCAAACGAGCAGGAAGGGACCTCGCAGCGATGCCAAAAACCAAGCAGGGGCTCCCGGCCGCCCAGGGGAGCTGGGGCCGCGGGAAGCCGCTCTGCTTTTTCCAAGGGAGGTGGCCAAGCCTGCAAAACCCGAAGCCATTTCCCTGCAGATGCTCCAGCTGGGAAGGAGGGAGCTGAGCAGCCCGGGAGGAGGCGGGGAGGAGGCAGCCAGAGGGACACAGCCTTTTCATCACACCCCGGGGGACACTGCCCTGTCCCTTGGAAGGGCAGAGCCGGTGCCTGTGCCTGGCCCCGAGCAGTAGCGGGGTTGGGGTAAATCCTAGAGAGCGACTTGGCTACGCTGACGGCTGTTGTGGCTTTTCAGAGCCCTGAAAGGGCTGGTCGTCTCTTAAACATGACGTAGAGTGAGAGCAGAGTCCCCAGCACCGCGGTGGGGATGTCGGTGAGCTCACGAGCAGCCCATCAGCACGCCCCAGGCACGGTGCTGTGTCCTGCTGGAGAGCAGATGGAGCTGGAAAGCGTGGAAGGGCAAGGGAATGACCCGCGTCGCCCATCTCCCCCCGGGGGGGGTGCGTGCTCCAGCTGGAGGGCTGGCCCCAGCTCCGTGTTCTCGGGGCTGGGAGCGTTTGTCTGAGCCAACCTGGACCTCGCCACGCTGGCCCCCTCCCAGGAACCGCTCTCAGCCCCTTGCAAGGAGAGGGCATCTCTCCAGCGAGAGGGGAGAGCTGGTGGCCGGGCACTGGGCTACCTCCCGGCACCAACAAGGGCATGTCCCAGCTCTCCAGGGGCTCCCCAGGCCCAGAGAACTCCTCAGCTGAGCTCTGAAGACCGATTCCCCTTCTAAATAAATGGCCAGTCACCGCCTGAGTGTGTTTACCCGAGAGGAGTTGGCTGAACGAGCGCCTTCGGCGTTTGCCAGCAGGGCCCGTGCGGTGCCTCCCCCGGCACGATCTGCGCCGCTTCCAGCGCGCCAGAGTCCCCACCATCTGTGCCACCTGGGCTGTCCCCATCCCGGGCTCCCGTGGGGCGGGGAGGACCCTGCCACCAGCCCAGCGCTCGCCCTGCCGGGAGCGGGGGGTACCCCTGGGACCCCCCCCCTCCACGCTCCTGATTTGCAGCATCTTTGCTCACATCTGCCTGTACCATTCCCGAATTCCCAGGAGAGAGGGAGCTGCCGGGGGCGGGGGGGGCGCTGGGAGACAGCTCGGTTCCGGGAGCAGCATCCCGGGCTGCCCCGCATCCCTGCAGAGTGCGTGTGTGGGGGGGGATGTTCGGAGCCCCCTGCACAAAATCTTGCACCAGGGTGACCCTGAGCCTCCAGGATAGCGGGAAGAGGAGGAGGAGAAACGCTCCTGCTGCTGAGCTGGGGACCTCGGGGAGGGAGGTCACCCTGGTGGGACTCAACATTGGCATCTCCCGGGGAGGCTGCAGCCAGCAGAGCCCCAAAACCTCCCTCGCGCCACGCGCTGGCTCCAATTAGCAGCAATTAGCAGCCGAACTCAGCGAGCACGGGGTGCGAAAGGCCTTTTCTGGGCTCCTGCGCCCAGGCGTGACTCCAGCCCTCTGTCCACCCGTGGTGGGTGACACCCACCCAGGATGAACCACCACCGTCCCCGCCTCCTCCCCGGGGTGGGGGGGCTTACCTAGATGGCAGCGGATGCGGATGTTGGTGGGCCCGTAGTGCTCGGCGATGACGGTGCCCGGGCTGAGCACGGAGATGCAGGCATTCCCAAAGACATTGTTCCCAATGCAGGTGCGAAGGCTGCCGAGCAAGCGGTACGTCCGTGGGCATCTCCTGCAGTTCCTGGGCACGCACATGCCCTGGTTCACCAGGTAGAAGGTGAACCACTCCCCGCTGGGCGTGCTGTTCATTTTCCATCCTTGCGGGAGGCTGCAGTTTGAGAAAGCTTTGTAGAGGGTCTCAAACTCGCAGAGGATGGTCTGGAAGTTGCGCTCCAGCAACTCCACGTCGTGCTTTTGAGCGTCCCGGGAGAAATAGGGCATGGTGGGCAAGTCCGGCAAGAAGAAGACTTCTGGCTTCTGGATGGAGGGCCGGCTGTTGAGGTAGCGGCCTTGCTCGCGGATGCCCTTGTGGATCCTGCCCATGCCCGACCAGGAGTAGCGCTTGGCGTACTCCTGCAGGTTGTGGTAGAGTTTCTGGTTGAGGCCGTCGTGGTGGGCGCAGCGCACGCACTCGGGCGAGTGGCAGTAGACGTAGCCGTTCTGCACCCCGTTGGCCTCGGCGCCCTGCATCAGGGCGTTGACGGTGGGGTAGGAGGCGCGGGGCTGCTCCCGCCCCACCTGGTAGCAGTACCAGAGGAAGAGGAGCAGGAGGCAGGCGACGGCGGCCAAGGCGGTGGCGTCGCAGTCCCGGAAAGACTGGATGCCGGTGGCGATGAAATCCCGGAGGCCGTCCAGGGACCAGCTCCAATCCATCAGCCACTCCAAAGACATGGTGGTGCAGCGGGAGGAAGGTGAGCGCAGGGGGGCCCGGCGGTCAGTCCTGGAGGTCCTCAGGGGCACCCACACCATGCAGCTGGGCCAGGGCGCGGGGGGAAAGGGCTGCCATGGGGAAGCGGAGCTCTGGCTCTCCCCTGCGCCCCTGGGAGCTCTGCATTGGCAGCAGCCACCCGGGGAGGTGGGTGGCCAGGCTGCCCGGGGGGGTCCCAGCGCGGTGGGTCAGCAGGGATGTGCCCGGAGGGTCCCCGACGGCGCTCCTGAGGTGATCATCCTGAAAGGCAGGGCCGGAGGAAGGCTGTGGGGAAAGAAATACAGAGGTGTCAGGGAGGCAGTTTCCCCCTGGGGGTCCCAGCGGGGGCTCAGTGCACAGGGTGCAGCCAGGGCCACGTCCCGGGGCTGCGCAGGGCACCGACTCCTTGTGAGGGGATGATGGATAAGGAGCCCTCCTCCATCCCACACCGAGAAAACCCCCCACCACACCCTTCCCAACAGCATCTTCCCCAAATATCCAAACGGGAGGTGACAGGGAGAGGCAGGTCCCTCGGCTCCTGCTGTCCCAGGGTGACCACCTCCCCTCCTGCTCTCCCCCCTGTTTCTCTCCTCCATCGCTGCCTTATCGTGTCTGAGATCTGGCTGATAAGAGTCTGGGAATAGACACTTAACAGCCCTATCTCCCAGCACATCAGTTTATCCCCTCCATCTAAATGCTCTGAAATAACTCAGCCCACCTGGTGGCTCTGCCCTGTGGGGACACGGGAGCCCAGTGCTCACCCAGGGCACGGTGGCGATGGCAGGAGGTGGCTTGTTTGATTTCGCCAACCAGAGGCTACCGCTCTCAGGTCACGGGAGCCAAATAGCTCCCAGCACCTCCGCAGCTCTTGGGAAAAGAGCTGGGTGAAGAGAAGATGCTCCAACTCCTCATAGCCACGAGCGACGTTTGCTTGCCCCCAAACTCCATCACCTCCGAGCAGCAAGAGCATAGGGGCAGGCAAGGCAACGGGGGAGAAATGGAGGGGAAACGCAAACCAGGCTGGGAAGCACACCGAGAGCCTTGGAATTACTGACGTGCAGCATTTAAAGCCGCTGATCGGGAGCGTCCACAGGTCAGGTCTCCACACCGAGCAGCTGCTCAGGCTGGGCACGTGCGGAGGGTCACAGCCCGTCCCGGAGCACCGAAAGCAGAGCGAAGGATACAGGCTCTCACCCGGATCATTCTTGCTGGTTCTGTGCCCAGATTGCACCTCCGGGATGTGCCACCCTCTGCCCAGCCCCGGGCAGGAGCTGCAGAGCCAACAGCTCTCCGTCTGGGAGGAGATCCCAGAAACAAGGATGATACTGGTCACGGGGAGGGAGATGCTGTGGGAGCTCATCTGTAAAAGCATCGACTTGAAGGAGTAGGATGGGTTTATTAGCCGGGGAAGCCATCCAAGCCCTTCCCGGCCCTCCCTGCCAAGGTCCTGCAGGCTGTTAATGAATGTGCATTTCCCTATCGATTGCAATGGTGATGCGCTTCAGCTGGTGGAGCTTTGGCTGGGACCTCTCCCTGCAGCTGTGGACCTTGTGCAGGGCTGGGGTCAGGGGGCTTCGGGGAGGGACATCCGCACCCCTCCACCCTACTCCCTCGCAGCACGTTGCATGGTGTGCCCCGTCCCGGGATCTGCAATCCACGTGGCACGTCGCGGCCTCCTGGGAATTTTAAGATAACTTTCCTCCGTCCCCACCGGCTGGCATCCCTCCAGACACGCTGACTTCTCCAGGGCGCAGCCGTGGAACCGGTCCCAGGGGTGTTCCCTGAGGCCACCACAATGTCCCCCACGGTGCTGGAGCGTGGCCGGGAAGGCAGAGCCCTGGCATGATCTGTATTCAGGGTGGCTCTCGCCCTGACAGTCGAGCCAGGAGCCGCCTCGGCGCAGCAGCCAGGCTGGCTCAGAAACCGACCGACAAAGCCAGTGTGGCCAGTGTGCAGGGTGGGGGGCAGAGCTGGGGGGGCTGGGTGTCCAACAGCCTTGGGGTCCCCAAGCCGGAGTCGCTCACGCCCCTGCAAGGCTGGCACAGCACTAACACTGCCCCTGTCAACACCTCAAAAGGGGAAAAAAACAATCAGTGGGAAACCATCAAAGCAGTAAGAGATCAAAGCCCCGGTGCCCACGTGCAGCCTGGCGGGCCAGGGAGCCTTTGGGCTACCGAGCCCTGGGCTGCGGGGGGATGCTTCGAGCAGAGCCTCCTGCAGGGATCCAGCCCGGCAACCGCAGCGCCCGTGCAAACCTGCCCAAACCCACCTTCCGCGGGGCTTGTGGCGGCGGTGGCAGAGCAGGGTCCCCAAACGCCTTCCCGGCGGTTGCTGCGTGGCCGGCAACTGCCGCCGGGCCGGTGGGTGCCATCACCCTTCCAGCCGGGCCGCAGGCAGCGCCGGTGACCCTGTGCCGGGATGGGGTCACTGCATAAAGCATCCCTGGCCCGAGATCCAAGAAAAGACCCGTCAGCTAAGAATAAAGAGCGGAGCCGGTCCAGGAGGAGTGGAAATCAATTCCCCACCGCGCTGAAGTTGTGCAGGACGTGGAGGCGAGCAGCGTGCCAGGCAGCAGCGCCGTTACATAAGGGAGGGAGGCAGAGAGGCTTCGATGCAGCAGAAAGTTGCATCTCGGCAGCTCCGCGGGGGCCCCGGCGTCGCCCGGAGGAGGCAGGTTTCGCTCAGCCCGGCCGGGATCCCCCTCAACCAGGCCGTGGGCCCCGCCGTGACGAGGACGCGTGGCGGGGCTGTCCTCGGCTCGGCAACGGCGCTTTCGGGGAGCGGCGGGAGGAAGGCTGCTCGGGATGGAAGGAGCGTTGGGGTGAGGCAGGGTGCCGGCCGCTACGAGGGAGCTGGAGCGGGACCAGGCAGCCACAGGCGCGTTGGCTTGGCCCTCTCCTCCGGCGTGTGCCACCCCCGGCGGTGTCACCCACCGGGCTGGTCTCACCCAGGGTGACGGTGTCACCCGGTGCCACCCGGTGTGGCCGCATCACCCGCTGTGGCAGGGGTTGGGGTGTCACCTCAACC